>ML977594.1:178372-369662 GCA_010015725.1 Amniculicola lignicola CBS 123094 | reverse complement strand
ACCTTATTAAGATGAAAAATCAGCCTTATTAAGATAATAAACCACTAACCCTATTAAGATAAGAAAGATATTTCCTATATTTCCTATATATATTAGATACTCTTTCTCTTATTTTACTAGCAAAGCTAGGTTTTAGAGAGTTTTATTAAGGCTGATATTATTAATATTATTACTTATATCTATTAAAACCTTATACAGATAAACTAGCTAAGTTATTAGCTTTAAATAAGTTTGAATCTAAAGGGGGTGTATAAGCTGGATATAAGCCTTAGTATATATCTTAGTATTATGTGTACTTAGCCTATATTAGTACCATATTTTCTCGTATAACGCATAGCCTAGTATAGCACACAATCCTTAGCAAAAGCTATTACTACTTTTAAGGCTCTACAGCTCTATATATATTATATATCTAATCAATTTTTTGGAGGAAGGATTAGAGGTAGGGAACGTTGATTTTAGATATTCAAATTATTCGTAATATCTTATAGGGAGCCTAATATTTCTGTTTTGCCTTGATTGAGTAGGCGTGGCACTACCTATCTTAATTAATAATATCTCCTTATCTAATCCCTTATCTACTTCCTCCTTATTAGTAGAGCTCTTAATTATAATTACTATTAACTTGCCCTTGTTTTTAGAGCTCCTTTTATATAAGGTAGGAGTCTTCTAAACAGCCTTTTAGAGTTGCTTTTTAGCCTAGTTCTAGAGCTTGATTTCCTTTGCAATTGCCTAAGTACGCTTCCTCTCCTTAATTATATAAGCCTTCTTAGCCTTCTTCTAAGCTCTCTCTATCTTATCTAAGTCCTTTTTTTACTATATAGCCTTATCTTTAGTATTCTTCTTATCCTATTAATTGCAAGTATCCTAAACCTTCTATAGGGACTAAAAGATTGCTCCACTATTATATTATAGAGGCACTTTAAGTAGGAGAGGCTTCCTATACTATCTCTTCTTCTTCTTATTAATTAGGGCTTCTTTAAGGCAATTATTCTTATTTTTAAGGAGGATATTACATATAGATATCAAGTGGATTGTTTAACTTAGCTACTGTAAGTATCTATTATAAATATTAGTAACTACCTAGTATAGGAGCCTCTTAATCTTTCTCCAATCTCCAGTACTAAGAACTAAGGTAGTTGAATTACTTAAGGATAGCCTCTTATCCTCCTTATTCTTAAATTAGATAAGTACTTATTCTGGATTAAATAGATAAAGGCTACACTTTTTAAAGGTAGAGAGTATATTTTTATATACAAAAGAAGCTTTCTAGGCCTTATTAAAGAGGTGGAAGAAGTCCCTTTTAGTAATACTTAATAGTCCTTAACATTAATCCATAAAATTGGCTAAGGCTAATAAGTAGGCTAATAAGAGAGGCTTGAATATCCTAATATTAAGAGGCTACAATATATAAGTTGAATAAGGAGGATATATTACTAGGAGAATCTTGTAATTATTACAATACTTAATAAATCCTATTATAACGTGTAATCTATACCTATTAAGGATTAAGAGTTAATAGCTCTATTGTGCCTTAGCCTTTGTCTCCCTATTAAATACCTGTTCAAGCCATTTTTAGCCAAGATTATTATTTATCTATCCACTTGGTAAGGAAGCAAAAAAGGCCTTATATATAGAAGGATTAAAGTCTTGTAACTAGGTATCTTGTATATTACCTATAAGGGCTTAATAGATTAATGCTAGTGTAAGCAAGGTTCTATCTACGTAGATACACGCAATTATAGTAATCTACTCTCAATTTCTATCCTAAATAATCTGTTTAATACCCCCCTCTTCATATCACTACCTTAAGAAGATCTACTTCATTTTAGAGAGTATACTAATTAAGAAGCCCTTCTTATCCATATTGTATATATGCTGTGGATCAATATTGTATTACTCCATTTTTCGTTTAAGAAGGTTGAAATATAGAGCATATTTAAAGGTAGAATCAGCTCGTTTTCGTTGTATATTGATTCCTGATACCTATTGCGATAGAAGATTAATATTGTGCCACTTGATAAACTGATCAGCCTAGCCTTTACCTGCCTACCTGCCTGCTATATCTGAGGCAAAATTGCGTATCATTTAGCATATAGGAGGTAGCCCTTAAGAGGTAAGCTCATCAATATATATGATCAACTCTCGTTCTTGGATATCGTTGAGGAGTCGTTGATTTTCGTGCTTTTGCGCCATTGTACCCTATACCCCCCACTAGTGCTTTGACAGTGTAGATTAATCGCAGTGATACTCTTTTGCAAATTGAGTGAAATTAATCAATTCTCCAATCTTCAGCGACTTCAATGCCTCCAATGCGTCGTCAATCGGAGCCATATTGGTGGAGATATTGATATCGCAATATATCAAAAATTCGGATGGAGTGTGCGTCACGCCGGGCCGTGCGTTACGCGAGAAAATACGGTATCTCAAGCTCGATCGATCAGAACAATAGACCAATTCCTTCAACCTCAACCTGCACCACCAACAAGCTTACAAAGACCTAGGAGAAAAAGCGTTGGGCTTGCATTATCTCATTGTGGGGCGAGGGGTGGAAGTCCCGACAAACTTAAACGCCAGTACACGTGGGTCTCACACTTCATTGCTTGGCAATGTTTCCACAAACAGTCTTGGAGGCGTCAGGGTTGATTCGGCAGATGTTCTGCGCTCGGCGGCTGTGACTGACACAGCCTTGTGCCTCCGAGGTCCACTCTCTTTTCTTCTGAATTCCCTACCGTGGTTTATACCTAATTTTGTACAAATCTTAACCGAGTGCACTCTGTGACGGCTTAGGGAAATTAGTGTGTTGGGACCACCTCCTCCACCTGCTGGCGCTAAGTTCCGAACCGTGGTGGGGAAATCTCAAATATTCCTTCACGTCGAAAAGCAGACTAGAATGCATGAATGTCGTGTCAGATCGAAAGGTCCTGACTCGAGCCACGTGACCTGCAGCCCAGAAACCTGGCTGCCGTCTGGGGGGAACATGGCCACAGCCGCCTCGGCGCGCGGGTACACGGGCTCGGCTCGCTAGCACTAGCACCCGCCCCCACACCACATGCTTCTTTCGACCTCAACAGCATCCTCGCAGCCTCACCCCTCAATCTAGTCATTCCCAAGGGCCTGGGCCGTCCTGCAGACACGAGCATGCGCAGAATTGACAATATCCCCAGCAGACAGCCAGATTGGATCAAATAGCCGCCCGGCTCCAAAGGAAGGGAAATTCATCTGGCTGTTGTCTGGCTGTTACCGTGCCACAACAGATGGCGTGAATGGCGAGTATACTTAAGGCTCCAGCGCCGTATGACTGCATCTTTGCCGCATTGGCAGCAGTAAACGACTGTTCACTGTTTCTCTTATAGTTCGTGAGCTCGTTTACAGCGGGGCGGTTCGATATAAGCCCTATGCTGCAGCTCATTTATCCGGACACATGGACGCGCGAGTGCGGCGTAGACGCGAGTCGTGTACCTGTCGAGGAGCGCGGCAAAGGATTCCAAGAAGATTATAAAATGTCTCAATCCTCGTCGTGGGTCCGCGTCGTTGTGGGAGTTCTTCTCTGTATTCCGTCAAGATGCTGTCTCTCGTGTCTCTCGTCTTCTTTACCTCTTCGGCACTGGCCCACAACTTCCCCTGGGAGGGGGTCCAGTTGGTGGGTGCTGATGTGACGGCCAACCCAGACGTAGCCTTTGCCAAGCTCCCGGGGAAGCTTCCCAAAGCCAAGTGCAAGCTGTTTCCCGGAGACGCCGCCTGGCCCAATACTGCGAAGTGGAGCACCTTCAACAGCAGCGTTGGCGGAGCCTTGATCAAGGGCATTCCACCAGCCATTGTGTGCTACCCCGGGCCAGCCTTTGACGAGGCGAAATGCCAGGCCGTTATCACAGGAACCCCAAACTCGTTCTGGCTGTAAGCTTACTGGCTCCGCACCTCCCCGTCTAGGACTGACAACGCAACAGCATGCAAGATCCAATCATCCCATACGAGCAGCAGTGGCTTGGATCTCCCTGCCCCGTGCCCAAGACTGTGCCAGCGTCAGACTCCGTGCCCCAGTACTCTTGCAACATCACATCCTTCCCCGCATACGCCGTCAATGCGACGACGGTCAAGCACGTCCAAGCGGCAGTCAATTTCGCGCGCAACAACAACATCCGCCTCGTAATCAAGTATGTTACACAATGAAACATGCCGGGATCGCCTGCTTACCACTACCAGGAACACGGGCCACGATTTTCTTGGCAGGAACACCGGTGGCGGTGCGCTCCTCGTCTGGACGCATTATCTGAAAGGCTCCGAGTATCTTCCCAATTTGAAGTTTGGCAAATACAATGGCCAAGCCGTCAAAGTGGCAGCGGGCATCATGCAGTTCGAGATTCAACAGATCATGGAGAAGGAAGGCATCACCATGCTTGCTCCAGGGTCAACCACCGTTGGCGCCTACGGCGGCTATCTCCAAGGCGGTGGCTTTGGCATCCTGTCCGGCAGATACGGGCTCATGTCTGATCAAGTGCTATCCCTCGAGGCTGTGACGGCTGACGGGCGCTTTGTTCACGCAGACCCGTATGAGAACGAAGACCTTTTCTGGGCGCTTCGTGGGGGTGGACCAGGTATGCAATCCTCCCTGCGAATATGATTCTGACTAACGGCCCAGGCAACTTCGCCATCGCCACGTCCTATGTCGTGAAGGCGTATCCCCCCATCTCCCTCACCACCACCCAGATCAACCTTGAGACAGGGTTCGTCAACCAGGCCGGCTTCAAGGCCCCAGCCAGCACCATCAGGGGAATCAATGACACTGTCTTCTGGAAAATATTCGAAGAGTTCATGGCCGATATCCCTCGCATCACCGAAGTAGGGGGGTATGGATGGAATTGGGTGTACACGAATCCCCCCAATGCCACTGAGCCGCGTCGCTTCCATCATGTCCTCCAGATCAATCTCAGCAACCGCACTGCTGCTGAAGCGAAGACATTTGCCGAGCCTCTGTTCCAGCGTTTCCAGGCAGCGGGCCTGAACGTCACCAACCCTGAACCTACTTTCTACGCGACCTATGCAAAGCAGGCGTTTCGTCCTGCTGGGCCCGGCGAAGTGAGCACCAACGGACGTCGTTTTGGCTCCCGCGAGTTCCCCAGGGTGAACTTTTCGAATCCAACAAAGTTCCGCGCGTTGATGGACATCCTCAAGCGTTTCGTCGCTGAAGGTGGATACCACTACCACTCTGTTGACTACTCGCCTACTGTCGAAGTTGCCGGATGGCCAGGAAAGACCAGCGCGGTCAACCCTGCGATGCGTAACGAAGTGTCACACTCCACAGGCTTCGATGACAACTACTATGGGGAGGGCGTCTCTGTGGCTCAGCAGAAAGCAATGCATAACCGTCTCGACTCCTACTTGCAACCATGGAGGGACGTATCTCCGGGCGCCGGTGCGTACATGAACGAGGCCGATGTTTCAGAGCCGAACTGGAAGCAAAGCTTCTATGGCGCGAACTACGGTCGGCTGTTGAGGATCAAAGACGATGTCGATCCGTGGGGCCTGTTCTATGCCATTACCGGTGTCGGAAGCGATAGGTATACGGTGTTGGGGACGGAGGGGCTGCCGAATCAGCAGGGGCGGCTATGTAGGATCTAAAAGTGGTTTCTACCCGAGGTGTCCATAGAGTAGCGTTAGAGGTAATTGCAGTCAACGAACCTGTTCTTGGATGAGAGGAGTTCCGGCCCAGATTTCGCCGTCAACAATAGCACGTGATGCCCAGACTGGATCACGCTTTCCGGATACGGCGAGCTGGGATGTCACTCACATGTCAACTTAAAATTGCATCCAACTCTAATCCAACAACAACACCACCACTCTCCTTATCCCTCTTCTTGCACCCACCATCCAAAAATCTCCAAACACATTCAGGGCGAAGATGATGGTCACCTCGGAACGCCAACGCCGGAGCCGCCGACGCATGACATCAGGCTAAGACTGGTTTTTGCGGGGGGATGTCACCATGCCAGGCACGAGCTTCGTACCCCGGGTTTCCCCAGTAGATTTTGCACCCGGATCATAGGCCACCTTCTTCATTTCGCAGGAGCTAAGCTCCGCAGTGTTACTTCCCCGCCTTGCAACGTACCTTTGTAGCGCCACCTACGTGTTGGCTCGTTTGTGGTTTAGCTTTCCAAGTTCTTTGTGCCTCGGGGCGGGCGCGCGTGAGGGGTTTAAGATGGAGGTGGACGCGTTTTTCAGTTAATATATTTGTTAAACTTCAAAGTGCGACTATGCTGACTTGGATTGCTATTGTGTTGGCTGCGGCGCCGTTGGCGAAGGCGCTGTATACTAACGGGTCGGTGATCGCGCCGTGTGACTCGCCAATCTACTGTTATGGCGACTTGCTAAGGGAGATTGAGCTGGCGAGGCCATTTGAGGACTCGAAGACTTTTGTCGACCTGTACGTACTGTCTGGGTGATGCGACAAGCACTGATTGTGACAGACCTACAATCCGGCCTCTCGACGAAGTGCTTGCGGCATTCGCCAATCTCTCGAGACCCATCAAGAACAACACAGCTCTGAATGATTTCCTGTCGGAATATTTTGGGGAGGCAGGGTCTGAACTGGAGGAAGTCCCACATGATCAATTGGAGACACAGCCAGATTTCCTGGACAATGTCAACAGCTCCACTGTGGTTGATTTCGTCACGCAAGTGATTGACATCTGGCCAGAACTCACCCGAAGATACGTCGGCGCAGGAAACTGTACAGGGTGTGTAGATTCGTTCATTCCGATCAACCGCACGTTTGTCGTGGCGGGAGGGCGCTTCCGCGAGCCATACTACTGGGACTCGTTCTGGATCGTGGAAGGTTTGCTGCGCACCAAAGGCTCGTTCACTGAGATTGCCCTCAACATCATCGAGAATTTCCTGGATTTCGTGGAGGACTTTGGCTTCGTGCCCAACGGAGCGCGTCGGTACTATCTGAACCGCTCCCAGCCTCCACTCCTTGCGCAGATGGTCCGTGTCTATATTGAGCATACGCAGAATGCTACCATCCTGGAACGCGCCATCCCACTACTGGAGAAGGAGTACGATTTCTGGGTTAACAACCGGACCATTTCTCTGCGACGCGCTGGCAAGACGTATTCGTTGAGTCATTACGCCGTCGAGAACACACAGCCTCGTCCAGAGTCTTACTACGAGGACTACACAACTGCGAACAATGCAACTTACTACAACGAGGAAGGCGAGGCTTTCAATGCCACTGCGCCGCTCAACGAGACCGAAATTTCCCAGCTCTACGCAAACCTGGCATCGGGTGCGGAGAGTGGCTGGGACTACTCCTCCCGCTGGCTGAAAATCCCCGCCGACGCCGTCAACGACAACTACTTTCCCCTCCGATCACTGAATGTCATCGATACAATTCCAGTAGATCTCAACTCGATTCTCTACCACAATGAAATCACCATCGCCGAGTTCCACAAGCGGGAGGGCAACTACAGCGCTGCCATTGCGTGGGCCAACCGCGCCGCAGAACGGAGCGAAGCCATGACGGCCCTCCTCTGGGACACAGAGCACTACCGCTATTTTGACTATAATCTCACATCTGGCTCCAAAAACATCTATACCATCTCCGACAACACATCTGTGGTCGTTGAAGGCCAAGGCGCACCCCCGGGCCACCAGGTCATTTTTTCGCCCGCGCAGTTCTATCCCTTCTGGACCGGCGCGGCACCCGATTCCATCAAGAGCGATCCAACTGCTATCCGCCGAGCATTTGAGCCAATCAGCGAACTGCTGGATGACCGGGCAGGCGCCATTGCTGCTACCAACCTTATCACTGGTCAGCAGTGGGACGAGCCTAATGTGTGGCCACCTCTAAACTATATCATAATCCAGGGCCTGTTGAACACTCCTCTCGAAAGCACTGTCTCTCCGTCTTCCTATCCCGTGCCCACGGCAAATCAAACGAGCGAAGACTACGTCTGGACACAATCGCTGGCGCTCCGCCTTGCGCAGCGCTATCTTGATTCCACGTTCTGCACCTGGCGCTCCACCGGCGGATCAACGCCCGAGTTCCCCAAGCTGCAAGGCACAGGGGATGGCAACGGAATCATGTTTGAGAAGTACGCAGACAACAGCACGAACGCGAGGGGCGGAGGCGGAGAATATGCGGTTGTGGAGGGCTTTGGGTGGACGAACGGGGTTCTGATTTGGGTCGCGGACGAGTTTGGACAGCATTTGACGACGCCGGATTGCGGGAATTTGACGGCGGCGGGCCCTGGAGGGGCTAAGATGAGGCGGAGCGCGGTGGAGCTGGCGAAGAGAGATGCCATGTGGGTTAAGAACTTCCACTGACAAAAGGTGCAGATTGGCAGAGAAATATATGCTCTTAATCTAGGTATCTGACATGTAAAGCAATTCAATACAATGAAATATCAAGCTCAGTTCACATCCGGCGCTATCCATCTCTAACGGGGAACCATAATGCATGCTACGTAAAAAGGCCTCTTTGAGCGAACACTTTTTCCATAACCTCATCTTTGATATTTGAAAGATGTTGTAGTTATAATTGGAGGATGAAACGTCTCTTGGAACGCTAACCCCTACTAGTTAGCATCGGATAGTCCGCGGACATTCCGTTCTCTGTCCATCCCTCTTCCGCCACCCATCTTCATTCTCAGCTTCTCATCCACGGATTCTCCATGGATACCACGCCTCTGCTGTTAATCCGCGTCTGATCATGCCCAAAGAGCAACGAAACACGCGCATCCCGCGCCAACAACCCGTGTCTTGTCGCTTTTGCCGAACTCGGAAGCTTCGGTGCAGCAGAGAAGCACCTTGCTCCAACTGCGTCTCTCGGGGCATATCATGTGAGCTAGAAGCGCCGGTACCGCCTCTACCCAAACAGTCGGAATGGGAGTTGCAGGAGCGTCTTCGCAAGCTAGAAGAGCTCCTAGTGACCAAAAATCGCCGACCTGAAGACACCAAAAATGCTCCTCAGTGGGATACTCCCCAAAATCCGCCCGACATCCGCGAAGCGTCCTTTGAAGAGAATCTGAACCTGGACGTAATATGGCTGGAGAGCGTCTGCGCAGAATTTGGTCCTTCGGTAGGCTGGTCCCCCTTGCTCCGGCTGCGCTAATTTCAGCAGGAGTCCAAGCCAAAGGAAAGAATAGCTCTAAAGTTGGGCTCAGTGCACGATATTGGAGGCTGCAACCATAGCGGGCGTCGAATTCCCAAATGCGTCTACCTCCCGCAACACCACGAAGCGAAGATTCTGCTTCAAAAGTACATTGAACACATCGACTATCTTCATCATATTGTGAACATTCCCCAACTACCAGCTTATGTCGACCGCGTCTATGCCTCCCTCAGTACGGACAAAGATATTGAGCTGGGCCAGCTTGTCTTGCTCCTGAGCATCTTCGCTAGCGCCACCTATTCATGGGTGGCAGAAGATTGCGACAGGGGTTTGTTCGCCAGCCAGGAAGATGCTAACAACCAGGTTCCTTCCTGGGTCGAAGCAACCCGCGACGTACTTGATATCATGCACAGATCGGCGACGTACTCGCTAGAGGCCGTGCAAGGAATTGTCATCCTGGGCTGGGTCATAATCAACCGAGAAGAGCTGTCCACGGTGTGGCGATCATTGCTCTCTCATGCGCTCTTCATGTCCCATGAGATGGGCCTGCATCGAGTGGACCATCCCAGCAACGCAGCTGCAGCAAAGACCGTGCAGGCAGAAATCGGGCGGCGGGTTTGGTGGTACCTGGTCGTGAGTGATTGGTAAGTCACAACCCTCACCCGCGGGACTCGGCTGATACGTTTTTTTAGGTTCACCGCTGCTAAGCTGATGGGTCTCACTGAAGGTGTGTATCTTTGCAACCCGCGCCATATGGTTGTCCGACAGCCTCTCAACATCAACGACGACGATCTCATTGACGGAAACGAGCTTGTTGGGCAGCCACTCTCCCAGCCAACAGGGATGTCCTATCTCCTTCAAAGATTCAAGTTCGGTGAGCTCACGCGCAGGATCGTGGATCGGACGCCGATAATGTCCACAGACGCCCCGGGCTTGGGCTACCAAGATGTGATGGACTTTGACACTGATATCCAGACCTTCTTGAATGAAATACCGGCGTTTTTCAGCATGGAGAAGGCACAAATCATGAGCACATATCATCTAGATGAGAAGATGACTATATTCATTCTCACCGGAGGCTACATGATCAAGGTCCTTGCCAACTCCCAGCGCTGCAAGCTCCACCTTCCGTACTTTGCACGAGGGTATGTAGATTCCTCCTTTGCATACTCCCGGGCAATGTGCGTCAAATCGGCATGTCTTGTTATCCAGAACATGTGTCACCAAGAGAACTGTGGCATCCGCAACTTCACACGCTACCGGTCATGTGCCCTCATATTTGGCGTCTTCATCGCTACTGTCATCCTACTCATGGATTACTGTGTCAATAAAGCCAACTCGCAGTACAGACGCGAGGTCGCCCACGCCTTCCGAGTGCTGCATGAGGCGAGGCGTTTCTCGCTCACGGCGACCAAACTGATGGACACAATGATGTTTGTTTTTCGAAAACATCAGGTGGCACTGCCGAAATTGAAAAACGCATGTGATGCTGCCAGTATAGAGACACATTTTGGGCCAGAAAATGGATCCAAGTGGCCATCAACTCTTGTGGATGGGACAATGATGTCCGGAGCGAGTGACAGTGCGATCAGCGTCACTACAGAGTCGCCAAATGAAGACGTACTTCCTTCCTACTTTACAGACTTTGGGCCGTGGCCAGATCAGGGGCCTGAGATGGATGGGTTTGACTGGGATGGTATTTTCTCGGAGCTCAATTCGTCGTTTGTATGATTATGCTGTTGGACATGAGCACCGGTTCAACTAAGATTTTCAAGGCTCCAGTTTAAAGTGCACGTACAATATGTTCCTGCGGTCTCATACTGTTATTTGGCAGTAATATGCAAACACAGGCTTTGGCTCTCACCCAAAGACCCACCAACGCCAGAGCCAGAAAGATGGCATCACCTCTCACTCACACACCATCAAATCACCATGGAAATTCGTTCTGCATCACCATTTCATAGATATCCGTGATCAAGGGATGGCAGTTATGGCTATTTAATCATCCTAGCGTGCCTACTTATGGAATGAATTATTGGTATCTCGATTTGAACATCGCCCCCCGCTCGTGCCGTGACCATAAATCGCCCATCCAAGGCTCCTCTGCGCCATCCAATCACATCCACCAGCGCTCACAAGCCCATCTTCTGCTTCTCCTCCTGCAGAATCTTCGCCCAGTCCACCATCTTCCTGCCGCCCGCTTCAATGGAGGGGTACAACTCCCTGAAGCCGCGGCTGTTGCCGACTTGCAGCGTCACATGCTCATGCGTGACTGTCTCACCATCGCAGTCTTCGCCATGAATGACGCACTTGAGGATCGGCTTTGGCTGCTCTCGGACCACAGGACCTTTCTTGTGACTGGGGAAGTTCGGGGTGAGGTAGGTCTGCCCGTCGTTGAAGGTAGTTCCGAAGACGTATCCAGAATGCTGATAATTGGCGAACGCGCTGCTGGGGCCGGAGATTGGGTTGACAGTGTTCTCACCGGCGGCGACGTGTTGGTATGGGTTGATGCTGCTGGATCGGGTGAGCTGCTCTCCGCGCTTCAGGGAACTGGATCCGAGTCCAGTGTTGATCGGAAGCTTGCCCAGGCCGCCGTACGAACTGCTCCTACTACCCAAGCCAGCACCACCAGCGGCATCCACAGGAGCCCCGAGACCGGGGATCCATGGCCCAGAAGCTCCAGGAGTTCCGAGACTGGCACTGTCGTGCTCGGACAACATGGGCTGATGCTTGCGATTGTACATCTCGTTCAGGGCGCGGTTGCCACGGACAGAACTGAGACGACGGGTGCGGGTGCTGGTGCCGAGCCCGGGGTAGGCAGGGCGCGAAGTGCTCGCCACATTCTGTGGGAGCATAGGCGACGGTCCGCGCGAGATCTGCGGCAAGTTGGTGTGGGAGAATGAAGGGAACGCCTCCACATCCGTGTCGTCGCCGAGGGCGAACTTCGTTGGTGACTTGGAGGCAGAAGCAGGTCCAGCATTCTTGGAGCCCAGCAACGGAGCAGCTGGGACTTTCAGACGGTTGAGCGATGCGGTGCGTTGGAGACCGAGCTTGCTGTCAGGATTGACACTGCTGGTGCGTTTGAGGCCCTTGAGGTTCACATTTGACGAGACGGAGCTCGGGATGAGCGGCTCGTCCTCATCTTCGTCAACGATCTTGTCGAGCTGGACGGACTTGCGAGCTGCGCTCTGATCAGAGTTGTCAGTATCACCATCGCTGTCAATGTCACCGTCACCCTTGACGCGACTTACTCCCAGGGCGGACCGGGGCCGCTGCCGTTTGAAGCCTTCCTCACTCCGCAAGCGTTCAAGCGCCGACGCCGAAGCGACAGAGCGAAGACCGCCGGCGGGATGGGGATCGGAGAGTTTGGGCAGAGAGCTGGTGGAGCCGGAGCGCTCGTGATAAGCCTGGTTCGCTGGACTACGGAGGTTGTCCATGTGGGATTGTAGACTGCTCGATGAACTCTTGCGGTGGTGGCGGACGGGATGCAAGTGCTCCATACCGATCATCGACGCGGTGGGTCGAAGACCAGCATGGTAGGGGACAGGAGAGGAGGTTCGGGATCCTGCCAGAGAGCCGGAAACGGACACGGGGGCACTCTCAGCGAGATAGTGGGCGCGGTCGTGGGGAGAAAAGAGTTGAGCAGACGTGATGTTGATGACAGGGGGAGTAGCGGGGCGTTGGAGGCCATCCATCGGCTTGCCGATATCAAAGGCTGGATTGACGTGAGCAGGCGGGGGAGGATGAGGCGAAGAGTGCACCCTACCGGAGCCACGCTGGTGGGCGAGATATCCAGCTTCATACTGATACGCATCCTGGCCCTCATCCTCACCGTCAATCTCTTCCTGAGACTCCCCTGCCGGCTCGCCCATACCTACCACAGGCTTGGCACTCGAGATATTTTGCTTCATGCATGCAATCACCGAGAGCTCGTGCTCGTAGACCAAGGTGGGGTCGAAAGGGTCGTATGGCGGTGCTGCGCTCATCGGCAGATTCTTGACGAAGATCTTGGACTTGACCGGGTACTCGACAGGCTCGATAGGGCCGCCATTGAGTGCGTAGAGGTAGTGGCCACGGTACCAATAGGCGATGCCAGTGCGGACGTCGTGGATACCATGAAGGCCCGAGATGTGGATGAGCATCTTGTGACCTGGGATGTGATCTGACGTGTCTCGATGCTTCTTGGGGATGAGAACACCGGCGTCGTCGAAAAGGCCCAATCTCTGCTCGCGGGCTGCAGCGGCTGGAAACTCCATGTCGGCGGTGGATGTAGCGAGGCGTGTGGTGGAGAGTAGGAGGGAGGGTGGAAGGGCGACGACGAGGGGATTAAAAACTCTACAACAACAGTGCCGTATATAAACAAGCCAAGTCGCGAATCTGACGCGCTGGCAGCATGATCTGCGCGCGTGACTGGCCCAGCCTATTGTTTGTTTATGTTTCCGCGTAGTGACCGTGAAAGTGGAAGTCAAAAGGAGACAGCGGTGAGCCATCAGTGAGCGATAAGTGGGGAAATTGACTGAAAGACAAACTCGCAGCTGGGTGAAGAAACATACACAAGTTTGTCTCGAAGGAAGGTATGAAGGAGATGGGAAAAGCAGAGGCTTCGGGTTGAAGAGGTTGAAAAGTCATTCCTTGATTGGTGGTCGTTGGGATCCATACCGCTACATACTGCACACCGCAAGAATGTCCCGAAACCCAATGGTTGTACGGTTGTCCAACAAACACAAAGATGTCGTTGATTACGTAGAACTAGTTCCATCCTCTGGCCCTGGGAGACCTTCCTCATCTCCAGGTTCCGTGTACGTGCCCTGCGTCTTCGCTGCGCCCCTGGTCCTCTCGCTCAAGATGTTGTCTTCATCGATGGCATCCTTCTCATCGCGAGCTATGTTACTATTAGTTGCTGCAATCACCTGACGGATTTTACATTAAACTTGCCCAATTGTTCATCACTGTCAGCAGGACCATCCTCATAAACGTCGCCTACAGGAGCTTCATCTTTCTGGACAGGAATTTCTGACTGCCCGGTGCGGCTGATATAGTCATTATCCGTAGGATTTCCGGCGGGACCATTCTGGTTATCGTCAATGTTGGCGGACATTGTCGGAAGGTGGGACTTTGAGAATGTGATCAGATAGATGAACGTGTGAGTGGATGCAATCTGGGGAAAAGAGACAATGATCAAAATTTATACCCAAGAGAAACAACCTGAGAATATCATAGTCAGAGACGTCGTTGAGTCGTCATGACTATGGTCGACCACTGGGGCATAGTGTACCGAACTACGGTTGGCGGCCAAGTGAGTACGGGGACTGGGTTCTAGCTTTGTATCCGCGGATTGTGTACACTTTGAAGACTAAGATATTCCTCACTCCCTCGTCCTGTAGGAAGGCTTCAGAAGTCCATCACCTATAATGCGCTTGGACTGGGGGATGATCCGAAAGTGTCTTGGCCGAGAGATGAAGAAACACAAGAAGAGAGTTTAAAAGAACACACATGTCGTCCACCCTCCTATCTCGCACCTCCCAAATACCGGCAGCAATCCATCTTCTCCGCATTTTATCACAGACGTCAATATGTCACACCAGTCCTCTGCCAAATCTCCGATCGCTTGAGTTTCGCTAATCTGCAATCCCAGATGAAAAATGTTAACTTCCCATCTATCCAAGGAGGGCAAAGTTGAAAGCGCGTTGACGTTGAGATGGCGAACTCGCGAAAAAGTCGTGACGTCGCGATAGCCAATTAGCTCGCCGTATATGGCAGGGCCCTTTTACGTAAGCTCACTTGAAGAGAAAGGGATGGAACGATGGTCTATGAAAATCCTTTTCAAATGTGCAGTTGTTACTGCATAACGCTATGTGCATGCGTGAGGAAGGGGTATCTATGTAGTGTCAGGGGATATGGGAAAAGAAGAATTACAGACGAGGAACGCTGAACAGATGTGTTCCCGACAAAAGCCATCCTGGCTTCGGTGATAGAGGCCTTCCCACAAAGACACCTCATGATATCGAGCAAGGCTCAATCACAGCAACAACACTCTCAAGACGATGGCTACTCGTCCTCAACAGCGGCCTTCTTCTTCTTTCCCCTGGTTCATGTCAGTCAGGTCTGGCAGCGACGACTAAATTGCATACCTCTTCTGGGGAACCGGTTTGGCCTTGGGAGCCTCAGCCTCCTCGTTGTCCTCTGCATCCTCCTCCTCAACCTCCTGATACGCAACAGCGGCCTTGCCTCTACCCCCCTTCCTTGGTGCGGGCGCGGGCGCGTCGTCTTCATCTGTCTTGACCGCCTTCTTAGCCTTGCCCCGGGCTTTCTTCGGCGCAGGGGCTTCTTCCTCCTCGTCGTCCTCGTGCTTGACGGCAGCCTTCTTGGCGGTTCCCTTTACTTTCTTGGGAGCTGGGGCCTCCTCCTCGCCATCCTCGTCTTTGACAGCTGCTTTCTTGGGTCGGCTTTTTGCCTTCTTGGGAGCAGGGACATCCTCGTCGTCTTCCGCCTTGGCAACAGCCTTCTTCCCTTTGGCCTTCTTAGGGGCAGGGGCGTCGTCGTCGTCCTCGGCCTTGGTGGCACGTGCTCGCTTCTTCTTGGGCTGTGGCTCCTCTGCGTCGCTGCGGTCCCCCTGTGAACATTAATAAGCGGAGTACGATGCAGGGATTATGAGACACGCACTTCGTCGCCCTTCTTGCCCTTCTTGGCCTTGGTCTTCTTCACGCGGAAGCCCTTCTGGCCAGGTCGGTTGACTTCCACATCCTGTGATGATGTTAGCAAGTCCATGGCGAGGGCTTGATGGAACGTACGCCACGCCAGTCTTCGTCAGCCACATGCCCAGCGGCCAGCGCAGCGCGAACTTTCTTCTGCTCGGATGCTGGCAGCTCATCGTATCCATCAATCATGTCGAGGTTGCCCTCTGACTCTGTCTGTATGTTCTCAACCTGAGCCGGCGTCACGCAGCCCCTGTTCTCGTCAGCCGCAGCTGCGGAGAGAAGTCATACGGGAACGTACCAGTGCTTGAAGGCGGCGCTTGTGTGGTCGTTGATGGTGAAGAAGGTGGCAAAGCGCAGCTCGCCCTTGGTGATCTTGACGCCCGCTTTCTTGCATTCTGCGTTCTTGCACACGGCGCGGTTGTTGGGGCTGATTTCTGGAGAGGTCAGCGGAGCGTTTCAGCATGGAAGAAGAGCTTACCCAGACGGTACGGCATGGTTGCGAGGCGGTGTTTTGGTACTGAACACGATGGATGTTGGGTGCGTGCAAGACCGCCTTATGTGTGCGTTGGAGCAGCAAACAAAGCCGGGTTTCTGGACGCTCGATTGTTCGCGTGCCCGTGTCGCGTGATGGGGGGATCTGGATTCTCTCGGACGGTGCAGTGGAAATGCAGGAGGTTGGGCGGCGAGGGGCACAATGGCGAGATATATGGCGATGGTCGTGGCAGCTACCTACACGCGCCTGGAGCTTGGACGCGTCGGTGACGAAAAGTGCCGACGTCACCAAAGCGACGACTTGCAAAAAAAGTTCGGATGGCGGCTGCCACCACACTCTCCACGCCGTCTCCACGCCCCCCGTGTCGCGCACCCCCCAATGCGCGCTGCCCACACATGCATCCGCAGCGCCCTCACACAGGCCTTCCGCGCGCCCCGCCGAAGCCCCTCCGCCGTGTGCACCGTCCCCGAGTTCCTCGTCCCCGGTCTCCGCCCTCCACCGCGGCGGCCACTCTCCACCTCCAGAGTCCCCCGGCCGCCCCCAGCCAGGCCCGTCAAGCCGCCCCAGGAGCCCTTCCCGCTGCGCATACCGCTCCCAGAGATCGCTGCCCGCCATGACATCCAGCAATGGCTCGCGGCAATCGACCCGTTCCTCCCGCCGCACCTGCGCCAGACCCCCGCACCAGGGAGCGACAAGGCGCTGCCAGCCACACCATTGGACCTGGCCTGGGTGCTGAAAGCCTCCCAAGATGCGCTCACAGAGTCGGCCCAGGATCTGCTCTGCCACATGGGGCCCGTCGAGGGCCGGTGGGCGACGGTCGTGTGGATTGTGAAGAAGCTGGTTGAAGGTGGGCCGCGCATGCTCGAGCCCCCGCTGCAGCTGGAGCCCTTTGCAAATGTTGTCTGGCCGGGGGGCGCCTTTCGGACATTGGATGACCTCACGCAGAGCCCTCTCCTGCTGGAGCGGGTGCCGTCTGCCCAGAGACTCATGCACACCCTCGACGACAAGACGGCCACCCCGGACACGATCGATCGCAGAGCCTCGGTTGCGAAACGAGCTGTTGGTCAAGTCTGGCGCAGCCTCGGGAATATGATCCTGGCGGCAACAGGCGAGCCAGAGGGAGAAGAGTCAAACATCATGCCCCATGTTCTGGAGATTATTGCATACCTGCACCATGCAGGCCTGATCCCAGAGGCCGTGTACAGAGACCGGCCGGCCCAGAACCACTCTGCCTTGCAGCAGCCCCCTACGCTGCATTTGCTGTCGTCCAAGATTCTCACGGCCCTCTCAGACGCCACTTGGAGAGCCCACGAAGCATCTGTCAAGGTTGCTGCACACCGCCTGCACACACCCTACTTTCTCGGCCATGAAATCCCGGGTTCGTACTTCAAGATCAAAGTGACCGAGGTGGCCCCTGAGCTGTGGCTTGAGCTGGTGCTTTGGTCTTGCGTGCACGGTGGGTGGATATTAGACGGTGCTGCCATTCTTGAGAGCGTCCAGACACAGAGCGAGGATCGCGGCTGGAGTCTGATCAGCTGGCGAGAGCTTCTCCAGGCTACAGAGCGGGAACAGCCACGAGAGCCCGCGTCTCGAAGATGGCGCCTATTGAGCAAGCGCGATGCCAATCCCTCCCCCACTCCCGATGACCGCGCTCTGACTCGCAGAACGCTCAGCAGCGAGGTGGTAGCAGCCTTTGTGGACGGCCTGGTCAACTATATGCGGGTTGGCGTGGGTGCTCGAGGGTCCGACCCTGAGGACTTGGTCCGTCAGTTGAAGAGCCTCAAAGCGCTGCTCGATGCCAGCTCTCTCAGTCTTGGTTCCGCCAGCTGGGACTCTGTCATGGTGCGTCTGCTGGAGTCTGGCGGACTTGTCCCAGAGAACCGCCCAGAACTCTTGCGGACCATTGTCGACCTCTCCTCTGGGTTTGGTGCCGAAGTTGGGTCGGCCAATTCGTCCAAAAGCACTACTGGAGGTGATATGGAGCCTCCCTATTTCTTCGAGCCATCTACTGCAGCTATTAGCATGCTCCACCGAACAATGCACTCTTTCCTAGGCATTGGCGACCTCTCCGGCGCTTTGATAACACTGCAGGCGCTACAACAACACACTGACCACAACAAGCAGAAGTCGCTGGAGCAGTTCTTTAAAAAGTTGCAGACAATACCCCTTAACCAAGCCTACGCATTCGACAGCCCTCCTATCGAGTTCCCAGCCTTTGAGCCCCAAGTTCCCATTCCGTTGCTTGCGAAGCTTCTGGATCTAATCACCGAAGCAGAGCGCTACGACGTGGGTCGATGGCTTTTGTTCTCCCAGGAACTTGACGGGCCGATCATCGCGGAGCACATGTACTACGAATCGACCATGGCGGCATCCATCCTGCGCTTCGGCACCATGTCCGGCGAACACGATCTTGTCATGGGGATTGTAGAGAGAGCAAGTACATGGGATAACCGGCAAGTCACCAAACGCCTGCCCGACGAAATCATGACTGCACTTCTTCGCTGCCAAATTCAGCTCCAGAAATGGGAGACCGTAGGAGCAATGCGAGATCATGTCCTGCAAAATAGGGGGTACAGACCAAGTCCAGAGGTCCTGGCACACTTCGTAGCTGTGCTACTACGAGACGTGGAAGAAAGCAAGACGAAAGTGAAACAGGCGTTCAAAGAGTTTCTCTTTGCGTGGGAAAGGCCCCTCCTTGCTAACATCCACAACGAGTTGAACTGTGTCCTTGCCATCCTCTCCTCATTGCATCCGTCATGGACGCAGTATACTTCACAGTTCATGGCGTATTCTTCCCGTCAAGGAATCAAACTCTCCGTCTTCAATTTCAATATTCTGCTGAAAGGGGTCTTGGACGGCTATGGCAGCGTAAAGGGGAGGGAAGTGGTAGACATGTGGTGTCACCGTCCATCAAAAACATTCAAGGCCTACCATGCAGCAGGCGGCTTGCCTACCATGCCTACAATCCAATCGACGAAGAGTGAGGAATTAAGAAATCGGCCAGAGGATATCGAGATCATCCAGCCGTCCGGAACAGTCCTGACATTGCAAGGCCGCATACTGCCAAATCGCCAGACAGTGTGGATGATCATTCGCAAAGTGCAGCAAGAAGTAGTGTCAGTCAATGATCTGGGTGCTGAGGAGAGGGTAGAGAAGAGGAGGGAAACAAAGAAGACGCTTCGGTGGGCGGCGAGGCTCTTGTACTACCTGGGTCTCGACTATGAGGACATCATTCGTGATTTTGGATCTCTTGCCGAATTGGCACAGATTGAGGCTCCACCGGCGAGGGAGCAGAGAATCACATAGCGGTAGATATCCGGTACATGGACGATGAGAGGTGTCCCTCGTATTTCGGCGGCACTGGCGGGCATCGGACTGCAATGCCAGTCCATATGATCATCGAATAGCTAGGCAGACTGGGAAAGGATGATCGAGAGTGGATCCTTTCGACCTCGTGCATTGTGGATAATTGTACAAATTCCGTAACTGATACCGCCGGGGGCGTACAGGTACGTGACCGACGAGTATTTTCCACTCCTAGTTAATGCTCACGTGATGCTACCGGTGGCGAAGGTTTGAGTTTTCGACTCCACAATAGTGCCGCCGTTCGCGCAACTTCTTCTCTCCAAAGGCTCTTTTGCACACGTGAGCCTCTCGACTCCACCAGCCTGGGTACCGGAACCTCGACAGCTGTCACTGCCAGCCCAAAGCCTAGATGCACGCCGTGTGTAGCGTCGACTAACTGCGCAGACAGCTAATTTTGAGCCCCGTGTGGCAAGTATTGTCCTGATATCTCCTAACTTGTTTGAGTGGCTGTCTGCTGTTTGTCTCTTGGCCGCATGTCGTAGCGAATGGGATGTTGGATGATGGACGGGGTGCTGGAGTGGAGGAGGTTGAGAATTGTCCAATGGGAACCCCTCTATTCTGCGTCCAATATGACACGTTGAAGAGCAGTTTGTGGGTTTGGAGGCCAACCAAACGTGCTGCTGCCCCTTCGTAACCCTAACGGCGCATGCAGCCTGCGTCTGCAGCTCACCTCATGGAAGTGCAGCCGCAGTCCAACCTTCTTCGCACGACCAGCGCTCCCCAGCAGCACTTCAAAGCGCAGGCGGTCCTCAAAGTCATGATATATAAAGTGCGTGATGTCTCACATGCTCAGGGCTAGTGAGGGGCATGGTGGGAAACTTGGGCGTCGTTGCTGCGACGGCCCGCTGCTGTACCTTTTCCATCGCGGCTTCAGAGGCACCGCACACCGCCTTTTGCACAGACGCCATCCGTATCGACAGAGGGCTCTGGCGACGCAACGGCGTGCTGGCTGTCTGTGGGGTTGCTCCACTGGGCGCTACACGGCGTCCGGCGTACTTAGTTTCTGGTCGCGGTAGAGGTTACGCTTGTGAAGAAAGAGCAGTGATGCTCGTCGCAATATTGAAATATGACGACGGATACGGGCACCAGAAAGTGACATGGCCTCCAAAGCCGCGATGCAATCTATGCAGGTAGAAGAGCATGCATGGATGACCGTCGCCGTCGCAGGTGGGTGTTTTACTTGGCGCCAATGGAATTCTGCCGCCGTGTGCGGTCGCCGGTGATGCTCTTTTTAGCCTCGCCTGTGGTGTTTGGAACTGTTCCGACAGCGTTGGGTGCGAACAGAGTTTAGTTTGGCGGGGCCTGGGAGGCTGTCGACGGTTTTCGACCACAGGCACGCGAGGGGGTGTCTACAGAGAGTTCAACTGGCAGTGGGGAGAGAGTCATGGCGAGAGCAGTCACGATGACGCTCCGTCGGCGGGCAGTCTGCGGGCAGTCTGTGGGCACAGCGATTATCACGCCCATTGAACGGCAGAGAGGCCCGTCGACTGAGGTTCTCTCGCAATGACTCCCTGGTGGTGCCTTCACCGCTGATGCATGGTGGGCGCTAGCACCCAATGCGGCATGGCGCCGTCCCAGGTCCGAAAATCCATACAGATTCTCTCGTGCGGCCCTCTCTGGCCGTCTCTCTCCCAACACCACTCCAAGACAACGAAGTCGCCCTATTACTTTTCAAAAGAGTACTCAATACACCCCCCTCAACCCACCCCTCGTCGAGACAATGCCGCAGGCACTCGCTGAGCTCTAAATTCCCACTGGGAGGCCCGCACAATTTTGTGGTGCCTCCCAGCCGGCCCAGCTCACGAAACTTCAATCTCAACGACGACCCAATTTTCTGACCGCCCGTAGCCCTCTCTGCTGCAGCCGCCTCTGGAATTGCACACTCGTCGCGCCTGCCGCTGCCCAGCCCCGCATTGTCACCTCGCCGGCCGCTTCTGCCGGACATCGACAGCCCCTCTCCAGGCTCGACATAGTTAAGAGCCTCTTTTGAGCACACCACACAACACAACCCAGACCACGCTGATTCTTCTCTCCGCCCCCGGTTCTCCCTGCGACATTCCGCCCACATCCCCTTTCTCCGCCCCGCACTCCCCGCCACTACCCCTCTATTCCTGGAGCGGAGCGGACGACACCACACTGCAGCACCACCCACCACCAGCTGCCATGGCGAACATGATGCACCCACGATCCGCCGTGGCCGACCTCGGCGGAAAGCACCTCAACAACCACAAGCTCGTGCCCGACGCGCCCATTGGCGTGAGCAAGAGCGACCAGCGCGCCCCTGGAGAAGCGTCCCCGAAGGCTGCGAAGCAGGACGGCGCCCCCGGTGGCGGCCAGTCTGCCAGCGGCGAGACCACTGGCGAGGACGACGACGAGGACAGTAGCGCCAGCAAAGAAGACAACCCAGACGACGAAGACGACGATGCAGACGTGGTAGCCCCGTCTCGTGGTTTTGGCAAAGGAAAGGGCAAGGCCACCGGCATGCGCCCGACCATTCACATTGAGCATGTCGGCGACGACGACGTGCACGACGATAACAACGAGACATCCCATGAGACGGGGCTCGCGAGTGAGAAACTAGACACCACGATCCTGCAGACTAAGAAGCGCACATATAGCAACTTGTCTAGCACATCCTTGCTGTTCGGCGACGACGATGCCGACCGGACCACCTTCCCGCGCAAGAAGATTGCCCGCAACCTGACCAACCTCGGTGACCATCCGCTGCTAACCTACACAGAGGCTGGGGACAATGCCATCGAAGACTCTGACGAGGGAGATGACAATGAAGACGAAGACTACAGCGGCGTCAACCTCATCAGTGACGAATCTGACCTGGAAGACATTGAGCAGCAGGAGGAGTCGTACATTATTCAAGAGGCACGTGCAACTGCTCCAGTAGTGTCACATGACGCCCGTCGGTTCAGTCTCGACAGCACCGCAAGCGACAATCTCTTTGACTTTACCACTCCGCTCGATCAACTGCCCTTTATCAGTCTAGGCGATATTGGATTCAGTCAGTTCTTCGAGACCGACACGCGTCCAGCCGCGCCTCCTTCGCCTGAGCCCCAGGTGACGAGAAAGTACTCTGATAGCTCCACGAAGCGCGTCCGCTTTGATGACGAGGTCCAAGTATCAGAAGATTCCAGTTCCGAGTCATCCGAGCTCGATAGTGCGCTCTATCCCGACATCTTCATACAGCAGGACAGACTTCCTGCCAGTCTGTATCAAATGATTGAAGATGACAATGACTCGGATAATGCAGACTACGAGGAGTTCAACGGCTTCTCACCCGAGAGCGGGTCAGAACACTCGTACTGGGACTTTGGCCAGGACGAAGCGCGCAATCAGACGCCGCATACCCAGCACCCATCCGATGACTCATCTGAGGCGGGATCCAGTGGCTATGAGAGTATGGATGACTCCCATGTTCTCAGCTGGCTTATTTGCTAACCACCATGTAGCTGATATGGGTGACACTACAGACGAGTATGACTCTGACTTTGCCTCTGATGCCCAGCCGCGAACCCCGCGGCAGAAGTCGGTCCTGCGCCGTCCTTCCTCTGCGCCAGGCTCGAAGGCATCCAGCCCCAAGCCCTTCCAGCGGTCGTCTCGACCCATCCCCCCCGGCTCTATTCCCCCTATGAGAGGCATCTTTATCCACGAAGAACCGAGCGAGGCGATTGCAATTACAGACAAGACATCAAGGCTGGTCACGTTTTACAGGCCGCGCACTTCCATCACTATTCACTCCACCTTTGGCGCCTTTGGTGCGTTCAGCAGCAACAGCAGCACTGCGAACAACAGCCCACGGACGTCACTTGCCCAGCTCAATGCCTCGGATAGCGAGAGCATCGACGTCTTCGCCACCCCATTCCAGAACCATGCCGACGTAATGCTCACTGGTATCTTTGGAAGTGCTCCCCCTAGCAACTATCTCTTTAATGGATCAACCATTGGACCACCTGAGGCCTTTTATCCCTTCATCAGCGTTGGCTCCAATGGAGACGTCTTCGCCGAAGAAGACGATGGCGACTACGAGGACGAGGAGTTTGAGGACGATTTGAACATCACCGACTTTATGGATTTTGGGTCCGACATTGACGCTACAGACGTCGATCAGGAAGATGAGACGGACGTGCCTGCTACACCAGCAACGTCGATGGTCGCTGCCATTGGCTCCACACCTGCTCAGCCTACGCCGGTGGAAGAGACACCGGTCCGTCGACGCACTACCTCGGATGCCATGTTGGAGCATTTTGATCGCGGGGTCGTCACTGCCTTTAGGGACCACCAGAACCGCTACCGCGACATCGCCTGTCTTCCCCACGACCCCGATCTCCGAGCATCTGTCTCACGGCCAGTCCGATTTGGAAAGTCGGCAGAATTGCTCATGTCCCCACTTCGGAAACGTGGCTCGATCTCGAAAAAGAACGATTCGTCGCCGTTCAGTGGAGTCACGAAAGCCTCTGGCAGACTCCAGTCGTCGGTCATGAACAGTCGCCGTGGCCCTAAAATGGGCACCTTCTCTTGAGCATTCTCTTCCCCTATCAGTAATTTCTTTCGTCCACGAGTACCGAAGATCTGGGAAGCACGATGATGTAGATCCTAATGATTCGAATCTCGAAACGACATAACGATACCCACGGCCCTTTATACCTTTGGAGTTGGTCTTCGTGGCGGACCTTGTTTTAACATCACGGTTACCTGCATGGCGACAAAAGTTTGCAGCTAGCCCCTTGTCGGACTAGTGAAGCTTCGTTTCATGGTCTCTTTTGTCTCTTCTTGTTTCGAGAATTGCGTTTGTTTCAGTTTTTTTATGAGGAATCCGGGCATGTTCTTGCACCTGGGATACTCTCTGCACACCATCGTCGACTTTGTTTCTCTTCTTTGGGGATTAAGGTTGGGATGATACCATGTGCTTCGCGGCTTGAACGATCTGGCTCGGGCTTGGAATCGGGCTCTGGCGTTTGGTCTTTTGCTCTGGTGGGTAAGGGGGGTCCTGAGAGCCATTTGTGGCGGCTTGTCGCCCTGAAGATGGTGGATCAGCACGGATAAGATGTCGCGACCATGTTGGCGTGTGTAGGAGTATTTAGCTTGATGATTGTGCTATTTCGGAAATATGAATGAAATCTACCAAATTATATCTGATCTGTGATACTAAAATGTATCGAGTTACAGAAAAACGGACTTGTCCCATGCCATACACTACCTGGCCATACACTACCTGCATAGAGCTGTGCGATATATTCCTTCCATCCTGCAGGATGCCCTTCCACATTCGGGATGCTTGGCACGGTGCAGGGATCGATTTATTTGTCGATTTATTTATGGAGGCCCAAGCGTTGTGAGCTCGGACGACATGTTCGCAACACCGACGTCACTCGTCACCCCACACGTCAAATTCATCCCACCCAAACACGTGCATTTCAGCCCAAATGGACGACGCGGACGAGGACTCCAAAGAGTCAAGGACCTTCCTCACGCATGTCAAGGTAAGCGGGACTCTCTGATGTGCGTGGACAAAAAGCTAACATGGAAAGGACACACTCCTCGCTCCAGTGTACTTCCTCCTCTCTCCCACCCTGCTCCGAACATATCTTCGCACTCTCCTCCTCCTCTTGGCATCGTCCATCCTCTTCGGTCTCGCGGTTATAGCGTACACGTCTTTTTACCTTTCGTATATTCCCGTCAGAGGTATTAGTGTGCCGGTTTATCTGCAGTATGATCACTCGGCAGACACTCTCGGACACAATGTGCAACTTGAGAATGGGGCGCAGGTACAACTCCGCGAGAGGCAGAAGGTGAGGTGGACGTATGGGGTGGCAGGCCTGAAGGGGTTGGTTAGTCGGCAGAAATACGATGTCTTGGTTGAGATGCGTGTCCCGCGGAGTGAGCGTAACCTCGGGGTTGGGAATTGGATGGTGGGGGTGGAGATTCGCGGCCTGGCTGGTGGTTCGACGGCAGTTGGTGTTAAGAATTCGCTGGGCTGGGATGAAGAGTGGGATGGGGATGATAGTTCGTACAGCGCGCAGGCGCAGAAAGAGAAGGAGGCGGGGATGGACAGCGGGAAGGAGAAGCCGGTGGTGCTGGCGAGGAGCCGGAGGCCGGCGATCTTGACATATAGGAGCTGGATGACGGAGACGGTGTATAGGGGATTGAGACTGCCCGTGTATGTCCTGGGGTGGGGGGACGAGAGTGAAAAGGTGGTGACGCGCATGATGGAGGATGTCGAGTTTGAGAAAGGGGTGCGTAATACGCCGTCTTCACTCCGACTCGAACTTCGCTCTAGGAGGCCACTCGAAGTGTACGACGTTGTGGTCAAGGTAGTAGCGCGGTTGGAGGGATTGCGATGGATCATGTACAACCACCGCATCGCATCGTTCATCTTCTTCAGCACAATGTTCTGGGCTGTGGAGATGGCACTGCTGATCATGACCTGGGGCATGTTTACGCTCCTCTTTGGCGGCAAAGCAGAACGCGAGGGCACTGAAGGACATGGGCGAGTCAAAATCAAACAAGAGCCCGGAGCCATAACGCCCAAAACCGAGGGCGATATTTCAGAGGCGGAGACGCCGCTTTCAGACACCGAACGCACATTCCCAACTCTCTCTTCACAACAACCCCTCCGATACTCTTCTCCCACAGAAGGCAAATCCAAGTCCAAGGGCGAAAGAGACACGCCAAGGTTGGAGGATATACCGGCGCGGACGGACGCGGAGGCTGATGCGGAAGATGAAGACGAGGATGCGGATTTCATACTCGATGAGCCGGTGCAAAATACGGCGGCGAATGTTTTGACGGATTCGGGGATTGGGACGAGCATGGAGAGTGGGAGGGATGGCGATAGGGGGCTAGTGAGGAGGAGGAGTCAGAAGGATAAGGCGGATCGGTAGAGGTGTTGCTTGTACTATTTTTTGGAGGGGAATGGATGGATTGAGTTGGGATGTTATGATACCACATAAGCAGTCTTTGCAGATTTTGGAGTTTGAACTTTTTCTCCTGATTAGACGGACGTGAAAAGATGTATAAAGGAGATTTGGCAAGAATGGTGGAGTCGTCATCTATGAAGCAGCAAAACTAAACGCTGGCAAATAGGACTACTGTCCACAAAAATATGCTCGCCATTCACCTTTCCATCATGCTACGTCTTGGTCAACAAGGATTATACAGGGTCTGCTACAGTGCTCTATTGGGGCCGTCCAAACGTTCAAAAAGTGGAACCACACACAAGAATCAGGGAAATAATGCCTAAACACAGATCTGGAATTCAGTGCCTAAAACCGCCCCGTAATCGACACCTATCCAATACCTTCCTATTTAGGAAATTTGACACTATCTGCGACAATATGTCTGGAAAACCGTCTAGGCGTCTGCCACACGCCTGGTAGCCTAACTGGATGTCGACTATGGTATGTGTACCTATCCGTATGCTGTACTCATGATTTGTAGTATAGGCGCTTACCCGATTGAGACACCTCCGCGGCGAACATACAGTGAACGATGAACCAACCAATCACATTCTGAATCGCAACGAGCATGCAACCTCGGCCCAAATCTACGCGTCACACCCCTGCAAGCTTCCCTTTGCAACAGAATGTCAAGACGTCAAAAGCGATCTTGTCGCTGGGTTCCTGACCTCTATCTTCTTCTTTTCACTCCGAAAATCGCCTCGAAATTACCAGTCGCAGAACACCAACCACCCCGTAAACATCATCAAGTCTCTCCACCATCAAAACCCCCAATACCTAGAAGAACGATCCCCCCCCCCCCACACCCCACCCCACCTCAACCCCCCCCCCCCCCCCCCCCCCCGCCCCCGCCACAATGGAATCCACCCCCACCGCACTCCTCAAATTCCTCCTCCCCAAAACGCCCTTCATCCTCAAAACGGCGCTCTGGCATACCCTCTCCATGTCCGACACGGCCTCGCACTGGGACCTGCGCACCGAGCTAACCGTCAAAGTGCTGCGGCAAATGCTCGGTCCCGACTCCGAGACTTCGACAATTACGAAATTGCAGCGGTTGACGACGAAAGATCCGGGCGTCAAGGGGAAGGTGTGGGTGTGCAAGGTCAAGTGTGGGGTTCCGGGGGAGGATACGTTGCGAGCGGTTTTGTTCCGGGCGATTGAAGAGTTGAATACCTCAGGGGAAGTGCTGGATTATGAACGGCCGGATGCTGTGCCCATGGAGGCGGAATGGGTTGGATACCGGGGCGATGCGAGCGTCACTGATAGCACGCCTGAACCCGCTGATCTCTCTGAAAAGGAGAAGTACGAGAATATGATGAAGGAGACGACGAGTAAAGTCACCGTGCTGTACTTCCACGGGGGGGCAATGTATTTGCTGGATCCGGCGACATATCGGCCTCTAGCAGGCAAGATAGCTCAGAAGACGGGGGGCAGGGTGTTCAATGTGCGGTATCGACTGGCGCCGCAGAACCCTTTTCCTGCTGCTATCCTCGACGCGTTTACGGCCTATCTCACGCTTCTGTATCCCCCGACAGACGCACCGCACGACCCTGTTCCGGCCTCGCACATCGTTTTTGGTGGAGACTCGGCGGGCGGTATGATATGCACTGCGCTTCTCCAACTGCTTCTCCAGATGCACCGCTCGAATGCAGATTCCAACTCCTCACTCCCTACCATCCAATTCCACGGCAGAGACGTCCCCGTCCCCCTCCCCGCCGGCCTGGCTATAACCTCCCCCTGGCTCGACGCAACGCGCTCCCTGCCCTCCATCGAAGCGCTCGCAAAATATGACTACCTCCCCACGCCCTCACAAACAGCCACCATGGAGCATCCGCCGTGTCCCGCCTGGCCGACCACACCCCCGCGAGCCGACCTCTACACGACCACCAACACGCTCACACATCCGCTTGTGTCACCCCTAGCAGCAACAAACTGGACAGGTGCGCCGCCCATATTCTTCAGCGTGGGAGAGGAAATGCTGTACGATGAGAATGCCGTATTGGCGACGCGGGTAGCGAGACAAGGAGGCAAAGTCGTGTGGCGAGAATTCCAAGCCATGCCGCACGTCTTTGGGATGATGATTGAGTGGACGGCGCAGGCGGGTATGCATCTAGCTGAGTATACAAAATTCTGCTGTCAGGTCGTGGATGGAGGAGAGGGGGTGGAGACGAATGGGGTTGTGTATGCGGCAAGGGGGATGGGGGAGAAGAGTGTGGATGCGGGAGGGTTGAGTAAGATGACAGAGGAGCAGGTGAGGGAGTTTATGAGGGAGGGGAAGAACAGGATTGAGAAGAAGTTTATGGGGGGCGTGGTGGAGGCGAGACCGATGCTTTGATTCCGTCCTCTCTTCATTTTCGAATAGACTGCATCTTGTTAGAATAGTCGTATAGCGCAATACCCACATACATGTTTCTTTTATCCAATTTTATTAACGGTCTGTGTAAATCGGATCTAGAACCCCATCGCCCCGCGAATAACCCAGGGTATCTCAAGAATAAGCCTATTTCAACGCCGTATGTTGTAAGAATGTCCGTAACTCCCTGCCATATGCGAGGAGACCTCGTCCTCCGGAGAGATGCCTCTAAACAAGCGACGGACTGAACCCAACTCTCCATCTCAAAACCCACTCCCTCCATGTACCAAGCAAAAATGTGGATTTCTTGTCAAAAACCTTCCAAGCTCATATCACCCTACTCCTCCAACTCCCCTTCCTCGCTCCCATCCCTCTCGGGAACCCGCGATTCCTGCGTCGCCTCTTTGTCGATATCCATGCCATTCCCATTGACCTGCTGCGACGGCGCATGCTCATCAATTAGCATTCCATCCTCAGCACTGTCCTCCGGCGTCCGCAGGCCGTCATAGATCGATACCTCGCCATCCTTCGGGGTCGTGGTCCCATAGATATCGACCATCAGATTGCACGCCCGCCGCACGTTGCGGAGCTCCACCTGCTGTGTCTCCCACCATGGCTTGCCGTCAGTCGGCGGGATTTCAATGCCCGCCATGCGGGTGCCGGCGAAGAGGGACGCGGCAGCGATGGTGCGCGAGCTGTGCAGCAGACAGAGCTGGGTGAGGGCCGAGTCACTGAGAAAGGCCCACGAGGCGTTGCGCACGCGCTTGTTGTGCTCCAGGTGGTAGTACCGCAGCATCTCGTACATGGTCTTGTAGGGCGACTCGACGGAAAGGTCGAAACACAGCAGCTCGAGCAGCGTGTCCTCGCCGTAGAGGATTGTGTCGCGCCACTTCCAGTAGTCTTTTTCCTGCTCGTCGACGATCTTGTTGGGGTCCTTGAGCGCGACACGCACGCACGCCACGATCAGCTCTTTGATCTTGCGGCCGTTCTCCTCGACCTTGGTGGCCAGGAAGAGGGCCGTCGCCGCGATCTGGTAGTGGTGCATCGGCTTGTAGCCCTTCTTCGGCACGATGCTGTAGCGCATCAGGAACCGCTGCATGAAGATGGCCGCCGTCGAGAGCGTCGTTTGCGGCAGCTTGAGCATCATGCCGACCTGCAGAATGAAGTTGACGCCCTTGCGCCGCAGCGTCTTCTCCTCATCGGCGCCCATTCCGTCGAGGATGGAGGGGGTCCGCAGCAGCTCAGCCTCGGAGAACAGCCACTGCTTCTCCTCGCGGATGACGGCAGGCAGCGGCAGCGGCGGGCGGCCATTGACGGGCTCCATCGTCGAGATCGAGACCATGGCAGGGTGCGGCGAGAGGGTGACGGTGGAGGGTGCTATATGAGTTGCATACGATGGTGCTACGGCGAGGGGTTTGGGAGTGCGAGAAGTGGACGGCAAGCCTTTCCAGAGCTGCTGGATGGTGGTGCACGTCGGTGAAGTGAAGTAGAGAGGCCCTGAGCTCCAGGGTTTAGCCGAGCGAGGTCACGTGGACTGTCATGATCAGATGCAGAGGTTGAGCGCGTTCATTACTTCATTACTATTCCACCGCCAACATGTGATCAGGCGTTCAGGGTATCTTTCATCAAGGCGTCGCAAGTACTATATACATCAAATTCTCCCACGGAAATGCCCCTCTACTCATTCTTCAACAACTCCATTGCGCCCTTGAACGTCTTCCTGGGCATTGGCAACACCTTTGTGCACTCCGTCAGCTGGTTGATGTTGTTGACGCCCAAGAGCGACAGGCGGATGAAAGAGTACGCCCAGTCCTCGTTCCAATGATCCTGTCCTCCTGGGCCAGCAAACTCGGCCCACTCGTCTGCCGTTCGGGGATCCTGGGAAATGGCAATGTCACTAGCAAAGCGGAACACTTTTTTCGGGAGCGGGCCGGTCCCTATCGTCTGGTTGTAGAACAACGTGTCCCAGACACCGGGAGTGCCGTCTTGGGGATCACCCCTGCGCTTCGGGTCGACGAAGAACTGCTCGCTTGTGGTATGGGCGCCAAGAAGCGCAACGAGCTCATGGGGGCTGATGGTCTTGTCCTGAAAGAGCTTGATGAGCTTGTCTGCGCTGTCATTGACGCCTGGAAGCAGACCGTCTATCGCTGCCTTCTTACTGTCCTTGCGTCCAACAAACGTCCTGACGCGGGGGCCAAGGGGGCATGTCACGACAGCGTGGTTTGCGGCGAACTGGATCAAGTCACCCATCCCCACGCCAAACGTCTTTTGCCAAACTCGTGCTTTTTTGATGATATCCTGAAGGCCATTGTTCTCAGGGCGGAACTCTTCTGAATTGGAAAGAGCAATGCTTCCATCTGCGCCACCCCAGTCTTTGCCTTGGTCAGCCAGGACCTGGGACCAGGTTCCTGCGTCGTGGAAGGCGAGACGCACGGCGGCTCTGGCAAACTTGTTGCATCGTCCAGACGGCCCACGAAAGACGATATCCATGGCTCGGGCAATGTACCACCATGTGCAGCACGTGTCTTTCTTGCACTTTTGCGTTCCGAGGAGGCCAGGAACCTTGTAGCCGCCCTCCATGGATTCACCAGATTCCTGCTCGAGCAGGATTCTAGCAATAGTCTTCCCTATCGGGGTAGTGCCACCATCTTTGATGTCCCCGATGAGGACTGGCGGTGGCTCGTTGTCTGGCTCCTCCACTTCAGGCTCTTCCTCTTCCCCCTCATCATCTTCGCCTTCGGCTTCTTCCACCTCTTCCTCCTCTGGGGGTTCGACCTCTTGAGCAACTCGCGGACCGATTGCTCGCTTGTGGCGTGTCTGGCGAGGAACATCAAGCCCACGTTGCTTAACTTGACGTCTCTCTATCACACGAGCCTTGATCTCGGTGACTGTCTTCCCCATGCCTGGGTAAGCTACCGAAGTCTCAATCACAGACAAGAGGCCAATGGCCCCGACAAGGTTGGAGAGTTTCATGGCGTGAGTAAAGTTTGGAAAAGTCACAAAAAGTTACCGCTCGATTGGGACTTCAGAGGCCGACTGATACCTTCAAGTTGGGAACAACCACTGCATCTTATACACATCACAGCCTTTCTGGGCGGACAGTGGCATCCCGTATACATGACTTGGCCATGGACCTAGGTGAAGAGGAACCCTCCGCTGATGCCCGCCCCCTTGGCAATACTTCCGCATTTCTGTATCCCCACACGAAGCGGTGGAGTGAGAGGTCCTGCACGGGCTCCGGAAAATGACCATTTTCGCCCACAAGTTCCGTGTTGGTGGGCTGCGTCTTAGAAAATGCGATTGTATGGCCCATACCAGCAAGCCACAGGTAATGGCGGAACGCCTTTGACAGCCTGGCGGACCAGACGCTCCTATTTAAAAGTTTAAGCTTCCTGTCATGAAAGTGTACTGGACGTTGCTTGGCGGTTTGGAGGCTGAGAAATGCTCCGGACCTCCAGTAGACGGTCTAGATTATATGGGTCATGCGATTCCTGTCGGCCATGATTCGTCGAGGAGCTGAGGCTGAGGGCTATCGAAAAAACGTAACGGCGATAGGTGCAAGGCATCTGCAGAGAGCAAGCCACTCGCTCCTTCAGGTAGAACGAGCACGTTTGGGGGCATGAGAAGCGAAGGAGAGACAGAAGATGGGTAGAGCGAGGGATAGTGAGGAAACATACTTCTGTCTAGGTCCTCGGCGGGGTACTTCTTGGTGGCAAGAAGCCCAAAAAGGAGAGTCAAGAAGCCGAAGAAGTAGAGTCAAGCACTCTTGCATGAACCTTGAGACATTCTCTCCAGCGAGCGGCCATGATCCTGCTCTTGAGCGGCAACCAGCGTGTCTACCGTATTGGACGAGAGCTGAATGCAGGATGTCAGCACCACGCAGGAACACGAGAGGCTGCGGCGAAGCCATTCAGAGGCAGCACCGCTCGCCTACCTACTCGTAGGACATGAGGTCGAGAGCGTTGGGTTCCCTGGGCAGGGTGTTCGAGCCCGGCTTGATGTCTTGTCGTGATCCGTGGATGGATGGAAAGAAACACATCCGGGGAGGCCAAGGCTGCTTGATTCGATGATCGGCGGCGACTTTCCAACATCACGTGCACGAACAGACGACGAGAAGACTGTTTCGACACAATTGTTATCGAAACACTGCAGGAAACAACATGTCAGTTCGGCGTACACCGAAGATTGCCATTCGTCCAGGGCTGTCGCAGCCTGCAGATTGCCAAAGAGATCTCTATCGCCGCGCTCCCCAATGCAACCCAATCCGCGAAAACATAACACCGGAAAGCCCCATTTTTCGACCGTTTGATACACCGCGCCGCTGGCGTACACGAAGTAGTATTACATGGCAAAACCAATGCCCAACTCCGCGAGTTGTATTACAATAACGATATGTGATAATCACCCTATATCCGCAGCAGAAGTCTATGTCGTGTACATGGCCTCGATCAAGTAAATGACGCCAAAGGCCAAGAACGCAATTGCGCCTCCCAGAGTAACTATTGAGCGTGTTAATATGTGGAGAAAATTCACGCATTCGAGGAGACTTACCAACACGCATGCTGACCTTGCCGGCGATTGCTCGGCCCCCAATCACAGCGCCTGCAGTGCAGCACGCATGTCCAACAATAGCACCGCCGGTTACCCACCAATAATCGGATCCAGCGGCCATGGCGATGGTGGCGATCTGGCTGCGATCACCCCATTCTCCCAAGAAGGTCATAACAAACGTCTGCACCCAGGCAGGGCTCAACAAGAGGGAGAACAGATTGTTCAGTCCAGAAAGAACGCCAGTCAGGCTAGATCCGTGCGAGGGCGAGCGGGAGGGCGACGATGAGGGGCTCCGTGCTGGTGCAGGCAGTCGTGAGTTCGAACGAGATCGTCGGGCACGGCCGGACTCAAGCACGTACGGCGAAATGGACGACTTCCTCGGCCTATTCCGCCGGGCAAGGTGCTCCTTCTCCTCCAGCTCTTGTTCCACTTCCCGCATCTCCTCTCCGACACCGTCCTCCGGGCTCATAGCCAGACCCTCGCGCATCAACTTGGCTCCAAAAACAACAAAAAGAACGGCCGCAGCGAAATGAGTGAAGCGCTCGGGAATCAGCGTGGGCACAGCGTGGCCGAGCACTGCAGAAAGAATAGTCATGGCAATAAGCGCGGAGAGGGCTGCGGAGAAGACCAGGAGCCGGGGGTGCCGCATGGCCATCAGTGCAGCGACGAGGAAGGTCTTGTCTCCAATCTCGGAGAAGATGATCATGGTAAAGGAGAGGATGAAGGAGTGGAAGGGCTGGATGACGCCGTCTGGGCCATCTTCAGGCGTCGCGTCGCCATACGTCTTCTTCGGCGAGCTGACATCGAGGGGATCTGTCTTGGGAGAGGACGGGGACAAGGGGTGTGGGATATCGTGGGGAGATTCAGGGAGGTCTGTGGGTTTCTGATATCTTGTTAATCGTGACCTGCCCGACGTCGGAGCAGACTTACCTCCAGCCCCTGCGCACCGAGTTTCTTCGTTTGTGTCTCCAGGCTATTCGTGTCCTCTATGCGCTGCTGCTCGCCGTGTGGCAGAGGCGGTGCTTCCTTTGGCGGCTCTGGGACTTTCTCGAGCCTCTCGCCCGTCATGTCCTCGTGCTCCTTGCGGGTCTTCTCCTTCTCAGACACGCCGCCCTCGGTCCCCGTGTTGCCCTGGGGCGAGGCGCGGTTCTTGTCGTCCATGACGCCGTCTGCCTCGGCGCCCAGCGCAGCCCATTCCTCCTTTGTCATCTGAAGGCTGGGACTGATGGCCTCCCGCGAGGCTCCAGGGGCGAGGTCCTCTACGACGGCGGGTGCCTTTTCATTCTGCACCAGCGAGGGCTTGTCGTCCCCCAGAAAAGGCCCCTCGTGCGGCTTTCCGTCCAATCCGTCCACAGGGGCATCTTTTGTAGCCTTGAATGCAGGCGTTCCTGTCGCTGCAGGAAGTGTGTTGATGTCGGAGTATTCCGGTACCACTGCACGAGCGACCTGCTGCTCGTCGGGATCCACCGCTATCGTTGCAGCAAAGGCCTGTAATGTGGGGAGGAGGAGGAGGAGCGCGGGTGCCCGTGGGTGTCGTAGTCTCATGGTGGAGGTGAAAAGGCGGACAGGGGTGCAGACGTCAGCGCTCGAGGCGAGCCAGAGCAGCGAAGGGGATGAGCGAGGGAATGAACAAAGGATACGGAGCGACCGTGGACAAGAAGGCACTCGGAAAAGGTGGTATTTCGGAGATCGAGTTGGGGGTGTGTTCAGGTCCCAGCGATGGCGAGGCGAGCGTTTTAGGAGGCCGGTGCGAGGATGCGCGCAAGGGGCATGCAGGGGACCGCAATATATTTAGGGCTCGGAGAAGCGTGCCAGCGGGCACAGGGGAAGTGGCAGCACGAGCAGGCGGGCGTGCGACGCGTGGGCGGTGGGCGGTGGAGGGCGCTGGGGAGCGTGTATCGTGTGGGTGGAATGGCCGCCGGTCGAATATCGCGGTGGGTTGGGCGAACGTCGAGCAACGTCGCTGAGAACAGCGCCCACGACTTCTCCGACCAGTCTGGCTCCTCGAGGTCCGCGCGGCAGCAGCGATCGGCAGCCCGCAAGCGGTGTAGCGTCGCACTCACGTGATCCTGTGCCTGATAACCCGAGGCCACAACAAACACTCCGCATCCGGCAGCACGCTCGAACATCAACTCTCACGACTCTCGCCGCCGCTGCCCCACTCGCTACGCCAATTGCACGCGCATACGTCGCTCGATTCGCCATGGCAGACCGCCGCGGCGTGCGGTCCTCGAGCCGCCGCATCACCCCAACGCCGCATCCACCACCGGCCGTCGAAGGACGCACCACGCGCAGAAAGGGCACGAGAAGCGCGAGCGCTGACGTAGAGAGCGCAATACCGGCCAAACCCACCCGCAGAGCCGCGCGACAGGCAAGCCTCCAGCTTGCAAGTGAGGGCGACCGCGAGGCGCAAAGCGGGGGACGTCCGCGGCGGAAGGCACCCAAGCAGGCGGCCATGGCAGGTACGTGTCAAAGACGCTCCCAGCAAATGAGTGGCCGCGCATTTGCATCCCACCTGTTTCCGCATTGTAACACGCACAGATCTGGCCCCTGTCGAGGAGATCGACACCCAAATCGACGCAGACGACCAGCCATCCACCCCGCGCCGCTCCCCAGAGGGCCCATTGCCCCACCGCTCGCCAGGCGCAGTGTCCGAGATGTCGGGGACCACCGCCATTTCGTCGTTTTCCATGGTCGAGGCAGAGGCACTGGAGGCGAGATATATACTGCGGCACCTCCCGAAGCTGTACGACGCGACACGCGAATTCCTGGAGCATCTCGCTCCGCCAAACAACCGGATGAAAGACGACCACCACAACATCTTGGAGATGCAGAAGCCGGATTCCGTCTTTAACAAGGACTTTCGCGACTATGACGAGGAACTGAACCTGCAACTCCGCCATTTTCGCAGCGAGCACCACCAGTACATCCGCCCCAGGGCGGTCCGCAGAGCACTCCTTGGCCCAGACCGCGATCCCAATTCGAAACTGCCGGGAATTGATCTCATTCTGTATCTGGCAAACCTTCTGATATTCGCCAAGCAGATGATGGGCTCGGACCGCGACGAGAAGGACATTTACGATGCTCTCCGCGAGCTGGACTACCTGTTTCCCGCTCTCTTCACTCCCGCCGTGGTCGCAGGCAAAACCAAAAACCCCGATCCAGGCGCCAGCCGCCTGCTGGAGGAAACGTGGAATCTGGCGCTGGAATTGCGCATACAGATGTTTGTTCTGGTGATTCAGCGGGGCCCAGACCGCAGCCAACAGGATCCGGACTCAGTTCTCACCGATGTGTTCTTCAGCAAAAACTCGTCAGAGGGCGAAGACAGTGTCGTTTTGCAGGGATGGGACATCCCAGGGCTGCAATCTTCAGAACTTCCCCAAGACTGTCGCGACCGGATTGTGGAGCAGATGAACGACATACGAAGTACGTTTCTCATGGACAGCCATTCACTGGATCGAGGAGATACGGTTGATGTGGAACTTCTTGGGTCCAGGTTTCCTTGGAGTGCGCTTGTCATACAGCTTCTCGACTGGGTGCGCAAGCGCAGCAAAGAGCTCCAATCGGCCATAGAAGATGGCGGCGGCGCCAGGGCCATCACGGAAAATCTACGAGAAGTCTTGCAAAATCCAGACGCCCTCCAAGCCCAGCCGCGGTCGAAGCGAGAGTCACCACGGAAGTCTCGACGCTCATTCGGATCGGACCGACGTAGTAGCCGGCGATACAACCAGAACGAGCTGATAGATGACCGCGTGCTGGACAGAGTGAGGATGGGTGCAGTCATAGTCCCGCCAGTACAGCAGCAAGACGAACTGAACGATATCCCAGTATTGCCAGAACAAGAAGAATTCCATCCTGCTTTGGAGGAGCCAGTGCCGGTGGAGCCAGAAGCAGCGCCAGAAGAGCCAGAAGCGCGAGAAGAGCCAGAGCCAGAGCCAGAGCCAGAAGCAGAGCCTCCCAGATCAGGACCGCCACAATCAACCGCAGACCTCGTAAAACTCACCAAAGAAATGAGAAAAGCAGACAAGGAGAATCGCGGGCGCATTTTTGAGCGCCAACCGAACGCGGCTCGCATCGAGTTTGGGACCGGATTTGACAGCCAGCCCGGCCCGTCTACAGACAACGGAAAGCAACCGCAACAGTCTTCTCCAAAGAAACGCCCACGGGTCGAAGATGACGATTCAGATGAGGACTTTTTCGAGACAGAAGCGCGCGATGCACGGGTGGAAGAGCGGCGATCAAAAGCCCCTGTGAGGAAGAAGAAAAAGGTTCGGATCGATCCTGGCTCGTCTGCTCCCCCCAGCCATCAGCCTCGAGCGCAGGTGGTTGCACCAGACGAAAGCCTGTCAGAACCAGACGCCCCAGACATGACCGAGGAGGCTCCGCCGGCGTCAACATACCGCGAGGTGCGGCAGCTGGCGGAAAGGGGCATACGGCACACGTCCGTACAACGACCACGCAAGGCCCGCACCGCGTGGTCGGCAGTGGAAGAGGAGGCCATGCTAGAGTATATGGCGATGTTCCCTCGCCGGTACGCAGAGATATTGAAGCACGATGACTCCGAGGAGGGGTACAGTCTGCTCCAAGACCGCACACAGGTGAATCTCAAAGACAAGGCCCGCAACATGGCCATCAACATGATCAAGTAGGTGTTTCTATCATGACTGCGAAACTTTGCTGACATTGCTAGATCTGGGGTAGGTCTAAAACCCGGGTTTGAGGACGTGATACCACCGTCCTCCAGAGAAGGAGAGAAGCTAGCAGAGAGTGGCTATGTGTGGTGACATTCTAGTCAGCAGCTTGGACGTGTTGTGTAGTTGCAGGCGTTGGAACCGGCGTCATCGTTATGTTTATTAGATACCCAGGAGGCACAATTTCAACTTCGTGTTCGATGCACGTCCTCTGTGAATGGAGCTCCTCATGATCCTTTCTCCACGCTATCTCGTTGCTGAGATTAATATAGCTCGGCCATTACTGACGTCTGACTCGACTCTGGTGGAGTCTCGGTGACCGTGGGGATGGCGGAGGGGCACTCCCACACTCAGGCCCGTCCCGAGGTGCAACGTCCCCTTCAACAACCACGCACTGCCGAGCTTAGCAGGTCCCCCTTTGCCGCCGCGCCTCCCGCTGAGGGCATTCACCGTGCCCAACCCCGAGAGCATGGCGTGTATAAAGGCGGCCGTCCGGCGTCCCTCCCCGCGCCCTCGCTGTGCACCCCCTCCCACTGGCCCTCAATATTCGCCGAAGACTTCATCACTCTTCCCCGGTTAACGTTCTGTGCACCAGTCAAAGCGGACAAATGGAGAGATCAGCAGGGCCGTCGCTAGCTCCAGCGTCGCCTTTCGCTCCGCCGTCCTTTCATCACTTCGACTTTTCTGCAAAGCGCGTGCGGCGACCGAGCATCCCACTGAGCAAGAGGCCGCGGCTGCAGCCAAGCCGCAGAAAGGCTGAGAATTTCCCGACCATGGAGCCGCAGAGTCCCAGCACGACGCGCCTGGAACTGGCCCCCGCGACGGCACCCGCGCAGCATGACCCGGCCGCTCACGAGCAGGAGCCGGCCAGGCCGCGCCGCACGACAATCGTCTCGCAGTCGGATATTCACGACACGATTCTGCACCCGGGGACTGTCCGCATCAACGTGCAGGGCGCCTTTATTGTCGACGACGGGACCGTGACACCGCGCAGCGAGGACTACGAGCACGACCCGCGCGACATTCGCCTGCCCAACCACACGGCGATTGTGAGCCATGTCGCGTGTGATGTAAGTATCTCCTGATTCCACTTTGGGGGCCGTCGACTTTTGAGGTGCTGAGCACGCGACTCGCCCGCAACTCCCCGCAACTCCCCCGCCCCTGCACCCCGCCAGTTCCCGACGTTCCTTCCATTCCCGACCGACGTGCCTTCCATTCCCGACGTACCTTCCATCGTCATGGCTAACAACATCAGATCGGCGGCTCCCTCGCCAAAGTCGTCTACTTCTCCCGCGAGTCCAACGACGATGGCCCCAGCGGCGGCCGCCTGCACTTCCTCAAGTTCGAAACCGACAAGATCGACTCGTGCATCGGCTTCATGCGCGAGCTACAGAATGAGCACCAGGTCAACAACGGCTCCACGCCCGACGAGCTGTGCGTCATGGCCACGGGCGGCGGCGCCTTCAAGTACTACGACCGCATACGGCAGGCGCTCGGCACCGAGGTCATCCGCGAGGACGAGATGGAGTGCCTGATCATCGGGCTCGACTTCTTTATCACCGAGATTCCCGACGAGGTTTTTACGTACAGCGAGGAAGAGCCCATGACGTTTGTGCCGTTCCCGCCGCAGCCGCCAACCATCTACCCGTACCTGTTGGTGAATATCGGCTCCGGCGTGAGCATGATCAAGGTGTCGGGGCCGCGGCAGTACGAGCGCATCGGCGGCACGTCGCTGGGCGGGGGGACGCTCTGGGGGCTGCTCACTCTCCTGACCGGCGCGCGGAACTTTGAAGACATGCTGAAGCTGGCGGAAAAGGGCGACAACTCGACGGTGGACCTGCTCGTTGGCGACATCTACGGCACCGCGTACAACAAGATTGGTCTCAAGAGCACACACATCGCCAGCTCGTTCGGCAAGGTCTACAAGATGAAGCGGCAGGCCGAGCAGGACGCCGAGGACGGCTGCCACGGCGACTACAAGCGCCACGACGAGGCCGAGCACGTGCAGGGGTCGTCGGAGCTGCCCCATGGCGAGGCGGGGACGTTCCGGCCAGAAGACATCTCGCGCTCGCTGCTGTACGCCGTGTCCAACAACATTGGCCAGATTGCGTATCTGCACGCCGAAAAGCACAATCTGCAGCACATCTACTTTGGGGGGTCGTTTATCGGCGGGCATTCGCAGACGATGAACACGCTCTCGTACGCTATCCGATTTTGGTCCAAGGGCACGAAGCAGGCGTACTTTTTGAGACACGAGGGGTATCTCGGGGCCGTGGGCGCGTTTTTGAAGCGGCAGCCGCGGAATTGGGGGCGGAGGATGAGTACGGAGGGGTTAGAGTTACGGACGATGAGTGTGTGATGTTTTTGCAGCGGTACCGTTCAGATTTGAGGAGTTAATGTTGAAGAACTAGAAGGGTGTTGGATCTTCTCCGTCCTGGATCTGGCATGGTTTGGGATGTTGAGTTTGAGAGAGGAAGAGCAAATAGAGAGAATGGGAGAGAAGAGGGAGATTTAGATATGGTTGGGGACAGAGAATTGCATATAGAGGGATGCTCGGACTTGTAATATCGCATTGTGTTAGTAATGATGATGGTGATCTTCAGCTGGATTTCACATATGTGCATGCAGGTGGGAGGGTTTGTTTGGTGTTGGAGGGCGATGGTGCAGCTTCTCCTATGGACTTGCACGAATGTCGTTCTTACTCAATGGGTGCTTTGGCACATGTTCAATTTCGATCGACCAGGGCATGTTCCTGGTTGCAAGGTGTTTTAATTCTCGTCGGTCCAACACTGCATATCAACACCACAGTGTCTTTTTTAATGTCTCTCTTGGGGTTAGGGGGGAAAGGGATGGTTCGTGTTTAAGGGGAAAACAAGATCATTCATGTTCAAAGGGGAAGGAAAGATTCAAGGACCAATCAATCAAGACCTTTTTCTGCAGAACATAGGCGGGCCTCTGAACCTCCTCAGTCCTTGCTCTTGGCTGCTCTTTCTCCTCTCCTCTCCCTAGCATCTCCGCCTATATTTGATCCAGATCATTTTTTAAACCCAACCCCCTTCCTCATTGCCTTGCTGCACATATTCCTCTTTTCAAATATAACATTCAAGAAGTTCTGTTTTTTGCTTGGTGCTGACGAGGGGACCGGGCTTTAGGCATTGGACGCTGCTAGCGATACTGCCCCCATGGCATCCATCCTAGACGATTTTTAGACATGTGTTTTTGGGGAGAAATGGGGGGAGAGAGGGATAGAGAAATCGGAGAGGTGCTTGTATCTGATGCGTGTTGAAGGTTTGGTCTTCCCCCTGATGGGCTTCTTAATCTGATTTTTTGCGTCAAGTTTTTGTTTCGGGGCTTAATGGTGGGAGTTTGGGGCTTGCCGTTTGGAGGGGTGGAGGTCTGGATATGAGTTAGGGATGGGGTGATGGAATGAGGCGGGAATATGGGTTCTTTGATAGCGTTTTTGATAGACATGAATTGTCGGAGAAGTGGTGTGTGTGGACATGGCATTTTCTTTCTTGCAAATGTAGTGCTTTGGTCTGGCGCAGGAGAGCATACGAATTTTTGGAAGGAGATTATGGCCATGGCTTCTTTCTCGGTGTCAAATGGGAGGTGCTCATGTATACGATAAGTGGATGGTTATGTGCTGAATGTTTAGATTTTGCGCAACAGAGGAACACAGAACGCCACGAAAACCAGTTTTGTTCTAGATGCTGTGGGTGATACGGAAGAGAGAAATATGGAACGGTAGAAACATTGTTTTTGTTATGAATATTTTGAACTGCTCGGCAGAAGTCCAAAACAGCATAGATTTGGGACGTATTGTATTCTGGTCGTCTTTTTATCTGTGATGGTGCATGAGGCGAGTATTCCTCTTCTATCTCTCGGTTTGTGGAGTTTTTCTGCGTCCCGAGGAGGAAGTCATAGCCTGGCAATGACGCCGTTTTGTAGGATACAATCTGCCAGGTGTAAAAGATGAAGTCAAAGCGATAATTCTTATATAATTCTTTCAGCCCAACATGCAAGAGCTCGCTCATGACTTTCCTGTGTGGAGGTTTTTTCCATGTGATTGAGTGGGTTGTGGAAATGAGAAAGTATTTCACCGTGCTTTCCAGCTTTTTATATTAAGACTCATCTCTCGGAAGGAAGAAGGGAGGAGAAAAGAATCGGGCATATGTTGGACAGTATGTACGTTCTTTTGAGCTGCGTTCGCGGCATGATGTTAAACTAGCTCTTTCTTTTGGAAAATAAACAGCTTGGTGATTCTCCAAAACCTCATGGCCAGGAGTAAAAAAGGCTTTAGGAAAAGAGCTACACTTTTGTGGACAAGTGAGAAAAGATTTGGGGAATAGTGGGTGGCTTTAAATAGACTCGAAGTTTTTCTGGTGAGCCTAGAGTGGGTTATAACGAGTTAGGATTGGAGACACTGTAGCGATGATCCGATGGCTCTTTCCAAGTGGCTGGTATCTAATAAGGCGTCTCCATCTGCCTGACCGACGATTGTGGTGAAACTCTTCTCTACCGTGATTCAAGCGACATGGAGAAAAGTGTGTGGAAATATCGCCAGCAAAATTCTGTTTTCCTATTTGTAGACATTACTAAAACTTGCCAGAGGTCTCTAATCTAGGAAGTAGCAGTGGGATTGGAAATACATAGTCTAAACTCGTATCCGGGGTTTATCGCCTGGTGAGAAATCTTTTACTGTCCCTACTTTTGAGTGCATAGCGACTGCAGGCTGACGAATCGGGGGAAGGGACGGACACCTCCACCGGTGAGCAACACAGAGCCGCATCACGTGGAAGGCTGTGTTGGAAACTGCAAAACCTCGTCGTTACCTTGTCTCGCATCAAGTCCAAGGCAACAACCACAGACATGGAGCCGCCTCAATGGATGTGGGATGTCAGCTGGCAACAATACTTTTATGTCAATACTCTCGACAATACTTTTACTTATCAATCCGGAATGAAGATACCCCTTGGCAGCGCGTAAGTATATTAGGGAGTGAGACCTTTGGCAAAGTAACCTAACGTGTTGCATCTAATAGTACAGAGACCCAATCGCCAACCCATGGCCAGACGCCATCAACTGATGGGTATGATCAATATCGTGATGGAAGAACTGCCGGGGGTAATCCAAACATCGCACCCGCGCTCTCTGGCGATTCTTTGGAAGGCGAAGACGGATCACGGTTTCAATATGCCAACAGAAGCTTATCCAGACCTGATCGTGGGATGTTTGATCTTCCACAAACACACCAGCCCTCCGGCAATCAGACTGATAACAATATGAGAAGCCAAAGTATGTCTGAGAGGTCGATGTTGCGGCAATTTGGGAAACATCCAGACGAGACCTTGACTATGAGCAACACGCAGCCAGAACCAGATGCACAGCGCCTCAGGGAGATGAGTGTAAAGGGCCATAAGCATAGTGATTTACTAGACCCGAGTAGGTTCTCTATTCCAGTAGAAAAGCTGTATGCATCTAAAATGAAGCCAGGTTTCATTCGTCTATCACCAGGGAGAAATTACTTTAAAAAAGGATTCGTGTTTAAAACCCTCTGGTTTGAACCCTCTGGATCCATTCCGACGACCATATCCATGGTTTCGAGACCAATGGCGAGGGAGAGTCCCTCCGCGAAGGTCAAATGGTTTGTCGTGGTGAGAGAAGGCGAAGATTGTTGTTCCTGTTTGTACGTTATTCCTAATGCTTTCTGAGCTCATCCACACTTACAGATCGCAGATCAATTCAAACTTACCGTGGAAGAGGCCTTACTACTCAGGTGAAATCCCATCACTCCATTGTGTATACCGGCAGTTTACCTCCAGCGCCGTTGGCATCAGAAGTACCCAAACGTGCAAACGAGGCACCCATGGGGGATCCGATCAACGTTATACCGGTCCGGTCATGGGAGAAACTAAGTGTACACTCTCGGGTGAATTACATGAAGATTTACACTGTGGAGCACAATGCAAAAGTCTTGCCATTCGGAAATGTAGCTGCAAAGGATGAGGGAAAGTTTATATCTCAGTTTAACAAGCACTGGGGTATATCAGAAGCACATACGTCACCGGAGACTGCCTCTTCTTCCAGTGGACCAACCAACTCGCAGCCTGGGCCGGCAAACGCCACTCCTTATTCAGCACAACAAATAGCACACCCAGGTGAGCAGATCCAAGACTACGAGTATCCTCCCGTGCAATCACAATACTCTAATATTCCATTCTACACGTCCCAAAACACCGTTCCGCAATCAGGAATTTCACCCTATACGATCCCATATACTGCTACGTTTACGGCCCCATATGAGCCTGCAGGAAAGCCGCCATCGGCCCCATATACTGCTCCATTCACGGCCCCATACGAATCCTTAGGAAGGCCGCCATACTATACGACGAATGCGCTCCAAGGTTATCACACATCAGGCAGCCCTCCAGATTCTCTGTCTCAATACATCGACTCAGATCTACCAAAATACAACAAGCAGGAAATTTCGGACCCACTGTCCTTCGGGCAAGAGCCAAAGATGGATGAAAGTGGAGAAATCACAAACCGCAAAGCATCGCCTTCGCAGAGACATTTCAAAGAACAACTGAACCGGCCATCGTCTCCAGAAAGGAGAGGGATGGATGGTGACAACTCGAGTGATTCAAGTTCAGGTAAGGGTGAACTGGACGCATCAGATCCGAATAATAGCAACCTACATTCCCTGAAGGAAAAAAGGCACCACAAGACCGGAACGGTGCCGATAAACGACGAAATTCCTACTGTACCCAATCTGAAGAGTGTCAATGAACGCCAGACATCCTCGAAGAAGGGCAGTCAAGGCAAAACAGGAAAGCTACGAGTCAACGACAACAGTTCTGATAGAACTATCTCGAACAACGGGCGCCCATTTCCCCCAAGCCTTCCGCTGCTTGTTGATTTGGTCCTACAAAATCTACCCTTCCTCAGCTCAGAGCCTCCTGTTCCAGAGGGGAAAGTTCGTGCGCGATGGAAATGTGTAAGTCACTCGGCTGAGATGTTAGCTTTTGATCTTAACCTCTGTAGCAATGTGGTATGCCTCTCTTTGACGACTTTACGGAACTGGAATATGGTGCCGTAGAAGAACTAGAACAAGAGCTCCAGGAACTAGATGACTCATCGAATGCAACTAACCGCCTGAAGGAGACTGTATTCAGAGTCTTTGGGAGTCTGCAGAGCCTTTTCGAACAGCGATTTCGAAGTCGTCATCCAGATCTTGAGCTGTCCTTGGACAATATTGCACAACTGGCCAACAACTTGAATGCCAATGTGCAGCCTGCCGTATCCGATAGTGTATGCCGAGAAGCCTTTCATCTGCTCCTCTGCGTAGACGAGGGGAGTTCCAGAACCGTTCTGTACCAAGAGCACCTCGACAACATTCACACCGATCGCCAGCTTTTTCTCTTCCTCCAATCCAAATACTTTGCTCGCCCGAGCGCAAGACGCTGGTTCACAGCAAGGAGTATAAAGAGCCTAGCCTTAACTCAGGTATGTGTGTGCCTCTCCCTTCTCAAGTATGTGGCTGAGACTTTCTAGTTCCAGCTTGACAGCAGCAATACAACTGACGTCCAGAAACACGATAAGCGATGCATTGCGTGGTCTCACGAACGCCGTGTAGATGAAGGGCATGTATGCGTCTGCCTTCCTCCACAATGGAGAACCTACAGCGAATATGAGTGCAGCCCGGCGCCGGAAACCCAGCCAAAAATGTTACCAGCCATCGGTTCAACTCGCTTGACGCAGTACCTCCTCCACCCGGAATGTATCAAAGAGAAACAAAAGACGATTCTCACCCAACTACCGAAAAGACTGGGTTGCCATGGACACCTACAGGTCGGGGAGGACGAGGAAGAACAGACGGGATGGGGAATTCACATTGAGGAGGACTGGCACTGGGCAACGGTGTATTTTCTCTGTGCAACTTTAATTCTGTTGAGCTTGGTTTTTGGAGTCGTTTGGAGTATCGTAAAGAAGGATCTTCCCGGCGGTTTCGCCGTTTCGAGCTACAGTGTTACTCTTGGAAGTCTCTTGTTGGGGTATATACTTCTGGTGATGCATTAAGTAGCCACTAGGTGGGGCACTCTGGATCTGTGTTTGGACAGCATTTTTCGCGTCGTACTGATTTTCCCTGAGTTGGAGGCCGTTAGCAAATGCGTCTCTATTTTTCCGAGTATATATCTCCCCAAAGCAGGAAAGCTCTCACCGGGTGATGTTCAGAATTTACTTTCTTATGACAGGATAGGCCGCCCGGGCACTAAACCCTAACAGTATATTTAGACAACATCTCCCTGATCCTACAATCTGTTCCTAATTCGGAGGCCTTGTCAGAGGTAGTGGATCTTATTATATCTATATAGAAATTCATTATTGTAATCCAATACCGAGACAGCATATAGCAACGCCGGCCTTTCTCTCTAGGCAAACCCAATCGTCCTCCGCCCCGTCAAGAAACTCCCCACATTCCTCTGGACACTTTCAAACTTCACTGCCCCACAGCTCTCACTCTCAAGATGATTAAACAAACTCGCCAAACTCATAAACTCCTTCGCGCACCCCCGTCCCGGACAATGGTATACCTTTTGTTTATGTGCCGGCGAATTAACGTGTTGGTTCACAGCCTGCAGAGTTGCGAACTCCTTGTCACAGAGATAGCATTCGTAGTTGAACCCGTTCCAGCAGCGGTTTGTTACCTCCACCGTGGAGGAGCCGGGGCCAGGATATGTGAGGAGCTTCTTTGTGATGACGTGGTTTGGATCGCGTTTTCGGATCTCGTTGTATATAGTTTCGCGGTTGAGAGAAGGGGCATTGGGGCAAGAGCCAGTCTCGAGATGGTGCGTGACTCCAGTTGCGGTCGCGAAGCCGCGTTTGCAGAAGGGGCAGGCGATGTTGGCGCCGCGGTGGATGCTGGAGTTCATGTGCTGTTGGCTCTTTGCTAGTATCTTGACGATCCATCTATGACGATCCATCTATGACGATTGTTGTTGGATACTTACCTGCTTCAGGTTGTTGTCGGTTTCAAAGCCTTTATCGCAGGAGGTGCAGAAATACGTGCGGAAGTGGTTCTCTGCGTACATGTGGCGTTTTGCTTCAGCCTTGGTGTCGAACCAGCTATAGCAGCCCTCGCATTCAATCCGGTCGTCTTTCCAGTGATATTCGTCGTTCATATGCTCGTTCAATGCGTCTTCATCCCAGCATTGGACAAAACACGTATCGCATTGCCAGTGCCCAACAGCATCCATATGCTGACTTCTTGCATGGAAGGACCCAAACTGCTTGTAGCAGCCCCGGCACTCTAAATCGCTGCCCATGGTCGGTGGAGTGGTTCACTTGGTGTATTAGAGAAGAGATGGGAAACGTGTAAAGAAGGATGATCAACTGGTCTTCGTAGGTTCCTCCGTGAGAGGACAAAGAAGAAGGTGAGAAGCTAGGAGATGACGATCAGGGGGTTGGGCGGGGAACCCGGAGCCCCAGCCTTGTACCCACTGGGTTGCTTAGCACTTGTGCATTCGATGGCTGGCTGTTGGAAGCAACGACGTGTCCATGGTAGGAGCGAGTATGACAACGAACACAGGAGCGTGCTGGATGCAAAACCTTCTCATCAACAAAGAACATTCACAGTTGAGCGCTGTTACACTCGGGCGTTTTACGCGAGGTAAATACACGCGGTATCACGGGACCAAAAACCGGGGTCAACACATGACTCGCCATACTCATTATGATCCGTATCTTGGTCCGGTTACTATAATACAAATGACGAAAGGCAACCATAGCACGCTCAAGGTCTGCAACAGATACCCTCCGCTCAAGAGCTGGCAGGAGCATCAGCGACCGTTCCACTCTCACTGGTGTCCTTCTTCGCCTCCTCGCTCTTCGCGGCTGCCATCTGCCAAGCTGGAATAGCCGCACGCCCGCCCGCCAACCTTCCATAGCTTGAAGGCTGCGGCTTCATAGCAGCTGGAGTGGATGTCCCAAGAGTGCTACCACTCTGGCTGTCAGCCGCAATCGCTCCATTCGGCTGCTCGCCTGGTGTTCCTGGAGTCGAAGCTGCTGGGGTCCCGTTCACGTTCGGCGTCGAAACCGAGGCTTGTCCCAAACCATAAAACCCAGGAGCTGCTGGAGCAGGACGCTGTGCGCCCGATCCCATCCGGTTTCCGATCAGGGTCTTGAGACTCTTCAGTTCAGTTGAAAGCTCTTTGAGACGAGAATCTGTGGCCTCTTTCTGTGCGTCCAAAGCCTTGGGGATGAGCTCCCGGAGGCCCCTCACATCATCCTCAATTCTCCTGTTGTCATCGCCCTGCCTCTTTGACGACTCCTTTAGGCTCGCCAAGACACTCTCCACTTCCCCGAGTGTGTTGTCCAGTTTGTTCGTCCGCGCTTCCTCCGAAGCCTTGAGAGCGGCCGTGTCGGTATTCAGCTGATCCAGGAGGTCGAACGCGCGCTTGAACTGCTCGTCAATAGAGGCCTTGTCCTGTTCGAGCTGAGGTGCTGTGGGCGGGGAAATAAGGGGCAGAATGTATCGTTTTGCTGTGAAGTAGAGACCGTAGCTGACACCGCCCATTACTGTGGCCATGATGAAGTAGTCGCGCCAGTCTCGCTTTGGCGGTCTGTGCTGTGTTAGCTGTGCTCATGTCGGGAAGTGCATCATTCATACTCTGGAGGAGGTGGCGGTTGCCAGTAGCCGGGCGGATATGCGCCATATTGTGACGGCGGCGGAGTTTGTCTGTATGCGTAGCCAGGGGGCGCTGGGGCTTGTGAAGGGGGAGGAGAAGGGTAGCTGGAGTCGTCGGATGCGCGCGCGAGGGAGACGTCAATCTCCTCCTGTGTGAGATTCTTGGATTGAAGGAACGAAATCCGCTTCTCCAAGGGCGCACTCGCTACAGAGGGGTCCTGGAGAACTGTGCTTTGTCAGATCAGAAGCGTATGGTGGCGCGAGGGCTGGACGTACAGGAGATCTGGGAGAGTCAGTATCGCGCTGTCAAGGATGCGGGAGGGGACTTACGGCCGACGCGATCAGGTCTTCGCGGACCATGGTGGCTTCTTCTTCGCGATCACAGTTTCTGAAAGATGATGCGCTTCGTCATGGAACAGAATAAAAGACAGTGACTGAGGGATGCGGTTGTGGACGGCGACCGATGCCGAAATGCTGGAGGCCGGAAATGCCTCGGCTCCTGTTTCCCTCACGTGGTTGGCTCCTCGACACGCGCCCACACAGGGCCCACACCTTGTTTACACTTCACTTCACCATTCACTGCCGTCATATCCCAAACAATTTTTTTTTACAGAACACATTCCTCCATTTAATACTTGGTATGTATTCCGTTGAAGGAAAACTAATACGGTGAGCTGCCAGGCTGTGAACAAAAAAGCCCACGTCCAATGTCTCCAAGAAGAGCACAAGACCAAAATACGAGATGAACTGAATCTCCGTTTGTATGGATTATATCTTGGTTCAACTCATTCTTATCTTTTTCGAAGCTATCAAATTGAGAAGCACATCTCAATCCAAGAGATCCACCTGTCTTCTCCAATGCACCACTTCTTATACCACCCATCCGCCATGCTGCATATACCTATAGAAAGAATTCCTTGAGCAAGAACCCAGTTTTTTGATTAGAACTATTCCACGCAAACCGCCGTGAACCTTTCCAGTCTCTTAGCATCCTACCTCACTCCTTCATTCGCATCCATGTTCCACGTTCTCTATTGTCACCCTTGTTCATCCTCCTCCAACCTCTGCGCGTTCCTCACTACGCGTCCACGGTCACCGCTCTTCCGCATTCAATACACTTCGGCGTTCACAATAAACAGCCAGCACGCGTTTGATTGTGCCAAGACTCGTCCACAAAACCTTCCGATCCATATATCTTCCTCACTGTCCTTGTATCTCTGATCCTTCCTTCCTCCCCACCCGTTGCCTTTATTTCGAGCAGCATCCCTATATACAAGATTTCTGCCATGGCCAGCTCGGCGCCCTCTACAGGTCCTGGCCGACAGCGTGCACCAACCGGGCCATCATCCTCGCGTGGTACGCCCTCTACTCATACCCGACGGATCTCTACCGACGGAGAGAGACTTGCTGGCGGTCGCGGCACTCAGGCGATTGATGGCGTCAATGCGGACATCAGCGTCACAACCAAGGCATTTCTCTTTCTATCTATCTTCTTGGTGGCTACGGCATACTCCCTCGACTCCCTTGTCCGTTGGTCTACGTACCTGGTAAGAACACTGTCGAACCGCAAGCTACTGAGAAAACTAAAACTTCACTAGCCAACCGCTACATCCTATCTGCAGGAGCATGGCTCAACCGCTTTAATCACGACCTTGGAGGGTGTGATCGGTGCTGTTGTTCAACTAGCGGGAGCGAAGCTGGCTAATGTCGTTGGCCGACTTACCATGATTGGGTTCTTGCTTGTCTTCTATCTCTACGGAACCGTCATCCAGGCTGTGGCTACAAATATCCCCTTGTACTGCACTGGTACTGTCATTTACACCGTGGGATACATCGGCATGATTCTCGTACTGGAGGTGATCATCGTGGACATTACAACAGTTCGGTCGCGCGCCTTCTTCGCATACGTTCCCATTGTCCCATTCCTCGTAAGTTGGTCCTAGCCGCTCTATACCACCTACTGACTGACTTTGCAGTTCAACACTTGGCTTAGTGGCAATGTCGCTGAGATCACTTTGGAGCGGATTGGCTGGCGCTGGGGAACCGGCATATGGGCACCGATCTATGCAGGTATGTATAATTCGAGTGCACACATCCTCCGAATGAGGCTAACTTCACACAGTCTGCACCATCCCGCTGATCCTGACTCTCTACATCGGCCAAGGAAGGGCAAACCGACGTGCCAATGTGACCCAGCGCTATTCCATATTTAAGCAAATGGGGCCTAAGCGCTCTCTCCGTGCTCTGTTCTGGTTCATCGATGTCCCGGGGCTCTTTCTTCTTGTGGCTGCTCTTGGACTCACACTCGCTCCCCTCTCTTACGCCCATGGAGACGGTGGGAGTTGGAGTGATTACAGGGTCCTTGTCCCTTTCTCATGTGGCATTTTCAGCATCCCGTGCTTCATTCTCTGGGAAATAATTGCTCCGCTACCAATATTTCCTTACAAGGTATGTTTAGTGCCTACCTTTCTAAGCCCTGCTAATTCCTGTTACAGCTTCTGAAAGATCGCGGCGTGTGGGGAGCACTGGGAATTGCGCTCACTTTCAACGCGGCATATCACCTCCAATGGCCATTCTTGACGACCGTCCTTCGAGCCAGCTATCACCAGTCCATACTATCCGCATCCCGCATCGCAAACATGTACAGCTTTGCGTCCGCCATCACTGGTCCCTTCATTGGTTTGCTCATCTACAAAACCGGCCATCTGAAGCCCTTTATCATCCTCGGAACGGTGCTGTATTTGGCGGGCTTTGCATTGATGATCTACTTCAATGGAGGTACCGGAAATAACCATCACCACGGCATTACGGCTGCCCAGGTTCTCCTTGGCGTCGCTGGTGGCATGTTCCCGTTTCCAACGCTGGCTTCGATTCAAGCTGTGACTGATCCGAAAGACGTTGCGGTCGTCACCGGCCTCTTCCTCGCCATGTATCGCATCGGTGCTACCATCGGTACCTGCATCGCTGGAGCTCTGTGGCACAATGTTATGCGATACGAGATTGAAAAGTACATGGATCCTCCGGACCCTCTACTTATGCACCTGGTCTTCACCCAGCCATTCGAGTCTTTCGATTCGTTTGCGCACATTGGCTCGGACACGAGGATAGTCGTTGATCGAGCCTATCGACATGCGCAGCGATACATCGTCATCGTCGGCGCAGCATTATGCCTTCCGCTCATCGCCTTTGCCTTTGTCCTCCGCAACCCGAAGCTTGGAGGGGATATGGAATCGACACAACCAACGGAGTCAGAGACTGGCCAAAATGGGACCACGGCCCATCAACTTCAAACTATTTCTCCGCCCCGTCAGTCTACAACCTCAATCTCCGGACCTAGGACTCCGATCCGTCCAACTGGTACTCTGAGCCGGCAAAACGACACACCCGAAATCGATGCCATAACTCCGCTCCCGCCTATTGAACTCCAAAACATGAATCAAACGGCTTCGACGACACCGAAGAGGACACCCCGTATCCGCTTCCAGCTCTAATTTAAGGCACTCTTGGGACTGACAAGTGCTACAGAACTCTCTCGGATTGATAGGATCGTCACTATCTATTGGTAGGTATCGGAAATTGCTGAACAATTGGCAGTATTCAAATACACTCCAGTTGCTTCTGGCTTGATGAAGCAATCCTACACGGTTCGTAAGACCGCTGGCCTTTCCAACTCCTCTCTCAGCGGACCAGTCAATAGTCCCTGAATTCCAAGGGTATCCTCGCCATGAAATAGGTGGAGTTTTTCGCTTGGGTAGAAAAGCTGAATCCTCAGGATTCATTGCTGGTGGTATCGTCTTTCAGGACTTTCTGCTGACTATCCAACCCTCTTTTTTCCTTCTGCCGTTTGTACCACCACCAACAGAACACCGTGATCATGGTTACAGGCAGCGTTGTCGCAATGTAAAGCCACCATAGCCCCGTGACCTTGAACGATCGCGTGCCAGCTTGAGACTCAAATATACCTGCACTAAGAACAGACTGCCAATTCATTAGTCATTTCCCACCAACTGTCACCACTATACTCACAGCAATAAACGTCCCTGGCAAAAAGACCATCGTCAACGCCGCGATAGCACTCATACTCGTACTGTCCTTCTTCATATCCTTTGCCAACTCAATATACTTGAATAGCTCAATGGCTGATTGCTGCCGATTCATCATTGAGCAATCATAACCAAGGCGTCCATTATCGTGCCCTTGGCTTAAGTGAGTAGGAGCATATGTGTGTATTATGGTTCGAGCCCAACGACCATTACTGATAGGTTCTGTTCAAGTAAAAATAGGAAGTAAATGTTAGATATAGAGTCATGTGAATTCATAGCAGGTTGACCGAAATCTAAGACCATCCACCTGCTCTGACTTGTTTCTGGAATCCCGCAGTACCTCCATGATGGCTTTTGCCATGCTTCCACCCTTGATTGAATGATAGATGAGAGAATTGTATGATCCAACTGTTGGAGCAGTGAAAGGGTCATCCTCAACAGCACCTTCAATTGGTGAAATCAGTCTCTTTGTGCAAAGAAACGGAATTCCGAGATCCTTCCTCACATATGTAAACGCTTTTCGGGATGCACTTACAAGTAGTACTCTCGCATCTCCATGCGCCATGTACGCATCGCGGAACGTGGTCCATGCGTCTCTGAGGTTCTCTGTGATCCACACTTCAAAAGGCTGAGATGCTATCAAAGGGTTGAAAATTTGGTGAGCTATAGGGTCGTCCAGGGATGTGGTATGAATAGATTTGTAATGGAATGAAACCGGTCCGTGGCCCCCAGTGTGATAGTGGCAGAAAAGTGCGTCTGGAATTCTGTCCATAGCTTCACACTCAGGGAATCAGCTTCGTTGTTGCTTCTCTTGGCCTCTGAGGCAGGGAGAACGTCAAAAGCCTGGCTCTTTACCAACTCTCTAAACTCTCTAAACTCTTTCTGAATCACCTCGAGGAACTGGATGTGCAACGCTCTCAAGTCTAGCGCCTGACAGAGAGCGAGCAAATGCATCGCACACATCTGGCTCAGAACGTAAATACTTGTATGCTTATATCTTGCAGAGATCAGTTCAAACTCTGATTTCCCATCTCCGCTGTCTGCACGCGATTCACCGGAGAACTCAGAAATCCCAGTTCTGACTGCAAGGCCGCCACCTCAATGCCAATGCCCTTGAACATGAACGGAATGCCCAGATCTTCAGCAACAAGGTTGGGAGGCAACCCAAAACTGGTAGCGGGATTGATGATTTCGGTGCATTGGGCGAAAAAGAGGTGCCTAAAGGTGTCCATTGACAATCGCAAGGCCCTCTTTTGCCTTGAGAGTTACTGGAGTCAAGCCTGCTTGTGCGAAGGCTCTGTCTGCATAAAGCTCGCCCGATCTAGAATGAACGCGAATTGAAGGCTTTCCCTGAAATGCACCTCCAACGTACGACAATGGAGATAGATTACCCAACACGGAAATACTGCTACGTAATGTAATGATCGGGACGATGCTCCTCAGTAACAGGTCATTCGTTCGAAGAATTGTCTCTGGTTGTATTGCTGAACAGCCTTTGAGTAACGAGTTCATGCGTATGATAATTGCTGGTAGGGTTCAAGTTTCGGGCAAATTTGTGGCCTCTTGGGATTGCTCATTGGAAGAGCCATATGAGTAAACGCGATTGCCCTCGGCCAAGGGCTCTGGGTCTCGCGGCCCTTTGGAGGTGATACCGTAATGCAACTCACGGATCAGAACTCGCTGGAGGGCTTGTGTTTGGCCATTGCGTGCGCCTGCCGAGCCTCCAAATCCCCCGTTTACTCCTTGACGGATTTTAGCATGGCAGAAATATACCTGGTTCGTGAGGAGCAATCTCGCCATAGATTATCTCTCTTTGCTCGAACCCAAATTGGAGAGTCTCGACGCTGCGCCCAAGAGACTGGAAGGCGGCGGGATCTGGGGTCACTTGAGAACGATATCTACACGATGTCATTGAAACCCCTGGGAATAGTTGCCATTGCACACCTAGCTACAGCTGCAACTTGTCCGACCTGCAATTGTGAACGATCAAAAGTGACTCTGATCGTTTACAACACTGCCCACTGATCCAGCACCACATCACTATGGAACTTTGGGAAGAGCTGAATAGCATTCATTATTAATTGGCGATTTAAAAGGTTTCAGTTAACCATCTATTATAGACTACATAGATTCACGCGGCGTGGAGGGTAGTCTGTCAGGCTGTCTGATCGGCAGTGTGGTCTCGCGACGTGGATTTGTACGTCGGCTACCTTCGCTTACCTATAAACTATACTGCACTCTTATCTGTAGCCTGTATAATTCTACGCCTCAGTCGATATTTCAAAGGTTGGGTGCGGTGTTGCTGCATGGAATAGCTTTTCGTGAGATTATCGCCCTTTTGCCAATTTGAGATTAGCAATTTAAAGCCAACAATTCCAAGAATTGTAGTAAGTTGGAGCAATTTAGTGGCGTTGGCAGGAGCAGCGATTCTCTTATCTACATGCAAACATCCCGCGCATATACCCAGTGTTTGCATGATGATCTGGCGCCGAAATCGGTACTCGGCGCTAGACTGGAGCTCCGTATTGGCAAACTCTTGCATAGTCCTAATTAAGAATATGTGTGTGGTGATCTATTCATGGTAAATCAGAGTATCAATCCAGCTATGCTCAGGAAATCTACTACCTCAAGAACGAGTTGTCTGATTGGGGACCTGCATGGAGTACATTCCTGCCGGTGGTCCAGCGGTAGCCATGGCTATTAGCAAACGAGTTGACATGCCGAAACAGTAAGCATATATACTGTATCATATTCAATCACATTGTGGACTGGTGCCAATCAGGCAGCGGGGATAGTTATGGGGATTAGAAACAAGATTGCGATGCAAAAGGGGAGATATCGGAGAACCAGAGAAATGCCGAATCGCAAATAATTGCACCATGTCCATCACGTATCAGTGTACTTAAGATGGGGCAATGGGTTGGGGCACAGAGTCCCGAAGTTGGGCGATCGTCAGGGCAATCTCTGCGGATGAGAGGCGTGCGGGAAACGACTGCCGAATCCAGGTCCAGAGGGTCATTCTAAGTAGTGAAGATGCTGAAAAATATAATTGACGTTTCTAATATTTGATAGAACACGTGCAATCTTGTGGTTATCGCTCTGATTAACACAATATGTTCAAATATGCAATTATCTTACTCTGCTCTGCTTAGCGACCCTTTTCTTCATTCAAACCATCACAAAGTTGAAGTCTGTAACCAAAACCCAAATGATGACGTGTACCAGGACGTCCGAGATTCACAATATCTACACCCATGAACTATTTTGGTGGAATACCGCTGGAAGGATCCTCAGCCTATTGTTAGGTCATGCAAACCACACCCCGGAAGAAAAGCCCGGCTATTTACGATATCTCGAGAAGAATATCACCCCTATGATTAGACTTACTCCGCCTAATTCGGAGCAAACTTTGCTCTGGCGCAGCTTCATGACAGATGATGGGAACCCAATCGAGTTTAGTTGGGATTGGGGAAGCAAAGGATCATCGCCAACGATCGGATACTCGGTTGAGTTGGTCGGCCGACAAGCTAGCTCAGCTTCTGACCCTTTGAACTAATATGTGGCACCGGGGTTTCACAACAAAATCATCAAGAACATGGCTGGGGCGAACTTTGCTTAGTTTGATCATTTCCATGCGTGCGTTGTTCTGTGACCAATTGATCTTCTCCAACACTGGGAACAATGCCCATCTGACCCGTATATCTTATGCGTTCGATCTTAAAAAAGGAAATACAATTGCGAAAACGTACTTCTTCCCAGCTCATCGAGCAACGAGTGAGAGTCGATCAACATGGGATGTGATCGACAGTGCTATTCGAACAGCCCCTCAGTGTACAGACGGCAATTTGGCAGCACTTTACACACTGAAGGAGTTCTTTGCTGCAGGTTGGGAAAGCCTCCTTGAGCTCGAAATGCTTGCTACTGATCTTGTGGATCCTGTGGATGCACGCCTGAAGATCTCCTTCCGGTCCCGGGACGCCAGCACCGATTCGATTGGTAGAATACTCTCTGTGAATGGTCTCGGTAAGTCTGAAGCTCTCCAGAGGGGAATAAAAAGTGTGATCTCGATATGAAGCCTCATTTTCGATCTTGAAGGTGGCAACCTATGGGAGAAACAACACCGCACAACAGGTATGTTGTACTACGTAACTTTCAAGCTGGGATATACTCTCCCGAATATAAAGCTCTACATCCTGGTTCGGCATTATCCTTCCAATGATCGTCTGATATTCAAACGACTTGAGAGTTACTTGAACAAACATCACGACCAGAACCGCGTAGTGATTTATGCCCAATTTCTGAAGCAAGCCTTGCAAGCCCACTATGACCATCAAGGCTCGAGCACATACCAACTCAGTCTGCAGTTCGTCGGAGGCTCTTAGTGCAGACTGTGGCGTCCATACATATATCAGGTGCTCTATTCAGCTTGATAGATCATTGAATCTCATATCATACATCAACCCGCAGACTCAGAAGCTGTTGCATAGAGACTAGGTAAGAGACAGAGTGGATTGACTCTCGCGCACCTGATTCATAAACAGGGATGTTCCACCATCTGTGGTCGTACGCGAAGCTCAGTATTACCAACACCCTTCTGGAAAAATAGCTAATTTGAAGTTGTCCGGCTTCAAATAGTTTAATTTCGCTTGTATCTATAGTGGTGGTAATAAAATTGGTAAAGGAGTTTGACTTCTTTTCAACTGTAACATGTCGATAAAATCCTCCAAATACAGTTTGTATGTATTGAATGCCCAGAGGGGCTTCCAGATCGTCAAAGTTGTGGTAGAACATATTTTATAATTCATCATAATGGTGAACACGATCGTTATTCCTGTTCAGGAGATGGGCTGTCAATTGGATTTAGCGCCCCGTACCTATTCTCTTTGCATGTCGGTTCTAGCAATTGAGAGACCATACTCCAATTTGCTGATCAGGTGGGTCGTTAGGGCCATCATAAATTTCATCTCTGTCGCTAATGAGTTTGGTTGGATTTTCGACAGCCGTGATGTGATCTCTCTTTCAGTAATATTTGCGGTCTTCCTCATCGTATTCCTCATCGTATTCCTCATCACTCTCACTTCTTCCTCCACCCCTCAACTCTCCCTCTGTCAATCTAGTCGGCCGTAGTCCTTCTATACCTTCATTCCCCCTTTGCTCCCCATAGAATGTTATCCTCTCTTTATGATGTAGTGTCGCGAAGTCTCCCTCATTTCCACTGATATCCATTTCAAACTTCAAGAGATTCTGACCGACAAAATAAATAGCAACCGTCTCTTCTGTGTCGACAGTCCGAAACCTCACAGCTTCTCTTGTGGCAAAGAATGGGAACTGCCCACGTAATTCTAGCTCCTCCCCTAAACCACAATACTCGATCGAAAACTCACCCTCGCCGGCTTCACCTTCAAACATAAACAAAGTTCGAAACTCGATAGTACCGACATGGAACGGGCTGTACGGTGAATGGTCCCTGATGTCTAGGTGCCATTCTAATTCATCGTTGTCGTATTCGGGATGAGTGTATTCCTGGAGGAGGTCCATATACTCCGGCGAAAATAGCTTCCACTTGGAACCAGACAACTCCCCTAGAGCGACTGGGGTGGGAGGGTATGCATGGAGGCTTAATTCAGCGATTCTAAAACGCTTCTCGACGTCCTCCGCGTATGCGAGTGCTTTAGGAATAGCGGCTTCCACATTGGCTCGGAATTCGGCTGCAGACGGGCTTTCCAATGATGAGGGTGAGATGGACACATCATCGCCGTCACCGATATCGTCGAGGGTCCAAGGCGGTGCACGGTCTGGGTTTGGGTTGGAAAATCCGGAGTGGAAGGAAGATTCGTTCCCAGTGACGGGAATATGGCTTGGTGATGGGCTGCCTTTGCTTGATACCCCGCCATCGGCCGATAGCTCATCTGCATGTCCGGCAGCGATCTGATCTCCATCGACCAGGATCTGGTCGTGCGGGCTTTCCTCGTCTCCACTACCCTCGCCCATCGCTTCTGGATGAAGCCGGATATTCGTCTTGATATACGACTGGAGCACTCCAAACTCAAGAGAATATTCTCGCATTATCCCGAAAAACTCGAAGGATTGATGGTATTCAGACGTTGCCATGTGCTCTTCATTCGTCATGCCCGAAGAACACACATGTTTACCAAAAAGTGTGAATCTCAGCAGCCTGTTTCCCACGAATTCAATCTTCAAGGGGTCACCGTCCGTATCGCGAAACGAAGGCTGTGTTTCAAATCGCTCAGTGCTCAATGGAGTATCTCTTGGCCAATTCGGTTCGTTGCTCCAGACCGACCATTGCCGAAAATTATAGTTCAACATTAGAGGTGCGGGACTTCCAGCTGTAATATCTCTGAACTCGAGTGACCCAGCCCGAGAGGAAGACTTTGCGATTATCTCGTTCCAGTTCTGTTCCCATGGTGGATACTTCATGAGCCAGGTCATGTAGTCAGCGGAATACAAATCCCACCTTGTGTATGAGAGGTTGAGTAGTGTAATTTGTTGATCTGGGCGAGGAGCTTGTTGGAGTGTGTTGAAATGGGATCGCAGGAGTTTGGTGTACTGGATAGCTGTGCTTACAGTCTTGTTGATAGCGCATGCTTGTACGTCTTTGCAAGACCCATCCTTGAAGGAGTTGTCGTAGTTGGTGTCAGGAGATGAAGCAACGAACCGAGTTCGCATAGTCTTTGGTCGAAATTCTTGATCGGTCTGTTCTTGATGGTTTCGAATCGATGTATTGTGAGACTCAGAGTCCAATGAAACTCGCTTGGGACTGGCGCTGGCAACAAAATAATCTGTCCCACTTTGTGTAAGCCCAGCGGGTTTTCTGTGCTCCTGCCCATTGGCCCCGGAACTCATCTCGTTGCCAGCGTTAGACCGTTTTTCGCTCCTCTCATACGGGCTTGGCCCGACCATTATTGGGGTCGTTTGTTCATTTGAAGTATTGCCGCTGTTTGCTTTGCGGTTCTCTCTTAACTCGCCATTCACGCGGGCCATGCGCTCCATCTGGCTTCTTGCAGGAATAATCTGACGTTTATTTTTTATATTCTCGGGCACATGGCACAGAAAATCAAGTTGTGCCTCGAGCTCAACGATACGGCTTTGATATTTCAGGGTTTGTTTTTTCTGGGCTTCCGCGACAGCGGTGTTGTGCTTTTGGTGCTCTCTACCTTGCTGTTCGGATTTTTTTATCAACTCTTCCAGCTGCGTCTCGAGCTCTGCAATACGATCGCGATATTCCACGGTCAATTGGACAGCACGTGCTTGAACAGAAGCGTAGACATCCATCTCTTCAATTGTAGGACAAAAGGTCCTGTAAAACTGAAGGTTATGTAAATGTCGTAATGGTGGATTGTGCGGACCGAATGGATTCCTCAGACAAGGGCAAGATTCAATGAAGTCGGGCGTTTCGCATGCGAAAATGGTGGTCTGGTAGCTTCGCCCCCCTGTCCGAGAATGGTTCCGGTGAGGCCGCAGGCACGGGAGTGGAAGCTTGGCCGATCGAGGGGACAAAGAAAGCAGATGTCCGAAGAGAATTGAGATGTGTCCTGGTCTTGGGTGCAATGAAGGATAGAAGCGGGGCTCGAGGATTTATGATGGGGTACTGAAAAAAGGAGGCGCCACTGTGACACTGATTCGACAAAAGCAATATATGTGCAATCATTTTCTCCAACATCGACTGATAACAATCTTGCAGACCGGTTAGCTTCCTAGGCCTAAAGTTTGTACTGAACTCCCAACAGGTCAGAATCGTGTGAATTTTCATCACCTCGAAAGATCTCCAGAATCTCATACTTTGGTATCGCTCCCGTCCTAAATGTACCGGATATGGATGGGCACGTGATTTCGGTTTACGTTTTCCGTTACGGTGGAGTTACCTGCTGGTTAAGGCGATGAAATCGATCAATTGTGATAGATTTGGGTATAGCAATCTCCTGTACTGGCACGCAGGATGCACTCGTATTCACCATGCCAAGCCCGCTAGTCTGCGTCAAGAGAACAACGTGGGAGGCTGATCTTGACCATCGCAACTTCTCCAGAGATGGCATTCTGCAACAACACAGACAGAATAGCCATGTTGAATGAGTTAGCGGCCAGTTGGTGCAAAGATCTTGTGAAAAATCCGGACTGTTTAGGGATGATGGGAATGTAGTCTGGTCGTCTCAATGATGTATACTTCCAGAACAGTCTCTCCTTCTTCCCTACACAACCACATACCCTATTTCTAGTGGGGAGGAAGGCATCGCCCAAGCTTGCTAGTCCCTGCAATCTCGAACTTGTACTCTTGTACTCCCCATCTAACCACTTTCAGAATCCGTCTTCCCACTTCCAACCTCACTTTAACACCAAAAATTCACTCTCATATCACCAAGATGTTCCCGTCAGTGACAACGCCACCCTCAACATTACCTGGTCGGAATCGCCTAGCACCCCCCCCTCAATCGCCATCATAGGCGGGGGGCTTGGCGGCCTTGCTCTTGTAATCGGGCTCATCAAACAAGGCATCAAGGTTCACATTTACGAAGCCGCGAAAGTATTCTCAACAATCGGTGCGGGCATCACCTTCAGACCCAGTGCTACCAGGGCTCTGAAGTTGGTCGATCCTGCGCTGTTGGAGGGGTACAAGAAGCATGCCACGTTTAACCATGATCCTGAACGAAGCAACACCATGTTTGTGGGCATGATGTTCAGTTAACGTACGCTGGCGTACAGGCATATCACGCCCTAGTCCCGAGAATGGAAGCCGATAAAGCCTTAGGAGAGGAGAATTCTCTAAATGGACAAATGCACTGCGGCTATGGTTCCCATATCGTGTCCTACCCGGTCGAACATGGAGATTACATCAATATGGTTGCAGTCGTCAATGAGCCAGGCAAATCCTCGATGAAGCCCCAGCCTTGGACTGTTCCTGGCTGCAAAGAGCAATTCGCGAGGAAATTCGAAGGATGGTCTCCTCAGCTCATCGGACTCATGTCCGAGCACCTCCTCCTGGATGTTTGGGCGCTGTCCGACTTCCTACACTCTTCACTGTATTACAAAGGCAGAACATGTCTTCTTGGCAACACTGCGCACGCATCTACCCCAAATCTTGGAGCAGGTGCAGGGATGGCCATGGAGGACGCTTTCATTCTCAGTCATGTCATGGCTTCCGTTGGGGTCGTGTCCAACATGGAGAATGCCTTCCATGCGTATGATACGGTGCGTCGGCCGAGGACACAGACGCTGGTGGAGTATAGCAGGAAGGTTGGGATGGCGAATCACTTCCTCTCCCCAATTAGGGATGATGTGAACTGTCTGTTAAGGGAGTTTGAGGCGTGGCTTTGCTGGTTATGGCATAAAGATTTGGAGGCGCAACTCGTGACTGCGCAGCAGTTACTGTGAGCTTCGATTCCCAATTCAACTCTAGATCATAGAAAAAGAGGTCCCTATGGTACTTCTGATGCTAGAATATTCACCGACGATTATTCATCTTACATTTCCAAGGTTCGCCCGAAAGGGACAGGGTACTCGTAACAGCGGGCTTTTCGGAGCCTGCATGCGTGCGTGCCGACCTCGGCTGATAAATCTTCGGTGATGCATCACGTCATTGAGCCGTGCGCAGGTTGGTGTCTTGTCGCCCTACTCGTACCGGAGAGGGTGTCATGTACGCCACGCGAGAGTTTATTTGGTGAATGTGAAGAGCGTTCATCTGGAGCAAAGGCGGGCCGTGCGCTCGCAATTCATAACCACCCTGACATTGTATACACGTGATGCACACGTGACGACTGTGTCTATCTTAGCCCTGCTATTGGATAATGAGGGTTTGTCAGCGTGCTTGGAATGGTGGATAGTGGTACGAGAAACAGTGACAAACGAATACAAGTAGCCTCGAGCTTAGAGGAAATATTCACGATTAGTTGGTTTCTACGTGTAGCCATGCGGTACTCCCGTTGCATTCAAGTGCCGAACAAGGGTTCTACTCGTTCAGCCTCGGACCACACTCGTTTGCTGCATGGCTCCGCATTGCGTGTCCGGCGCCCGCAGAATTTTCGATTTCCAAGCGTACCCACCTTATCTCGATTGCATTGCATTACCGGTAGAGCTGGTGTTATACAGCATATATATACCGAGATACTCCTTGTTTACCGTGCCTCTGTCCTACACAAACCACATATCCATACTTCTATACAAATCACCATCATAATTAAATTAGCAGATCAACGCCTCAATCAATCACAATGGCACCCCAATCTCGCCTCTTCAAACCCCTCAAGCTGGGCAATGTTACGCTGGGCAATCGCATCGCCATGGCCCCTCTAACACGATGGCGCAACACCGACGACCATGTCTCTATCCAACCTATGGTCGCAGAATATTACGCGCAACGGGCCTCTGTCCCTGGCACTCTCATCGTCACAGAAGCTCTGATTATCGCCCCAGAACACGATGGATACAACAACTCCCCTGGCATCTACAAGCCCGAACAGATTGACGCCTGGAAGCAAACTGTCGAGGCGGTGCACAGGAAGGGCAGTTTCATCTTCGCGCAGCTTTGGGCTCTGGGACGTGTTGCTGTTCCGTCAATCGCTGAGAAGAACGGATTTCCAGTCATTAGCTCCAGCCCCGTGTCACTAGGCGAAGGATACTCTACGCCTAAGGAAATGACCGAGGAAGACATTAAGCGTGCCACTGGTCAGTACGTACAGGCTGCCAAGAACGCGATTGAGGCCGGCTTTGACGGCGTCGAAATTCACGGCGCCAACGGTTACCTCATTGACCAGTTTCTCCAAGACACAGTCAACAAGCGCACAGACTCCTACGGTGGTAGTGTTGCAAATCGGTCTCGATTCGCCGTCGAAGTCACCAAAGCTGTAGTTGATGCTGTGGGTGCCGACCGTACTGCGATCCGCCTTTCTCCCTTCTCCGAATTCCAGGGCATGAAGATGAGCGACCCCTTCCCACAATTCAAAGACGTTACCGCCAAGCTGAACACCTTTGGTCTCGCATACGTACATTATACCGAAGCGCGTGTCTCCGGAAATGCAGATGTTGATGCAACGGAAAGCCTTGACCCATTCCTCGACCTCTACACATCAGGTCCCGTCCTTCTCGCTGGAGGCTTCAAGCCCGAATCCGCCTACAGTACAGCGGATGAGCAGTACAAAGGTAGGGATGTTGTAGTGGTTTTTGGACGTTATTTCATCTCGAACCCGGATCTTGTGTATCGAGTCCAGGAGGGCATTGATTTTACACCATATGATAGAGATCTGTTCTACAATGCGAAGGAGGCGCGCGGATACACGGACTGGGCGTTCAGCAAGGAGTTCTTAGCGGCGAATCTATGATTGAGTTACGAAATCGGAATATAGAAGAGATGGTGTTTGGATTTGGACATGGAGTCTGGGTGTTGGTTGGGAGTTCGGTAGAGAATCGGAGTGAGGCGGCATAGATGCATATTCACCCCCCGAGTTATTTCCTTTCTGATAGCGAATGAGCATTTGAATAATCGATTACGCCGTGCGCGCTCTGATACTTGTGATTTGTTGGTGAGACCAACCACCATTCTGAATTGTGTGGGGGCTTGAAGATCTAAACATTGTGACATGCATCGCTTGAATTATTCATTGGATTGTATTCCCTTGTTCCAAGGACATTTGTATGGCTTCGTAAAGGCTTCGGTACCAAGGCCATCTATCAGTGTAAAGAATCTCACAATAAACCATGTGCTCAGTGATCCAAAAAGTCTTGTGGGGATGTTGACTGCCATATCAGACTACCGTTAGATTGAAAAATACTTGTAATAATTCCGCAATTATTACATGATGCCCCAGCCCACCACTATTCCATCTCCATTGCCTAACGTTTGCACAACACAGCCACTGTTGATGCGTGTACAATGCTTGTTATAATTACACTATGTTGGGGGGTTTCAACTCAAAGACCCCCTTCTCCTTATGATCCCAGAGTGTCCTGAACAACAAGTCGTCTTTGAAGCCATGGCTAGAAACATCCCAACCTCTCTGATGCTGTGGTCAGAGAGTGACCAGACTATCTTTGAGGAAATGAAGTTCCCACAAAGCAATGCATTGTTATCCGACGAGAGAAACTCCTTTGCCTCTTCCGAACAGTATCACGAATTTTCTCAGCGACGTGCCTTTCTTCAAGGTTCTCTAGTGCCACATGATTTTCCGGAATCTCATGGGTTCACTGTTGCCAGCCAGTGTAAACATCCTCTTCACCCTGTAGATCTCACTCGATGGGGGTGTATGTCCTATTGCCCCGTTTGCAAGGTACAGATGTGTGCCGAGTTTTTGGAAGCCATTTTGCAGGCATGGGTGCAGTCAGGGGCTTTCCGAGGATTCGATCCGGCAGGACCGGCGCCGGCATCTGAGAGCGCTCCTGAAGAAGCAATGTGGGAACCTTATAGAAAGTGCTGGCATATTGTTCGAACAGATCTTGCTAACTACGAACAAGACTTGGAAGATTGCTCTGCCGAAGAAGTCAAACTTAAGAAGCTTCATCTCGAAAAGACATATTCATGCACTAGAGCTTTGCAGTGGCTTCAAGAGTCGCGGGTGGGTGAGATGCCCTCCGAGAAAGAAAAAGCAGAGGAGCAACAGGCCCATACTGGAGTATTTGCGAAAGCTCTGAAGAAGGCCAAGTCTCTCGTCCAACCTGCATCCAAGAAGACTGTGCAATTCACGAAAGATACCAACTTTGATGAAAGGCGTCCATCTTGGCAGTACTGCAGATACGCATCCTTCGAGACAGAAGACGGAGAAGCTGTCGAACTCTACCAACCCGGCCGCTGGGCCTGCCCTACAGAAGAGGGATGGGAAGACACCAGCCGAATGCGTGATTTCCTCTACACGCTCAGCCAATGTAAACTCATCCTTGCATCCTCCTACGATATCAGCCCGACATTCAACAGCTGGGTTATACCGGATGAGAACGAGGGGCCTGCAGGGCTTTGTCAGTATTGGGACATGATCGATGACTTCTTGCGCTGGACATACGAGGAGTCAGGCGATCAGGCGGCTTTCCTAGACTTTTGCAAGAAGACTGACACGCTGATCGCGGTTGGGGATGATGAAAATGACGAAATTGAGGATGTGATTTTGGCTTATAAGGATAAGAAGGGTAAGTATATTCGGATGTCTTGTTTGATGTAATTACCACTTCAAATTGATATGAGGCATGTTAAGCCTACTACCGAGAGTACTCTGAGATTTCGAAAGGTGGATTGAATATCATTGAGCTAGTTGATCATATTCAGGGAGGAAAAGTAGTTTCAGTGTGGTGGTTAGGTCTGGGAGACACATCATGTGTTTATTCTCTGTAACGGTCCTAATGAAGTTGTAATCTTTACGTTTTAGCATTTTGAAAGTGATGGGGGTGTGAGAGCAGATTTATTGCCTGAAGGTCCTGATGACCAAAAGCATTCCTCTATCCGTAGTCGTACGCCATATGGTCTGGGTGGTCATATGTCTTTGTCTAGAGAAACAACATTGATTATGTTAAATATTTCTAGTAAATTCAAAGATTCAAGTTCTCCATATTCTCATAATTCATTTACAGTTTGTGTCATACTATATCTGACATCGAACCCCCCCCCCCCCCCCCCCCCCCCCCCCCCCCACAACACTTTTGGGGCCACTAAAATAAATTGGGGATCGCTTTACACTAACTCTTGTCTTTGAGCTAGGACAAGGGACTTGTGGACACAAATAGCGAAATGAGACATGTTCCACATTTGCCAGTTTGCCATGAGCATCGTATACACGGTGTTTTGATAGTGCAACAGTGGAGCTGAAGCCTGGTTGTAACCAAGGCCCGTCACCCCACATAGTGCCCGTGTTTCCAACCTTCAGATCTTTGATGCGACGAGTCATTTAGATGGTGAAGACACAATGCATGCTGCTAATAACATTATGAACATTCACGAAGATGCATGAAGATGCTAAGATGAACGTGGTTGTGAAAGCATTGTGTGTTAACATCCCTTGGTATATCTATTTCTCTGTTCAATTGTGATACAATATCCGCGGGGTTTGATAAATGCCAAACCAGTGGGGAAATGCCTTCAGACACTCCTTGCTGTCAACTCTCAGCTGCTACCTCAACGGGCAAAATGCAAATCCTCAACATGTCAGAATCCACGGGTGTACACTCAGTGGAGAGCAGTTTAGACGAAGAGATTGTCAAGAATGAGCCAACCGCGTCGCACAGTCCATCAGTCTTCCCTGTACCCTTTCGTAGACCTCAGTATTGCATTGATGGTAGGTGCATCTTCTCGGGCAAACACAATCTCCTGTATTCGGATTGGTGGCGCCGCCAGAAAGACGCTGCAGGCAAGGAATACAAGTATGTCGAGTTTCCCACGGCATTGGAGTATGCCGACTTCAAACGCATGTCCAAACTCCCAGAATTAGTGACGGACCAGTTTCGATGCACTGCCCATCCGCGACATCCCATCGACGATCCATTTCGGAGGTATTGCGCAATCTGTGGGGTGCGTATTGTGATCGACTATGTGAGTAATGTGAATAAGCTACGGAATCAGAACCGGGACATTCTCACAAAGGCAAATAAATATCAACGCTTGCAAATGAGGGACGCTTTGAGATACGCAACATCCCAAATGGCCAACATCAAGATGTTTGTCGAGAGCATGGCGCAAAAAGAGAAAGAATGGGATGTACAGAACCCATGGTTCAACACGCCCTGTTGTTCCTCGTTCACGCAGGCCTTGATATTGATCTTAGATTACGAGTATGCACAACAGCCTGCACCACTGCCAAAGATCAAGACAGAAAATTCAACAGAGACAGTCAAGCCTATCAAACGCGTTACCTTCCCGCCAAGCCTTGAATACGTCTCGGGGAACAACCCGCGTGCACACTCAGCCTTCCATCGACTACATCCACAATACTCTCCTGGAAGGCACGCATGTCCGTCTGCCGAGGGTTGGGAAGACACTAGCCGATGGAAAAGTTGCTTCGCAAATCTCCGGCAATGCAAAGTGTTTATCTCTCCCAGCACTGAGCACTTGGAGGACCCCTCCAAAGATCCGACAGCCCACGCATATCGAGGAATCCTCAGCATGTGGGAATACTGCGAGCTGGTCATTAGGGGGATTAATAACGTGTGTAAGTGTCCTGATGCACCTGAAACTTTGCAGGAACTTGCAGAGACTTGCGATTCAATTTACCTCTTCTTTTATCAGCAGACTGACATGACTGTGACTACTTCATCCTTTGATCACTGCTCATACCACTTTTTCAACACCCCTGAACCCAAAGAGGGCGAGTAGATCCGGAAAGCCTGAGAAAGTTCCTCATTCCAACGGTCCGATAACCCAGTTGATGTAGGGCAGTCAACAGGAGGCCTGCGGGCGCCATAGTCAGTTTTTTGGTAGCACACTGTCACGGCAAAGCTTTTCAAGGGCTGAGATATGCTTGCATGGACGTACTGATATGTTCTTGCGATTGAAGAATATTGGATAAAATATCAGTAGCATCAACCACCAGAACCACTACTTACATAATAACATGTGTTGAACGGCTTGATATAAAGCAGCCAAACTTCTGTCTGATTGTCGGTCAGCGTGTTTGGTAAGGTGAGTATAACATAGTCGTTGCCCCATCAGGATTCTACAACAAAGCTAGTGTTCTCTTAGTATCCAATGTATCGCCACTGCCGTAGCAAGTTGCGAATATGTCACCCAGCGACTAACATTCAGGAGTCAAATCATCTGTAGACGCCAATTATCAAATGAGGGTGTTTGCTGTGTATGGAAATTCACGATAGATCGATCATGTGCACCCATATACTTCGCGGTTTCCTGGATGGCCTGTTCCCCACTATTTTCACCAAGGCATTGTGAATTGAGCCGCGAAGCTAGAGATCTAAGGCACCCGCGCTTTTGGTAGCTGAAGCCTTCGAAAGTATATTGAGTCCCATGGCACTGAAGTCATCCACCTCTCTCTAAACAACAAGCCCCACTACTCTCTCCGCCACCACAACAACAACAAAAACGCGCCCAACCCTACGTACTACCCGAGCCCCCGATTCCGGAGCAAATCTTCTCTCTACATCAAAACCCTCGGGATTCTCGCAACCGGAAAAAGCATGAGCGCAGATTTGGGATCACGCACTGAAGCAGAGCTTGAAAGCGTGCCGTCTTCAAACACGCGTTCAGAATTAATCGCGAATCCCGTTAATACGGATTCAGATGTTGCTCCAAGCAGTATGCTACCTTCTTCCTCCAAAAGCTCCCTAGCAGCTGAAGCCACGCCTTGTGAAGCTTCAGAGGTTACACCAACCTCGAGCACCACCACTTCCTCGAACCAGCCCTCGACCGACCTAGATTCTAAAGAAGATGGGCTTCGTATTCCCAAATCTGTATCTGACTACACGCCCGAGCACTGGAAGAGCCTTTGTAGTTACCAGTATGAAGTGGGCCGAGGTTTTCTGAACTCGTACACAGATCGGCCCAGAGTCCGAAAGACAGCAGGGCCGACAGCAAAGAACATCTTTTCCAAAGAAGATTACACTACTTACGTTCAATGGCATCAGAAGACGTCTCGACCCGGAGCTCGTCTGGTGGGTCCCAAACCGATTCCATTTCCTCGCCCACTCGAGTACCATGAGTTCTTTCTCTTGAAATCAGGGACGTATGCAGAGAAGCAGCGCTGTGAACATAAAAGGCACCCGGCGGACACAAAGACATTGGGGATGAGGTACTGCCCTTGCTGTCTCATTACTATTGGTGTTCAGTTCGTGTTATCGATTGAAGAAGCCTGCAAGAATTGTCCGTGGATTCGGTCAGCGCTGTTAAATGACCTTCGGATGGCGTGGCACTATGCGAGGTGCGAACTTGCCAATGCTACGGACGGAGCAGACATGCTTGCAGAGACGCTGGAGAAAGACTACGAGGGTGAGGTGGCCCCAGAATGTTATTCATGGACCAAGGCCGCGGAGATAGGCTGGACTGGGCTTCAGGTGAGAGATTATCGGCCTTAATTTCATGTAGCATTCATCTCTGACTTAATTAAACAGCTTAGCACAAGCCAACCCAAAGATGCCCTTCCAGAGGCGCTCAACATTGAGCCGACTAAACCCGAGATCTCTAATAGTAAACAGCAGCCAGTTCATACAGAGGCGCGAATCGGAGGCTCAAATGACCAGATGATGAATTCGTCAGAGGATATGGTCCAAGCAGTTCAAGCTTCTATTCCGCAAAAGGCTCTATCCTGCCACCTCGACGACGCTCTCCAACAAAAACCAACCCATGTCGTCGAGGGAGATGATCAGATTGTATCCAAAACTGGAGATCCGCTAGACAAGATCATGGAGGACTTGTCAATTCGTACTTCCACCATACTGCGCAAGCGAAAATGTGTGAGCTTCTCCTCCGAACCGCTCGACACCGACACATCCCGCAACATGTCCTATTTCGGCCGGTTATACCCTAGATATAGGCCAGGCAAGCACTCTGCACCTCCAGGCCAGGAGTGGGAAGATACCAGCCACTATTGGACGCCCGATTACTTTCTTCGACACTGCAAGCTCTTTGTTAGTGAGTATACATTGCACCCACTACTACCCTTGGACACCAAAGATCCGCGATATGTTGGGCTGTTGGGACAATGGCAGCACGCTGGTGCCGTCTTCGAAGACTGGCACAGAATAAAGACGCATATAGCTCCGACGCGTTTCACCCAAGGCGACTCAATCCTCGTCGTATTGAAAAAGAAGGAGGTAGAAAAGGAAAAGGAGGACATCGGAGGCAACACAGACGGGAAGACGGAGACGGGGGAAGGGGGGAGGGCGATCATGAGTAATGAGAAGAAGGTAGAAGCGCCCGCCATCGACCACATTGCCTTGTGGTCGATGGAAGAAGACGTCCACGGGGCGTGGGAGATCGACAGGAAAAAGGGGGATAGGTATTCTAGGAAGTGGACGAGGTTGTAGCAAGTGCACAAGCCACCTTCATGAGTTCGACATTCCTTTTTCGACATCATATAAAGTAGGGTCCCATTGGCTTACATGAAAGGTTTAGCGGGAGCTTAGAGAGCTTTTAGAATACGCTTCCATAGGAGAGGTGCGCCTTGCACTCCTGCTTTGAGGCCCTAACTCAATATATTCAGGCTGAGTAAATTTTCTTCTGCACGACGAGGTCCCCTGATCTTCTTTTAGCATGAATTTTAGAGTGAGTGAGAACATGCAACGGCTTTAGCTTATATATTAAATATACTCGCGTCACAGTATTTGAGCACCTATGACAAGATCCACAGAAGAATACTTTCAGGGTGGTTATCCATCTTTGGGAAGAGATGAAAAGGATGTGAGAGATTCCGCAAAGGTGCCGTGCGAATCTTACACGACGAAGGCAGTGTAAGATTCGAAAGACTTGTGCAGGAATTATAATGGTTCAGCACCAGGAGAGAACACATTCCCTCTGAAATATCCATATGTACATGTCTCATTGCCGTTCTGCAGAGAAATCCTCTAGAGTCAAGAAACAGCGTCTTGAAATCTGTTGAGACAAGCGCACGCTCTGGACTGGCACTTGTCAACCGTGAAGTCAGCTACCGCGTTCCATTAAATTGAAGTCCTCTACGTCTGCCCTGTCACTTGTCATTTTTCGACTATGGACGTCACACGACATGTGATATTGTTCTCAGACTTAAGCTGGTGTGCAAGCAGGCCGGCGCGTGAATCGACGGCCCAACCCGCCCACCCACCACACTGACCAACTCCGCTTTCACGTCGCCAGAAAGCCTTCAGCCAGGCAACCACGTGCAGCTTTCTCTCCCTAAGCAATTAGCGCGTCGCACTGAACCGCTTTCCCTCCGTCGGCGCTTGCACCTAAAATCTCCACAACCCCATTCCCATGTCCTATCCCCCACAACTTCTCGCAACCCACCGACACACTCGCACCTATCGCGACAACAAGCTTTCATAACGCTCAGTACCCTCCACCATGGTGCGCGAAATTCTCGCCGACGCGCTCTTTGAGGGTGAAGACCTAAACGAGTTCATCGGCTGGCACGCGCATATCAACCCGTCCGTGGGCGCGCTCCTGGTCGAGGACCCATTGTGGATCCCAGACCTCCCCACAGCGGCCGAGTATGCTGCTTTCCGGCGATGGAAAAGGGTTGGTGAGGACACAGAGAGCGACGATGACGAAGGCGAGGATGAGACCATGTGTGACGATGTCGAGAACAGTGCGTGGGATGATAAGAATGGCAACGATAAGGAAGAAGGAGATGGCGGTAATGAGAAGACAGGGAAAGAAGAGGACGTGGAGATGGGGCCAGTGAAGGATAGCGCGTTTGTACTGGCCTGGAAGTGTGGCCATCGACTGCATCCTTCGCACCCCGCTGTGAGGGCGTTGTTGGGGCTCCGCTCATCGAGAGAGACGTCGAGATTGCCTTCAGTTGATGAGAATCACGTGGACGAAAACTCAGATGAAGAAGCAGATGTTCCCGCTTCTTTTGTATACGTGGGAGAAAAACCGGATAGCAATGCTCAAGCTGGCTTCCTTGCGAGCCTGGGGAGTGGCGTGGTTGCACGTCTTGAGCTGGCACGTCTTCCACGAGCTTTGTCGAATCTTTTCCTAGAAGATCTAACACATGATCAGGAAGCCCAGCAGAAATCCTCGAAAGGCATCAATATGCAGGTCACCGAGAAGCCCAATCCCCCAGCCCAGGACGCGGACGGTCCCGCCGGCCAGAAAGCCGACGACGCAACCATTCCACCGGTAGAAGAAGACTCAAATCAGCCCATTGGCGTGTCTCCTTCCCAGCCAATGTCGAATCTCGGTTCCGTAAAGTTGGGCGACTACTCTCCCTTCTCTGCGCCGATACCCTACCCGCCAGACCATACACATCGCATCATACCTTCCAACCTACGAATTACGCATAACGAACCCGATGTCGACTCCTCCAATTGCTCACATTCACGATCCTCGTCCCCCTACTCCGTACTCAGCGTCCTCACTACCGTGCACGCAGAATACTGCCCCGTATGCAGCATTCGTCAACACCTCGACCTCCTCACCGCAATCCAACAGAAATGGATTGAGAAGGGAGGGCCGTGGCGCCGGCGGTCAGGAACTCTGTATTATCGCTGTGAGCACGCTTGGCACCGAGCCAAAGTTGCTCTTCTGAATGCGGGGATTGCCATGGAACGCTGGGCGGAGGCCGAAGATCTGTATGACCAGGAGCATGCCCCAGAGATTGAGCAGATGATTGATGGAGAGGAAGAAGAAGTATGGGAGGAAGTGAAGACTCATGGTGCGAAGGAAGCAATCCGGATCATGAAAGGGGAGTTGTTGTATCCTGTTCCTGTAGTAGCGTCTGAGGGTGAAGAAGAAGACTCCTCCGATCGAGAGGAAGGCGAGGTCAAGGATGAAATCGGCTGGTCACACTACTACGCCTCCGACAAATATCAGCGCCGCAGCCGGTGGACCGGAAAGCCAAAGAAGCAGCGAGCCAAGCTTCGATTCACCGACGACACGGAGGAAAACGAGCAGCGCATGAACATGTCTTTCAATCGCTTTGGTTCGCACCCTTGGTACGCGCCTGACCGACACGCTTGTCCCGACCCCGACGGATGGGAAGACACGAGTTTTTTGCGATCCTGGCAGTATGTTGTTGGTCAGTGTCGTATACTTCTAGTACAACCAAGCGGGACCTTGGAATCACCTGGACGCCTGCAATACAAGCACTTGAATTCGGGTCCTGACCGCGGCGATAATTTCGCTGTGCGGCGCTTGATAGGTATGATAGAACGCTGGTTCGATGAACAGGAAGACGAAGCTCTGCGCAACTACTGGTTAGAGAATTTGCGGAAGACGACTGTCTCCTTTCGCGTGTGGGAGGAAGGTCTGAACCTCTTCGAGGAAGAGGACTTCTTTGATCACTTCGGGCTGCTCGAGGACTTCGAGGGGTCAGATCTCGAGTGGTGGGCCCGTCGTATTGGAGATTTGGAGCCGGATACGGCCGCCGACGCAGCAGCTCAGCATCCAGGAGGAGAGCTTTCCGGGCTGGGAGGCGAGCCTCCAGATCTGGACTTCATAGACGGCTTAATACCAGCATCCCCGCCCCAGGAGGACATTTTGGACGAAGACATCCAGGTCGACGAGGTCGAACAAGCTGAGGAGCTCGACGAAGCCGAGGACCTCGCGCTCTCTCAAGGATCAGACGAGTCCGCCGTAAGTATCGAGAACGGCGAGCATCAAGAAATTAGCAAAACGACCCAGGTAGAAGATGGTGCTAATCTCATCTCAGACGTAGCTGCAAAAGCCTTGAAGGGGAGCTGGGATCTGGATCATCAAGGTGAAGAACTAAGAAAGCGCAGGGTGATGGACTGGTTACGGGAGACAGAGAAAACCAAGCGCACGAGAATGGCCAACGAGAATATGTATATTTGGATGCAGCACGCAAAAGAGGATGAGACGAAGAAGTAGATGAGAAGGATGGAACAGAGTGTATTGAAGCATTTGAATAAAGTTGAGAGATTGAGGAGGAGTTGATGGATAGGCGGGTGGACAACTTGACTTTTGTCAAACACAGGAACAGCACTCTAGCGTAAAGTTCAGGAGGATGTAATAATGAATGGCGTATAATTCATCCAAAAGGGTATGCGAGATTGTGTCAAGTCAAACTATGAAACCCAATGAAACGCCAGATGAGCGCCAGGAACCGTAAGCATATAAACTATTCACATAACCACACAGCAGGAATTCTGCTTTTTCGCCTGTCATGTGTCAGCACGGCTCTACTTGCCAATCTGCATGGATATGCCTACCTGGGTGTAGAACATCTTGCTCTGGGCACTCAGTCCATCGCTCTTGGCCACCAGGTTGTCGATCTTCTCTCCGCGCTCCAGAACGCTCTCGATGGTCTTGTGTAGCACAATCTTGGTCTCGTCCAGCTCCTTTTGGATCTTCATGATGCTGTCCGCCTGCTGCGGGTCCTGGTACTTCACGATGTAGTCCTTGAGCTCGGGGAAGGGCAGCGTAGTCGTGGAGTCGGCTGAAAAGGCGGAGCGCGGGTACTTTGCGAGGAACTCGTCGCAGATTTTGGAAAGAAGCTGGTGGGCAACGAGGGCGGGATATTCATGGTCGGTGATGATGATACCACAGACGCCTTCTGTGCGGCCGTAGGCGTGGAATGTGTATGCTGGACAGCGGTTAGCAGATGTCCTGTAAAGTATTAGTGCTCGTGTGTCGCATACCCTGCTCCTCGACATCCTGTCGCTGTGCTGGCCGTGTCCGCTCAGCGACCGTCTTGGCGAACAGCGTCATAAACTCGCCCACGCTGCCCCGGGTGAAGCGGCCATAGCTAGTGAGGTCGCGTTCCGCGGCGAGTTCGACTGCGGGCTTCGTCTCGTTCTTGAGAATCTATCGCACATGTCAGCTGGCCGTTGCAGAGAGCGGCGGTGAGGGGGCACTTACGCCAATGTAGAGAACCTTCATGGTGGCGGTTGTGAGGAGTGCAAGCGAAAGGGAAGTTGTGGGAAGGACGACGGTGTGTATGCAGATATGTGAGGTGAATGCTTGGTGCCTGGCTGGCTTTGTCGAGTGATGTGTCGTCGGGCCTGCCACTCGGCGAGCGACGGCGATAGAGACTGCCAAGCCCTGTGGCTCGGCCTGCGCCACACGCGCGGGGTGAATTGCTCCGACCTCCGACCTCTGGAGCCATCCACGACATCGAGCAAAAAGTGCATCAAAAAATACAACTGCTTGGACAGTGCATAGATCCATCCCCAAGAACTACTGCCAAAAACACGCCATGTCGTTGTCTGTGGAAAGTGCCCAAGCACAATGGCTCGAGCAGCTGTCTGCCATGCGGCAAGCCATTGCGGACCTCAACCTACCAGATACCAAGACTCCCGCGTACGGTGACGACCTGGATATCGACGACGATGACCTCTCTGGAGCCGCCAGCGGCGATGATATCTGGGATGTCATTGGCGACGAGTATGATGACGACTACAGCAGTGACCGCCTGGACGATGCAAGCCCCCCTACCGACACAGGACGGTACGATCATTACTGGCTGGCGGGACGATGTGCAGATGTTGCCAGACGTGGATCTGGACTGGAAGCGGGCGCGCTCAAGGAGCAGTTATCCGCTATTCTCGCTAGTGATAGCAACAACGAGGAACTTCAAATGATGCTGGCCGACATTGTTGGCTACGAAGAGCTAGATCTCGTGGCCGACCTCATTGCACATCGAAGCGAGATCAACAAGTCCCAACATGCGCCCGGTCCGCAAAATGGAGCAATCGGACGTCTTCAGACCAAAGCTGAGCGGGACGAGGCGATTAGGAGACAGGACTACGAACACAAGCATGCCACATTGGCACCAGCCCTTAATCGTAAAGGACCCCAATACCCTCACGTGTACCGCGCCCATGATTCTGGAAACAAGCTCTCGGCGATTGGCAAGAAGTATGCTCTGCCTCCTGGGAGCAAGCATGACGATCACCCAACGTACGAAGAACACACTATTCCTGCCGCCGCAGTAGGAACCCTTGGTGTCGGTCGTAAGCTCGTCGAGATCAACAGCATGGATGGCCTCTGCCAGCACACATTCAAAGGCTACAAGTCTCTGAATAGGATGCAAAGCTTAGTGTATCCAGTCGCATACTCGACCAGCGAGAATATGCTCATCTGTGCCCCCACTGGTGCAGGTAAAACCGATGCTGCCATGCTCACCATCCTCAACACGATTGGGAAAAACATCATTCCGAATCCCATAGAGCATCCCGATGCCACTAACTTCACCGTTCTCTCCGAAGATTTTAAGATCATCTATGTCGCTCCTATGAAAGCACTTGCCGCTGAAGTGACAGATAAGCTCGGGAAGCGACTTGCATGGCTCGGCATTAAGGTCCGCGAACTCACTGGCGACATGCATCTTACCAAGGCGGAGATCGTGCAGACTCAGATCATCGTCACGACCCCTGAGAAGTGGGACGTTGTGACGCGAAAGAGCACCGGTGATACTGAGCTGGTCCAGAAAGTTCGACTACTCATCATCGATGAGGTGCACATGTTGCATGATGAGCGAGGAGCGGTCTTGGAGAGTCTGGTCGCCCGAACACAGCGACAAGTCGAGAGCACCCAGTCTCTGATTCGCATTGTGGGTCTGTCGGCAACACTGCCAAATTATGTCGATGTGGCAGATTTCTTGAAGGTCAATAAAATGGCCGGCTTGTTCTACTTTGATGGTTCGTTTCGACCAGTTCCCCTGGAGCAGCATTTCATAGGAGTAAAGGGCAAGTCAGGGACTGCCAAGTCTAGAGACAACCTCGAAACAACCGCAGCCGAAAAGGTTATCGACATGCTCAAGCTGGGCCATCAGATCATGGTATTCGTTCACTCTCGGAAAGACACCGTGAAGACTGCGCGGATGCTATACGAGAAAGCTGTTGAACGGGGATGTGATGATCTCTTCGACCCGGCTGGCCATCCGCGCTATGACACGGCTACTCGCGAGATGAAGCAATCAAAAGGTAGGGAACTCCGCGAACTACTTCCGAAGGGTATGGGTACTCATCACGCCGGTATGCCTCGTTCGGACAGGAACCTCACAGAGCGATTCTTTGCAGAAGGAGTCATCAAGGTCTTGTGTTGTACGGCCACGCTAGCCTGGGGTGTCAATTTGCCTGCCGCAGCTGTCATCATCAAGGGAACCCAGGTCTACAATGCGCAAGAAGGTAAATTCACTGACCTCGGTATCTTGGACGTACTGCAGATCTTTGGGCGTGCCGGCCGTCCACAATTTCAAGACACTGGTATTGGCTTCATTTGCACTACGCAAGACAGACTGGATCACTATCTTCGAGCTGTGACCGAGCAACAACCTATTGAGTCTCGGTTCTCGGGCAAGCTCGTGGACAATCTTAATGCTGAAATTTCACTGGGCACAGTTACAACTGTACCAGAGGGAGTCCAATGGCTTGGATACTCTTACTTGTTTGTTCGGATGCAAAAGAGCCCATTGACTTACGGTATTGAGTGGTCAGAGATCCGAGATGACCCACAGCTCGTCCAGCGGAGGAGGAAGCTCATCATCGATGCAGCCAGAGTGCTCCAGACCAGCCAGATGATCATCTTCAACGAGGCCACAGAGGATCTGCGTGCTAAGGATGTTGGTCGTATTGCCAGCCAATACTATGTTCGGCAATCAAGTATTGAGATATTCAATACCATGATGCGGGCTCGAGCGTCTGACGCAGATGCGCTAACTATGATCAGCATGAGCGGGGAGTTTGATCAAGTTCAGTCTCGGGACACAGAAGAGAAAGAATTATCAAAGCTGCAAGAGGATGGGTTCGTGATAGCCGATGTTAAGGGAGGTGTTGGTACACCACATGGCAAGACCAACGTCCTTTTACAATCTTACATCTCACGGGCTCGGCTTGAGGACTTCACACTAGTCTCGGACACCAACTACATCACTCAAAATGCTGCGCGTATTGCCCGCGCACTGTTCATGATTGCGCTCAACAGGCGCTGGGGTTATCAATGCCTGGTATTGCTCAGTCTATGCATCTCAATCGAGCGACGAGTCTGGGCCTTTGAGCATCCTCTTCACCAGTTCGACCTTCCACAGCCCGTATTGCGGTATCTCGATGAGAAGCATTCAACCAGCTCCATCGAAGCACTGCGCGACATGGGCGGTCCCGAGATTGGCAACCTAGTGCACAATCAAAAAATGGGCGGTGTCATCTCAAAGATCTTGGACAACTTTCCAACCCTGAGTATTGAGTCGGAGATTGCCCCTCTCAATAGGGATGTACTTCGCATTCGTTTATTCCTCACACCGGAATTCAAGTGGAATGATCGCCATCACGGGAGCTCGGAATCCTTCTGGATCTGGGTGGAGAACTCAGAGACCTCAGAAATCTATCACTATGAGTTCTTCATTCTGTCCAGGAGGAAACTGTACGATGACCATGAGCTTAACTTCACTATTCCTCTCTCGGACCCACTTCCGTCGCAGATTTACGTTCGCGCGGTGTCAGATAGGTGGCTTGGTGCTGAGACTGTCCATCCGATTTCTTTCCAGCATCTGATCAGACCTGATACTGAGAGCGTGTATACCGACCTCCTAGATCTTCAGCCTCTACCAGTCTCTGCACTCAAGAATCCCCTTCTAGAGGAAGTCTACGCTCAGCGCTTCCAGTATTTCAATCCCATGCAGACGCAGATATTCCATTGTTTGTATCATACCCCGGCCAATGTACTGCTCGGATCTCCCACCGGTAGTGGTAAGACAGTAGCTGCAGAGCTAGCCATGTGGTGGGCATTCCGCGAGAGGCCAGGCTCCAAGGTTGTCTATATCGCCCCGATGAAGGCTCTTGTACGAGAACGGGTTCAAGATTGGGGCAAACGTCTTGCAGGCCCGATGGGTCTGAAGCTGGTTGAATTGACGGGTGATAACACTCCAGACACTCGGACCATCCGCGATGCAGACGTCATCATCACAACGCCCGAGAAGTGGGATGGTATCAGTCGTAGCTGGCAAACGCGTGGGTACGTTCGGCAAGTCAGCCTGGTAATCATCGATGAGATCCATCTATTAGGAGGCGACCGTGGCCCTATTCTCGAGATTATCGTATCACGAATGAACTACATCGCTTCTCAGAACAAAGGATCCGTTCGCTTACTAGGCATGTCCACCGCTTGCGCCAACGCCTCTGACCTTGGAAACTGGCTGGGTGTTAAGGAAGGTCTCTTCAATTTTCGTCACTCAGTTCGCCCCGTGCCCCTCGAAATCTTCATCGATGGCTTTCCTCAGCAGCGGGGCTTTTGTGCTTTGATGCAGTCAATGAATCGCCCAACTTTCTTGGCTATCAAACAACATTCTCCTGAGAAGCCAGTCATTGTCTTTGTAGCCTCTCGACGTCAGACTCGCCTTACAGCCAGAGACTTAATCAACTTCTGTGGGATGGAAGACAATCCACGCCGGTTTCTGCACATGTCCGAAGACGATCTCACCCTCAATCTATCTAGGGTCAAGGATGAGGCCTTGAGGGAGGCACTGAGCTTCGGCATAGGCCTGCATCATGCCGGTCTAGTTGAATCAGACCGTCAGCTCTCGGAAGAGCTTTTTGCGAACAATAAGATCCAGATTCTTACCGCCACAAGCACCCTTGCATGGGGTGTGAATCTCCCAGCCCATCTTGTTGTTGTCAAAGGCACCCAGTTCTTCGATGCCAAAATTGAGGGGTACAAGGATATGGACCTTACGGATGTGCTTCAGATGCTTGGTCGAGCGGGTCGCCCACAGTTTGATACTTCAGGTATCGCGCGCATCTTCACCCAAGATGCGAAGAAGGAGTTCTACAAGCATTTCTTGCACACTGGCTTCCCTGTTGAATCGTCACTACATAAGGTTCTGGACAACCATCTTGGAGCTGAAGTATCCGCCGGGACGATTGGAACAAAGCAAGATGCACTTGACTATTTGACATGGACGTTCTTCTTCCGCCGTCTCCACAAGAATCCTTCGTTCTATGGCTTGGAAATCACGGCTGAAGAACACAACACCATCGCAGCACAGACCCAGGCCAACGACTACATGATCGAACTGGTCACCCACTCGCTCGATGAACTCGCCGAATCTTCATGCATCGCTTTCGTGGGTAAGAACGATATTGATGCTACCCCTCTAGGGAAAATCATGAGCTACTACTACCTTTCTCACAAGACCATCCGCTACCTCGCCAAGCACGCGAAGAGGAATGCGACTTTCGCTGACTGCCTTTCCTGGATTTCGCACGCATCGGAGTACGACGAGCTCCCCGTCCGCCACAACGAAGACCTCATCAACGCTGAGTTGTCTGCGGCCTTGCCTATCAAGGCTGATACCTTTGATGTTCCTCTGTGGGATCCTCATGTCAAGGCGTTCTTGTTGTTGCAGGCACATTTCTCTCGCATCGACCTTCCAATCACCGATTACGTTGGCGATCTGAATTCCGTACTTGATCAGAGCATACGTATTGTGCAAGCTTCAATTGATGTTCTCACCGAACTCGGTTATCTATCTAGCTGCGCCATGATGGTTAGCCTCTTGCAAGCCATCAAATGTGGGCGCTGGCCTACCGACGGCCCCTTGTCTCTCTTCCCAGGCATCAATGTGTCGAAAGAGCAGAAGCGTATCGAGCACTCAAACGCTGTACCCAAGAACCTCGTCGAAGCTACAACGACGCCAAATGCACAGCTCGAGAAAGCGGCCACGCTTGCAGGTGTCGAAGGTCCAGCGGCCATCAAACGGTTTATGGAACCTGTGGCCCGCCTACCAAACGTCAAGGTCGCGGTGCCTAACGCCAACGCTGCAACCATCAATGTCGCTCTCGAACGTCTGAATCCTGCGCGCAGCACCGCTGGTGGTATCCGCATCTATGCGCCCCGGTACCCGAAGCCACAGACCGAGGGATATTTCGTCATCATCTCTTACTCAGGTACCGATGAGATTTTGGCGCTGAAGAGAGTAGGCTGGCAGCAGAATAGTGGTGCAAGGTCGAAGCTGCAGGCCAGTACGAGGTTCAGTATGCCACCAGAGGCGCAGGGGAAGAAGGTTGACGTTGAGGTATTGAGTGATGCGTATCTGGGAATGAGTTGGGGAATCAAGGGGGTCGATGTGCCGGAAGCTCCGACTGTGGACGATGGAAAGGGCAAGGGTAAGGCATGAATTTGCATTGAGTCTTGCTGCTGAGGGAGATGAGATTTTTTATTCTTGGTGGCGATTTGGACTCTGTGAGCTTCGTGCAAGAAGATTAGAAACACGCGTCAGTCTTGATCAATGGAGATGGAAGAACCAGACAAAGTTATACTGAAGGTTCTCTGTCAGAACAGAAATGCTATTTACGTCCTTTGAACTGGTGAAGCTGTTTGTAAGGCGTATATTCTCTGTCTGCGTTAATCTACAAGCTATTGTAGCATGTTCCTTGGCAATTAAAATGGTAACGTAGATACTAAGCGAGCGGCCAAACCAAGCGAGCGGCCACCTCATCAGCTTCATCAACCTTTGCAGCGATCTATCTCAACAACGTAACAAGATAGTATATTTTAGTAACTATTCTAGATTAAGTAGTATCTGCAGTACGCTTCTGGCAGGTTTGTGAGTTGTGGCCAGTCTCTCTGCAGCGTGTACAGCGTGCTAAAGCCTGCCGGCTTACACCTGATTGCACCCTATTCTGACGCTTTTCCTCCTCTAGCTGTTGCTCTACCTCCTTTTGAGCAATAATATCCTCTCTATCTGCCTTTGTTAGGGTGCCTTGCTTCTGGATCTGCTTCTTTTTACGCTTTTTACGCTCTATGGCAGCCTTATTTACTCTCTTAAGACTTGCAATCCGCTCACGCATAAGCACAGCTGAGTGCACCATCACCTCAGCACCTTTTTTGAGCTGATTAAGCGCTGCAATTATAGAGGTAGGTGATGAGCTCTGATGCCTCTGTATCCGCTCACAGATCAATATTGATTGAGCCTCTAATTCGAGCGCGTTGCTAGGCGTTTTAGCTTCCCAGGTGGTAGCCTCCAGCGCAGGTGGTGTTGGCGTACGAAGCTTCACATCAAGCTTTAATATCACTACCTCTGGATCAATTAGGACTAGGCCAGCGCCTTGAAAGCTTGCGCAGATATTATCCTTTATGATTAATTGATTGTAGGCAGCGCAGAAGGCTGGTAGGAATTTGAGCTTGGTGATGTAATTAATGCCGTCTCGGATCAGGCTCTTGATCTAATGCCTATACACGCGCTTTAGCAGCAAGAAGTAGCCTACATTAAGTGGCTGCAGGAGGTGCAATGAGTGAGGTGGTATACAGAGAGTATAGATATTGTGTTCCTTGCAGAGATCTTGAAAGTTGAGTAAGTGGTGGCTCTTATGGCTATTAAAGATAAGCAGCCTACAAGCTCTAACCTTCCTGCCCTCTGTATGCTTAATAAAGTGCTTCAGCTACTCAACTCCTATCTTATTGGTTATCCAGCCATTATTACTAACTGCAATAGTCCAGTTGCGTAGTATATCGTTGCCCTTGTACTAGGTAGAGAGGTGGTACTAGCCTGCAAAGATGATGAATAGTAGGATTAGCTACCCAGCAGCGTTAATTCCCTGGATTATACTGACCCACTTATGATTGCCTGGCTGTATAGCCTTTAGCCAGCTGCGTCTCTCTAAGCCAGTAACAACAAGGTAAGACAATATCTTACCTATAAGGAAGCTAGCTTTATTAAAGTTGTAGGTATCCTTATCGCAGATACTATACTGCGCCTTGGTACACTGTACAAGCTTGAACTAGGCCTTAATAGTCTTAGGATCCTTATAGAGGGCTCTCTGTTGATCGTACGGTTGGTTGTATTATGTCTTGAGGCTTGTAGTCTGGTTAACAAAGTTCCTTAGCCAGTCTCTGCTAACCTGTCCACCAGCGTGCTCAGCAAGCAGCTTATTTGCCATATCTTGTATAATAGCTAGAGAGGGCGCAAATCCTCACGAATCCAGGTCAAGTATATATCTCTCAATTACCTCCTCTTCTAGCTTGGTAAGCTTCTTTGAATTTGGCTAACAATTGCGTCGTGCAGCAATTCCATCGCGTCGTCATCGTAGTGTTGTTCAGGGGACACTATACACTTGCGCAGCCTGTAGAACATTCTGATCTAGGTTATTTTTAACAGCTGAGATAGCTAGCAGGACATCTGCTTCGTTGCAGGGCATTTGGACAGGTATTGGTGGAGATATTGTTGTTGATAGGTAACGCGTCGCGAAAAGTTGATGAGGTGGCCGCTCGCTTGGTTTGGCCGCTCGCTTAGTATCTACGTTAAATTGTTTCTAACCATGAAATGCCTCAAGTGCTCTGATGTTGTAAAATGATTTCAGCCTCACGCAAGTAGTTGAAAGAAATATTTCGGGGCATCAAACAACATAGATTCTCCAATACTACGATCCTCAGTCCCCAAAGACAATGAAACTAGTGTCTTCCCCGTAGTCACATTCGTACTCCTCAACATCTTCGTCATCCTCCTCAGACTCACTCTCCTCTTCGTCGCTACTCTCCTCGTTCTCAGACGCCTCATCTTCCAGCTCCCCGTTCTCTTCGTCATCCTCCTCAGGCTCACCCTCCTCTTCGTCGCTGCTCTCCTCGTTCTCAGACGCCTCCCCGTTCTCTTCCTCAATCCCAGGCTCCTCGCATTCCTCATCCTCTTCATCACTAAGCTGCCACTTCCCAGGCTCATATCTAGGGTGAATCCTGTGAAAAAGATACGACTCTCTCCCTACTCCAAACTCTGTATCCTTCGAGAATGTGACGATCTTCCTACTATTCCTCTGCTTCCCACTTCGACACGCCCCTTCAACAGAATCATCGCCCCGATACAATTGTAACGCCTCCATGATGCTCTTAACGCCCGAAATATCCTGTGCGGGATGATGTGCGCTCCATTCCATCACCTGAGCCACATCTTGCTCCATCCTGTACACGACCCGCACGAAACTTAGCTTCCCAGCAGACCATGCTGTACATGCGGCTTTCCGATGTGGGTTTTGCTCATCGAGGTCTCCTGCTTCCTCCATGACGGCGGTGAGACGCTGCATATACGCCATGTGCGCTCTGACCACGCATACCGGACAGTTCAATGTATCTGCCTCACTCGACGCCGGATGCAGTGCATGCCCACAAGCCCTCGCAACGCTAGCCCGCTTCTCAGCTTTCTTCCCCATGTAGACCCCAAGATGTGCGGAAAGTTCATCCGCAATACCAACCCCGCCAAATGCCAGTGCGTCGTTCTCGGAACATACTTGCTTTTCCCGCCAGGCGAGAAAAGCAGCGAACTCGCAGGCGGAGGGCAGAACGCCGAGCTGGTGCCGCGTGAAAGAGGGTTGTTGGCGTTGGTAGCGGAGGTGGAATTTGAGTTCCTTAGGCGTGAAGATGAGGGCTGCGGCGCAGGCGCGGAGGGAGGCGGTTGCGGGGCGCTCCGCTGCCGCTGTGTTTTCCGTGTGGCTGCGGGTGCGGCGCATGGTGGGGTGGGTGGTTATTGATGTTGTGGACAAGTTGGCGTGTTTCGGTATTGTTGGTTTGCTTTCGGTGATGGCTTGGGGCGTTTGGTTGGGGTCAGGGACGCGGAGATGGCAGTGCGGGTGAGCAATTGAGTGTTTGTTGAATGCAAACAGTCGAATGGGGGTTAGAAGAAGGGTAAGTTTTGTGGTTGACGAAACATTCTGGGGTTTGCTTTTTTGTGTGGGAATGCTTCTTCATCTGCATTGTGCGTGAAAGCCTGAACAATGTGTTTGTTGTGAGGATACCTATGTTTTTGATTCACATGGCGGGCTTGGTTTCACGTTCAGTCATACGGTTTAAGCACCCACAACTCTTCTGAAAGTATTTCACTTGTTGTAACCTTGGAGATGTCGGGACTTCGGAATCAGACCCAGTAGACGGTGTTGTGTTTTTATTATCTCCTGACCTAGGTGTGTGAATATTTAGATGCAAACGCATTCATTAACAATGTGAGCCCCCCAGGAATCTAATTACATAAATTATTTCACCACTATCACTCGATAACATCCACTCTACATCTCGTATAGACTTAGTCTACGTCATTTCTCAAGTAAAGCATAACTAAAACGCAGCGAGCAGCAATTGACATGAACCACCACTGTGGTACAGGGGTCCACTAAAATCAGGGGCTTACAGTTGACAGGAGACAGAATCCTGGACAAGGTCAATATTTTTAGTAGACTGGGATCAGATCAGCTGACACAGACACCTATTTTAGTTGACAACAAGGATGAAATCTACTCTAGAGACTGATTAAGATAGATAATAAGATGGATAATAAGATGGATAGTAAGATGGATAATGAGATAGCTGATGAGATAGATAATAAGTTAGAAACTGATTAAGGACTAATCAAGATAGGTGATAAGATGGGTGATGAGATAGGTGATGAGATGGATCAACCTCAGGGCGCAGCAGGGGCCATCTCACCTCCAACCTCCGATCTCCCATCGCCCATCTCATCAGCTATCTCATCGCCCATCCATCTCATCATCTATCTCATCGCCCATCTCATCACCTATCTCATCGCCCATCTCATCGTATATCTCATCATATCACATCACCTATCTTATCTCATCGTCTATCTTGTGCAGTCTCAGTCAGTTCTTGGGTGTTGAGATGTATATTAGATAGTGTACCATAGTATAAATTGCATGTGGTTGCCCCACAGGCCCACCTCCTAACTACGGGAATAAGTACTTACATGTGAATAAGAGAATAGTAGACATAAAAAAGGTGGACATAAAAAAGGTGGACATAAAAAAGGTGGACATAAAAGAGGTGGACATAAAAATAGTCGTAATTACTTACGCCATAATATAGTAGACCAAATAAGGGTGACAAAGTCCTCCTTTTTAGTAGACATGCTTGTACCATAGTGCACTTCAAGTCTGACAGTGCCGTGTGTGCCCGCATCAATCAAGCAGCGATCAGTCAAGTGCATGACCGCGAGGGGATGGGCAATGCGGCAAAGGGGACCAAACGAAACCAAATAATTAACACTATTATGGGAGCTCATCAAGCCCAAGGGCTTAGGCGGATGAAACTCATCAGGCGTAGCACGCACTACTGGGTGTTAAAATCAATGAGACGTGAGAAGAGCATGAAACGTAAACATCTATGTGGCCTAAGAGATCTCCAAGCCGCGAGAGATCTACGAGGCGCAGGGGCGCTAAGATGCTCGAGTGATCCGTAGTTCTCAGGATGTTCGCCTTCAAATTTCCAATGGACCGAAAATAAAATTTCCAATATACCGGAATAAGAAACAGGTTGCGGGCACTCTTTTCCGGACGAGATAAAGATAGTTTCGTAAGTACAGGCTGTACAGCCTCCCCTCTAGACATATCAATTTACAGCCTCGGGCACGAACGGGCACGGGTGAGAAATCTTAAATTCCACCTCCAACAGGGCCGTGCCGCATCGGCGAACATGACGTGCTCTTCATTCTCTTTCAGCGTGTTCCCTATTTTAAAATTACTCTCTTTGCCCATTGCCTCCCTCTATTGTTGATTTATTCAGCAATGCTGGAGGACGTTTTCCTTACTCAACCTTTTGCGCCTTGAACCCTATGTTTAGTATATAAGCGCAACAGGCCCGCCAAAAGGAGGCACGAGTGTAAGAACTCAAGCTTCATTTGTTTTATTGAGGGGTTTCACTCCGCTTATCGTTCTGGCGACTCTTCCAACAACATCTCCAATCCACCTTTGTTTCTCCCATAGATATTCCGCGCTCCTTCGTCTTCTACTCTTTTTCCGGCGAGCAAAGAGGTGCGGGCGATCTGGTACCTACCATCTGCCATACTCAAAGTCTCAATCCCAACCCCTATCTTGAAGATGAAGAGTCTCGCTGTGCTGGCTTTGTTCATCCTAACGGTCGCTGTAGCAGTAACCCCGATGGCTGTAGCAGTACTCACAGGAAGTCCAATCCACGCGATAGCCATAACACTCACCAATACCGTCGCTAGCATCATTTGTACAGTCATACAAACGCCACATCGGAGCCTCCCTTTCCATTCACATGGCCAGGTAACGAACATGGTAAAAGGGAGATCTTTGATTGCTATCAGGATAAGTCTCCACGCGATGCTGTCAAAGAAAATCTGGAACAAGCTTGGAAGCTGTGAGACACAGCTCTCGAGAGGAATACCAGTCTTGGATTTGAAGAGATATTGTGGAATGGCGAGGCGATTCCGTGCTTCGCACCTGAAGGTCTGGACAAGTAGTTCTCTCTCTACACATCAAGAGCATGTCAGCAGCTAACAAACTATATTAGATCAGCATCTTGGGATGTACCGCGAAACACCCTTCTCTTTCATAATACCACAGACTACGACCTAGTGTCATCGTATGGCTATAGTATCAGATATTGAACAAGATAATCATTTTGTCTACCTGCTATGGACTAGGGCAGTATCTATAATATATATCCCAGATACCTACTTACTAATCCTTACCCCTAACTAACCTTAAAGAATTTGATATATATGAATGGTACAGGGTGATAGTAAGAATGACCTCTAACAACACCCAGGTCTGTCTTTAACAAGGTGTTTAGGAAATAGCTACGTCTTGTATAATTGCCAGGCTCTCCCAGGCTATGGCGAAATCAAGCTTTTATCAGACCAAAAACAGGTGCCTATTGAGGCGTACTGTAACAGCTTTCAGTATTCCCTGACAACCAAGAGCGAGATTCAGTTCCAACCCGGTGTATGTTCTCCCCAAACCGCGTGGCGCTTCATATATGTTGATAAAATTGTAGTAGCAGCATGATTACATTCCACTCAGAGGCTGTTTGATCAAGTTATTCATGGCCCATATACTTACGAATCCATCATGCATTTCGGGTCCATGGAGAACTCGAATCCCAACTGCAGCACTTCTCGGAGTAAAAACGATTGTGTGTTAATGAAGTACTCGAGTTTGGGCCAAACAGGAGAACATGCTGCTACAAAGTTCATGGAAACTATCACAAAACCAACAGATCGCGATGCAACTGCCATTCAGGATTTATATCCTTGGATTGGGCCACCGAGGAAAAATGTATCTCAGTCGTAAAATACATCTTGAATCCCATGAATGCCTGGCTCGCCACACGGGGCATATTCATATCGGAATGGAGGGTTGTATCGAGTGCAAGATGATAGCTAGGTAGGGAGAGTGGGGGCAGTATATAGTTCTACAATTTGGGCGTTGTACTTTCCCCCAGGTTGGTTTGAAAGGTTTCTGTTTCATAATGGGTTTAATATATGTACGCATTACGCCCTCTTGACCATTCCTTTTAAGCCAACTTAGTCTGGTCTCAAACATTTCCAATCATGCATCTAGCTGCCTGTCGTGGAACGCTCAGTCAGCATCGCTCTTAGAGTCACGGTGACTCCTCCGGTACAGTGTCCTTCTTCCAACAAGTTTTCTCTCTGGTTACTCAATGTCGGTACTTTTATTTGTATCGCAGATTTTCTTGATCGTTCCGTTATAATATATTTACATACGAGTTTCAGAATTCACTTTTCACTACAGCTGTATACTGATTGGACTCCAGATCCACCTTGAACATGAAAGTTGGCGCGCTGTTCTCCTCCACCGCTGCGGTAATCGCCATCGCTACAGCTTCTAATAGCACTACCAATCTCCCATACTGGTACGAGAAGCACAATACTCCAACTGCCCTTGACCGCAACCGCCGCCGTTGGGCCCACATCATTCATGACGGCGTTGGAGGTACCCGCACCTGGCCAGAGAACAGTGACGGTGTATCAAACATCCAGTTTTGTTTTGCCAACGACGAGTCACGTTGGGAGCTACATAAAATGCTCAACCAGGCTTGGGACCTATGGACACTTGCTCTTGGTGGATCCTTCGGGAAAGAGAGCGGCCATCGTCTCAACTTTGAGGAATATCACCAAGTCCGGACCGAAGGCCCTAACCCAGGCACCTATGCTTTTACTTGTTTCAAGCACAATACTAGTAAATGTCCTACCGATGATGATGGGTGTTTTGAGCACAAGGACAAACTGTCTGTCTGTTCGCTTTAGATAGGCGGCTGAGCTAACGGTTGGGCATAGATCACTGGACTGGAATTCAGAAGTTCCGCAAGATATACTCCTGGTCCGCCTCCCAAACAACTATCCGGGAAATTTATGGTCCACTTACGGATATTCTACTGAATTGGCCGGAAACGTACTCGAATTTGAAAGAACAACGGCGGTACATGTAGTCGCTCGTCATGTATGTTTCATCCGCATTCTATTTTGAAAACACGACTGACACAACTAAGCTAGGTCATATCTTTGGTGTCAGTAACATGCACGCTCATCTATAAGACAATGATGACTGGAACACTAACAGATTCGGGCAGCTGGTGGACGAACATAAACGTCTAGATCGTGAGTTCTTTCGCCAACTGTCTTTCCTAGCCTACTAACAGCCGTACCCAGGCGATAAATTTGTCCATTTCAACTGCAAAGCCCTCAAAGGCTATCCAGAGGTCCAATCAGTAGTTGACAAAAGCAAAGACGGTCCCACTATAGAAGAGTTATGTAGCAATCAGACCCTTCCCCGTCAATACCAGGAGCAAGTGTCCTGGAAAGATAATCCATTTGCATCATTCAACACAGGTACGCCATCTCCAAAGTCGCAGATTCCTGCTTCACAAACACTTACAATTGAACAGACGAATATTGTAAATTCGCTCAAGATTCCCGAATCTTTACTGGCAATTACGACGTCAAATCAATCATGCACGTGGATTCTGCGTCTAACTCAATCGATGCATGTGCTTCTACGAAGAAACGTGAAGATTGCACTTTAATGCGTTATAGTGGACCTAATCAAACAGGGGAAGGTACTTCTTTGGAATTTATCGAGGCCAACACTATGCCATCAGATAACGACATTCAGAATCTGAAGAGCTTATATCCTTGGAAGAAGTCATAGGTCGAGACGCTCTTCAAGTATGTTAAGGGACGCGCCATCTGGAATAACGAGGTAGGGTTGTGGGATGAAGTAGGAGGGGCAGCTTGCTTTTCTATAGTTATTAAGGATCCTGTTTGCGTTCTTGTTTCCTTCTTTGAGCTACGGAATCTTTTTCTTGTGCATTATCTCATGCCTTACATCGGCCATTCTGACTAACCAAATCTCTGGGTCTTAGAAAGACCTGTGATCACATACATGATGCTGGGAATGAGCCAGAATCCCTCAATTGTAACGCCTCCATGCTGCAGAAAAGGCGTGTGATAGCTTTGTTTTTTAGAGATAGGCATGTGTGACGAAGTTCATTGATATTGTTATGAGGAAGCAAGATAGGCCTGCGACCTAGATACTCGCTTGGTAGGCCGACTAGCCTAATCAGGTTGTAACCGCGAAGTGCCAATTGACCTGCAGATGTTGAGTCTATGTATGTACATGATTGGTGGCTGGTGGCCACTGACAGCTTTGACAAGGGATTCAATTGATGTGTCTTCTTTGTGCATCGGGGGATCAGTCAATCACAGGTGCATCGTGATTCCGATGCACTCCTAGTGGAAAAAGGGAAGATTCAGTTGTACACGTGTGGGTGCTCGATAAGACGGTTTGGGATGCAGCCTGTGCCCTCGTCCTACAGATGCAGGTTCTTTTCACTGTTTCTGACTGACCTGGCTTTAAATCTGTCCTCTTTACCTCCCTGCTCTCACGCCTATGATGCCACCAAAGTTGTTGTCCCTATCCTTGTGTTCCCCCTTTGTGCTTATCAGAGGTTTCCTTTCCACCTCCCTGTTTGCTCTCCTCGTTATCACACCCACCTCAACACTCTGCGACTCTTTATCTCACCTTCCAGTCATTCATTTGTTCAATCGTCCCACTTTTTACCGTTGACAGAATTTAGGCAACCGGGAGTCAATGCGCACGAAGCTCTACAGTGACTCCTCCAGTGCCACGTCCTAGCCTCAACAATGCTTCCCCCTTCATTCCTCAATCTCTCCTTTATAATTCACTTCATCATATTTTCCCACACGCTTGTCGTTATATCGTTTGTTCGGCAGTACTGTTTTGAAACCGCTGAAGCACGTCTGAGATTACATACAAGGCTCAACGAGGGCTGGAGAATATGGAAAGAGTTTCTTGGAGATCTTGGATCTGCAACTAAACATCATCTCGACTTTAGTGAATTCTTGATTAACACAACGGATGGAGTATTGGCTCCTACTTGCCTAAAGTCTCATGCAAATTCGTTTGCGCTATTCCAGCCTATCGGGTAGACTCCTGAGCTAATATTCAGAGACAGATCCTTATATTGGAGCCCAGTGGTGCCTCAAAAGGTTCTCATGGTTTCCCTTCCTCCAAACAATGACTTTTCCGGCTTATACATGAATTCTACATACTGGAATGTCCTTTCAATTCAATTAACTGATATCACGAAACAGTTCCGTATTGCTCAGCTTGTATGTTTAACTCATACCGAGAACTTAGAGACAGAACTAATTCATGGATCTAGCTAGGTCGTGTATTTGGTGTACGTATCACCTCATTGTGACTGCGAAATCGCCACTGGCCCTCATAAAAAGCTTATGGAAGAGCATAGACGTTCAAATAGTAAGTCTTCTATCTACCAGATTGAAAGATCTCTATTGAATTTCTAAATCTCTCTGTCCAGGCGACAAGTATGTCCTGTTCAACTGCACGGGGCTCCGCATGTACCAACCCGTCAAAGTGCTGGCAGATCAACGGAACGAGCCAAAGGTTCTCAAATCGTTCTGCAATGGGGCCCAGCTTCCAGACGCTTATGCGAATATATCTGGGATATCCGTGGTCGGCAAGTATCCCCCAAACCCCGAAAGTCTGGTACCGGTGTTCATAAGTCTTAGGGACGTACCAAATTCAGCATCAAGAATCCGCAAACACCACCTACGACCTGTCATCGCTTATACATTTAGACTCCCTTGCCAACATGATAGACCCTAGGTTTTGTAATCGAGAGAATCCAAGAGGCTGTCCCTTGTCGGTGTACACTACCCCACAAACAGGGAGGGATGCGCCTATTGCAATGAAGTATCCCAACACGAATCCGTCTCAAGCCGATATACAAGGCATCGAAAGATTTTACCCTTGGGTAGATTCATAAGTCGAGATACTTTACTTGTATGCCATGGGGGACTTCATGGAGCAATATGGTTCGAGAGAAAGGAGTGATTGGACAGGCACAATTTGTATCTTTGAGATTCTCTGGCGTTCTTTGCTTGTATCAGGGAGTGTGTTTCTTTTGTTTCTTGTCAACATCACAATCGTTTTATAGATAGTGGATGCAGGAAGCGGGCTTGTGTACATCATTTCATGCGAACCATAGGCCCTAACCCTGAATGTTTCCTGTTGGCAACCCACGTCTGTTCTGTAATATCGTGCAACTTTCATCGAAAAAACCAAAACAGTATAACCGAGATTCCATGTTCCACGCCCAATATTCCCCTGCCTCATTCTCACTTCCAGGTTATCTGGTGACCTGTTTTCTGTAGGTTACCGTCGGCCTCGTAATTCTCTTTACTACTGTTCATGGCTAGGTTCCTCTCCCTAATATTGAAAGTAACATCTCTCTCTCTCTCATTCGCATGTTGATGCAGTGATAGCCTGCAGTGTACGAAAATCCGTGTCCATAAAGACCCTCCCAGTCCTTTGAGCCGTGGCATACAAATCTTGGCTTTCTGTGTCGAGCATCATATGCGTTTTTTCACTGCTAAGCACATATGCTCGACCGATAAGAGCATATATGGGCTCTAAAAAACCCCTTGGTACTGGCCGTAGGACAATCGCTGTACTGGACCTCCAGAAGCGAACAATCACATCGCCATTTTTAGAAGTTGGAGGGACAAGCGCAACCAAGTGATTTGTGCCTAAACATATCATAGGCTCTGCCAGAAGTCGCCCAGTCTCTTCGTTGTATTTTTCCGTGAAGAAGCTGGATAAGTACGGTTCGGGATTTCCAGGGTCGGTTTCGACATGCCAAGCAACTGTGGTTGAGCTATTGATGGCCTGTATTCTGGCCAGGTCTTCGTCCCCCATATTCAGAAGCCTCGACAAATACTTGTCCGCTTCCGCTCGGAGAATAGCAAGATCTGCAGGCTTTGGATAGTGTTTTTCCCAGCTGAAATGCCACTCTTGTTCCGCTCGAAACGAACCGATCAGGGTCGAATATTGCGGCCCAATGTGGATGATGTTACTACACAAGAAACCCACAGCTCTTATTGTTGGTTGTTCATGTTTGATCTGATGTTTGTCAGTAGGGTAATGATATGCCAAAGCCTGAAACTTGCCTCGAAGACCTCTGACTGATCAATCTCTCTCTGTACATTTTGACCCAAGGCTTCTTGGAGAATGGCAGCTACTCTAACGATTCTCGTCTGGATTGAATCCGGAAGATCAAGGCAAGAACCATCTTTGCCATTGTTGGGTGAGTCCTGGTTGTACAGAAATTGCACTACATATTTCCACAGAGTGGAATATGAGCGGCGATAATCAACTTCGAACATCCTGCTGCCTTGTGCTGATTCCATTGGGTCCAATTGACGCAATTGTGAAGTATTTGGCGAATGGTGGTAGAGCTGTTGTGAAATCTGCGGTTCTGAGAAGGGATGGACGTCGTTCGCCAATCCAAGGAGCCCATAGACCCGGTCTTTAGGTTTGGAGCAAGCACTCTTCGAGAATGTCTCAAGCAGCCGCTCAAATCTCATCTCTTCGCTGAACCTCTGATCTCGAGTGTCGATACGATGCAACATTGCCTCAAAAGAGTCTTCCCCCGCATCCAACATCGAAATAGGACTCAAGGGCCGAGATCTACATGTCTTCAACACTTCCCATGATCTCAGGTCATCCCAGGACCAGGTTTGAGAGCCATACATAACAACGAGGCCTCTCGCCAGACAGATTTCTTGTACAATCCAAAGTCTTGTCCAATACTCGCTTTCAGCAAGACGTGCAAACGTTCTGGGGTCGGGCTCCCGCGAGGAAAGAAACTTCGGTGCCTCCTTTTTTGCGATCAAAGCTTCCGTTACTTTTGCGATAAAAGCGGCAAATTGATGGCCTGGGCCACGCTTCCAGTCCAATGCCATGGATCGGAATAGGTCCAGCTTGTTGCGGTACGTTTGGGTGCCTATCCAAGCCAGAACCGTGATGGCTCGATTATATATACGGGACATCATTGCAAGTTGACGGTTGAGTTCCTCGCCATCTTGCTGGTTGATGCAGATAGAGTCGACCCAGAGGGTAAGCGGATCAGTGAGAGAGCGAACATGCAAAAGCGCAAGGTACAGATTATGCTGAATTCCGAAAGACACATCGTTCAAGGTTATCTGCGTAGAGAAAGTTTCGGGTTCCGGTGTCCTTGACGAGCGTCTGAGGTGGCTCGTTGTTATCGGGTCTGGTAGGCTCCTACTGCGTTCATGTGCTGCCGGCTGTTCATCGAAGACTTGAGAGTGGCTGGGAACTGTTGGAAGCGTTGCATTGTCTCTGTAACTGTCCTCCCAAGTATATGACAACGCGACATAATGGGGGTCTGGTCTGAAAGCAACAGATCGAAGTTTACATATCAGTGGTTCAGAAAACCCTCCAGGCTCTAATGTTAAAAGTCGAAAAGCATCCACTCCTTCAGGTAGTAGAGGGTACAGACAACGATCTCGGGTCGTCATCGTGACAGTGTGTGAGATTATGAAAGATGATGTGTCTGCGCGCGCAGTAGAGAGGTAGTTTTTGAGATTGGAGAATTTGATGAATCTATATGGACAGAGAGGAAGCGGACCCGCTCTTTAAAGAAGTAAGGCGCAGGTTCCGGGTAGTGCCCCGCCTGCCGTGCCCGTCCGCTATCCGCAACTGGGCGGTAATGCGCTCACGACGGACATGCAGATGCCATAAAAGGACACTTTCACCAACGGTTGATTTCTGAATTAACAACAGATATGATAGTGTCTATTCTTATACATCATTTACCATGATTCTACGAATCTCCAAAAGTATTGATCGATAGCGAACAGAAAAGCCAAAGAGTTTCTTTTTCGCACATAATGAGGCCAGATCCCAGTTCTTAATATCCTCTTCACCTTTTACTAGAAAGCAGGTATTAGGCATTTTTTGAGTGCCCTTAAGTTCCAATCATGCATAGACGTCACTTCTATATCAATAAAACATCAACCCCACCCGAAGGAGCGACCAACATGCCAAGACTCTGCTCTTCCATCCCAGCTGGCTTCACAATTGCGCCTGGAGCCAGACGAAGATCTGGAAAGGCTTGAAGTATCCGTATCAACGCGTAGCTGGCCTCCATCAAAGCGAAATCTTCTATGCCAGGTATCAGTAAGTTTGAGCACTTAAACGGCTGGGGAAGAACTGCTTACTCCCAAGACAAAGCCGATTTCCACCGTTGAAGTCAAGGAAGCCTGCTCCTAGCCGAGCTTTCTTTATAAGTTCCCCACTCTCCCATCTTTCTGGCCTGTATTCCCTCGCATTAGAGCCGTATATAGCTTCACTTCGATGCAGGTGGTATGTCGACCACCCAATACCCGATCCTTTCGGAATGAGCACTGGCGACGTCCCGTCCGGTCCACCACCCCGTGGTAGAATTGTAGCCTTGTTTGCATATCGTAGGTTTAGGGGTAGTTGGGGGTATAACCGTAACGCTAGATTGGGTCAGTCAGATACACCCACCGACAGAAGATGTACGTACTTTCATTGAGACAGCATCGCAGATATATAAGCTTTTGAATCTGCTCTCTGGTGACTTCGCCTTCTCTAGGTGCCATGCCGACCTCGGCTTGAAGTCTGCTCAATATACCTGGATTCCGAACAAGATGGTACCTGTGGAGTTCTGGTGTCAATGGCAATGACTGGCATCGAGAGAGGCACACTCACATGGTCCAGCTTAGCAAACAAGCTGTTGAGTCTCGGCCGGCAATCAAAATGTGCAGCAGCTGATCTCGGACGTGTTCTGGGTCTTTCATCTGCCTCCATAAATCGATGATGAAAGAGTATTTTTCAAAAGCAAGTTCTTCTCCCACCTCGTCTTTGTATCTCAGGGCTTTGTTTGAAAAGTGTCCAGCTGTGTCTTTTACGACTTTGCAAGCGTTCCTGAACTTTGCGGTATTAAAGAGAGGTGCCAGATCTGCCATGCGGATACGCATTCCGCAGCACCAGGAGGCGTAGTCAAAGGCATCTCGAAACGCGTCGCGATCTCGCTGAGATAATGTACTGAGCGATTCTCCGAACAGCAGCTTTGTGGTAGTACCGAGAGTAAAGTCGAAAAAGTGGTTCTTCAAGTCTACCTCTTTGCCATCAGCTCCAGCCTCTCGAAGTGCTAACACTAGGCTGTCGACGTGAGGAGTCAAACTCTGAGGGGATTGTTTCTGGACGCGCACAAATTGGTGTCGTATTAGCTCGCGGGAGCGCTTCCAGGGATTGCCATCTTGTGTAAATATGCCTTCTCGTAGAAAAGGCATCAGCGCAAGAGTACGAGTTCCCATCCCCCAGTCGTCAAATCGTGTAGAGAGGATAGCTTCAAGGTTTTCTGGGTCGGTAGTAATGTAGCCCGTGACGCCCCATAGCTCCAGTCTGATCGTATCAGCGATGGTAATATATGAAGTCAAGGCGTCAAGGCTGTGGCCACTCAGATAGGCCTGGAACTGTACTTTCAAGAGGTCCAGTGCGAAAGGCCACTTGTATGGAACTCTTGGTAAGACAGGCTTGCAACCATGCTGCACTCCAAGAGCCTCTTCGACCTAGAACTCAGTTGTAAGTCTTCGTCTGAATGTTTGGTTTCTCACTCACCCTCTTCTGTCTCAGTCTTCGTACATAAATGTACGAACCCACCAAAACTATTGCAAGAGCAAGGATTTTAAGACTAGCAAAAGGCATTTGGACAAGAAATTTGAAAACCGCGGGTGGTGTGTCAATTGTAAGTGTGCGATAAGAGAGCTCAGGGATGAACCGGGGGATCATCCCGTGTTGATGTACTCTGCCTCATACCGAGTCTGACGGGCCGATGAACAGGGGTTGGTCATGGGAGGGCCGTGTCGGCGGCAAGCGATGCAGCATGATAACCCGGGCCGGGAGGCAAACCACTTGGCAGCCGACCCGATCACCCAATCAACAATCGGTTCACCTGCAGTGTGGATTGCTTTTGATGCCTTCATGTGCATGCGTAACGCCAGCGATGCAGGGGGGGAGGCGGAGTTCTCTGTTATCTCATGTAGGACTGAATCTAACACACTCTCACCTGGTTGTGAAGCCAAATACTACCCCCAGAAAAGATACGTTAGCAGGTGTTCGATTTTTCCATGTAAAAACTCACTCACAGGATGAGAATGCGTGCCGCCACACATCATGTACGAGCCATTTGCCAGTAGCCTTGGTACCGCCACCCTCCTCAAGGATCTGGAGGATTCGCAAAGCCTCGTCGGAAAATACAATGACTCGCCATCTCCAGATCCAAAAGGAATAGAACTTCTCGAGCAACTCAAAGATCTTGCCGCAATCACGAATTTGCTGGACGATCTGGCGACTGGCGAGAGACGAGGCTCGAAAACGCGTTGGACATCACTGTCGTCTTCAGACCATATACACCTAGGAGCAATATGCGCCAGCATAATTACACTGATTCAAGAGTGCTCAGAGTTTCTGGACCCTCTCCAATCCAGTCTAGTCGATCTGGTTCACGAAAGAGCAACGGTGGCCGTTCGTTTCGCCTCCTCGGATATTCTGCTCGAAGAACAAGCCTGGTACGAGGATGTATATCAAGCCCTACGATTGCGAACCGAAGTTCTTCAGGTTCTCCTGGCGGCTGTTCACGTATTACAGTACAAGCACGAGACAGATGACGACGGTAATCTGTCCACAAAGGCACAGTCTTATGCGACGACACTCCCTTACCGTATCGCACTAGTTACTCCAAAACTTCAGGATGTTCCTGCCGACCATGTCGCAGAGGTACGTTCTCATCCAAACCTCTGTTCTGCCAGTTACTCATAGTAATAGCTTGAGCGAGCGCTTGCTAGAGCAACAGCTGTCAAGCTTCACGTACCAGCCGCCTCGCTGAACAAATATTTCGACGTCGGACGCTCCGTAACAAGCTTCTACACTGGCCGCGATGCCCAACTAGACAAGATCCACGCCGCATTTGGGGAATCATACAAAGGACAAAAGCGATTTGTTATATATGGACTTGGGGGTTCAGGCAAAACGGAGCTGGCTCTGAAGTACGCGCAGGACTCACAACATGACTACTGGGGCATATTCTTTGTCGATGGTAGCTCTCGTAAAAGTGCAGCCGGAAGTTACTCCGAAATCGCAAAGACTGGTGGTGTTGAGCCTAATGAGAAGGCCGCCAAAAACTGGCTTGCGACACGGGCTCTCCCATGGCTCTTAATCATCGACAACGTGGACGATGATCAGATCCAACTTGAAGAGCTGCTACCCGCTGGTTCCAAAGGCTGCATTCTGGTAACATCACGAAATCCCGCTCACATGTCTTACGGTACCGTTGGCGATTATGCTTTGGAACTTCTACCCATGGAAAAAGAAGAAGCAAAAGAGCTCATCCTTAGAGCAGCTTACGAACCGACACCGTGGACAAAAACAATCACCGAGTCTGCAAACAAAATCTGCCACACGCTAGGTTACCTTCCGCTGGCCCTAGTTCACGCTGCCAAAGCTATAGTGAGTGGACTATGTGTGTGGGGCGACTACCTGAATTTCTTCGAGCTACACGCACGACTAATTCGGCGCCGGAGGCACGAACGGTCTCGGTCCAGAAGCGCCCAGCGCGAGGATGAAGACCAAAGTGGTATGAATGTGTTCTCAAGCTATGAGATATTGTATCAGTCGATGGAGTCATCACGCGAGCAACGGTTTCAAGACGCTGTCGAACTGCTGCACGTATTCTCGTATTTTCATCACACAGATATTCAGCTGGAAACCCTTATCCAAGCCGCGACGAATCCTACGAGAGAGTCGAGAGAACTTCAGAAGCAGGAAAAGGAAAGCAAGATCCTGCAGCAGAGAAGTGCAAACTACAAGCCAGTGTCGTGGTCCACTTGGCTTCGAGACCAAACCATCCGGGTGGTTCGTTATATGGACTCTCCAGTACCTCTTCCAAGGGTATTGAAGAATACATATGGTCTCGATGATGACAGCTTCCGAGGCGAAGTAAATCTCCGCCTTCGGCGGGCGCTAGAGGTCCTCATTGCAAGGTCGCTTGTCACTGCCCCATCAAACAGAGTCTCGGCTCGATACTCAATCCACCCACTAGTTCACAGATGGGTAAGGGAACGCCCTGACATGTCCATAGCTCAACAGGCTTTATGGTGTCAAGTTGCAAAAACCACCCTCTCAAGCAGTATCCTACTCCCACCACTTGGCGATACGGATAAGGAGAGAAGCATGCGTCGGGAGTTACTAGAGCACATCAGACACAGCCGAAAGCATTATAAAGGGATCGAAAACGCGTTAGAAACCAATAGGAAAGCACGAAGTAGCGTCTGGCCTGTCATCATAAGAAGCTATTCGCGACAGCAAGCCAATGAGGAGGCCCGATTTAGTCGAGTGTATTCGGAGTCTGGCGAATTCGAAGAAGCAGAGCGCCTCCAGTCACAGGTGCGGGTATTCGTTATTCAGTTTCTGGGAGAGGAGCACCCCATATCCATCAAGTTGACTCTGCTACTTGCAGGCACTCTATTTGAGCTGACCCGTGTGGCCGAAGCTACTGCCCTTCAGCGTCATATATACAATGTCTGTATACAGTCTCGAAACTCTGATGACCCTTTGACACTGATGGTCATGGATAAATTGGGCGCCGCTCTCTGCTTCACCGGGCGTTGGGCAGAAGCTCTGACCTTACACGAACGTGCTATGGACGGTATGAGTAAGATCTACGGAAAAGAACATGTGAATACGCTCAAGGTAGTGTGCAACATGGGTCGTATATACTATCGGTACTTAGAATACGAAAAGGCTAGTGAGTTGCACGAGAAGGCGTGGACTGGCATGAAAGGTTTAGTGGGAGAAACGCACTTTGAAACGCTAATATGCCTAGAGGAACTCGCCATGAGTCGTATCCGACTGGGAGAGGCTCATCTTCCTCTATGTCATGAAAGAATGAAGTTCGTTCTCGACAAGCGAAGAGAGAGCTTGGGCAAAGAGAACCCATACACGCTCTTGGCCATCTGCAACCTCGGCCGAGTCAAATCTGCGATGGGTCTTCACGCAGATGCGGCACATATCATGCGTGAGGCAGTAGTTGTTGCCGAGCGTAATCTTGGAGAAAGCCACGTCGGCGTGTTGGCCGGGAAAACACATTACGCCCAGGTCCTAGTAAACAAGGGCGATTATGAGGAAGCAGAGGAACTGTTCCAAGTCGTTATCGCCAAGCCGCAATACCGGAAATCAACGGATGAGGATGGCGAGCACCCAGATCGCGTTGTGGCTATGTGGTACTTGATTGGCTGTCTGGAGAAGCAGAATAAACTACAACAGGCACTGGAAATGAGTAAAACCCTAGCAGCATCCCTCGGGCGAATCGGAGGCCAAGGGCGTGGAAAAACACATAAGCTGTCAAGGATGTTGGATGAGCAAATGGAAAGACTGGAGAGTAACATCCGCGAGAATGCAAAGGCCCAGGACCACCAATGGGTAACATGGTAAGAGCATGGCCACTTTGATTGCAAGGAGCTGAGTGTCTATCCTTGAAATATTACTACTTCATTCTGCCAGGAAAATCCGCTTCCACCCGATTATCATTTTCACCTCAGTTTCTCCAGTACCAACACCACAAGAGTTTATGCAACTCAACCTATTAGCTGCCTATATCAATGGCACCTACGATATGGCCTCGTTTCTAGTCACTGATTCCCGGCCCAAGGCAAAGGAGAACAGCTGGCCCTTCAGGACCAAAATAAAGATTCCCCTCTTCCTCACATTCGGCCACAGAGCTCATACTCCCAACCCTCCCCTATACCATCCGAGTCTCACAGCAACACACAAGAACCCAAAACAACATCCATACAGGAAGACAAAGAGCAGAAGTAAGGAAATCGTATATTATGCTTTTACTACAATTCTTACTATTCATCAACGCAAAAGAATGCCCAACCAACAATAAATATCATCATCATGCATCATGGTCTCATGTAAGAATCTCGCGCCATCCCCAGCCAGCAGAACCACCCGCTCATTCCCTTTCCCCTCTCAACCGCCTAGTCCGACCTCCAATTTCCACTCTGCCTTCACACATCGTCTCCCCCCACCCCCAATGAACACTCACACCTACAAGTCCTTCTTCCCCTCCGTACTATTCCCCCCCTCAGCCCTCTCAATTAAACTCCTCCCCACCTGCACCGTCTCCCTCCACCCCCTCTGCCTCTCCCAAAATCTCTCTTCCGGCGAGCTCGTCTTCAGACTACTCCTCCTAGCATCCTCCTCCAGACTCTCGCGACTAATCTCCACGCCCTTATCCGCCATCTTCGGAATCCTCTGCATCTGGCTCAAGTTCTCCTCAAAATATTGCTTGCGCACGAGATATCGTTCCCGCCGTTCCTTTTCCAGACCGGGGGATGCGAGTTTGGAGATGCCGACGCGGATGCCCCAGCGTGCGAGGAAGAAGATGTGTTCGGAGAGGAGAACGGTGAGGAGGAGGGCCCAACCGGTTAGGTTTTTGGGGTGGCCGCTCGGACCTAGGCCATCGTTCGAGAACATGTATACCAAAGCAGATGTGGTCAAACTTCCAAGCCAGGTCAAGAAGCTCAGGCTGTCGAGCCATGGTCCGATTGTATCCGCTCGCCAAGGAATGGGACGCTGCATCTCGACGCAGATTTTGATCGCATCGGCTCTCAGCTCAAGCCAGTCATTGATGATGAAGGACACGGCTGTGAGTGGCCAGACGACAGAGAAGAGGGATAGGTATCCGAATTGGAGGACCATTTCGCGGAGATCAGTGGTCACATCATAGACGCCCAGTTCAGCTTCTTTGCGAACACGTTGGAGGAAGGCAGCATCCTCAGGGGGGTCGCTTGTAGTAGGAGACGCCGGAGCTCCGCCATTCTTAGCAGCGCGCTCTGACTGCATTTCCTTGTATTTTGCGAAACCCTGGCGTTTAAGATACGGCACGATGAGCTCCATTCCGAGGTTGACGATTTGAGCCGTAACTGTGAAGTAAATAACCTGTTTCCTGAGGCGGCCGGGATTAATTGAGAAGCCGGCGTGGGAGGTCTGCATCTGCTTTTCGTCCTCGGCGAATGGCTTGACAGTCAGGCTGAAGACGTCTAGGTAGGGAACAATGACGGTACCGAATGGAACGTAGACGAATGCCGTAAGGAAGATGGGCAGATAAGAGGTGATGGTGTTCATGACAAAGATCTTCTGTGTCAAGGCGGTCTCATAAGCTCCGTGGGTCTCGTAATTCTCATATTTGGTGAGACGAGTTGCAAAGTCTGTGAATATGCTCGTGAGGATAGGCATGAAAACGGTAGCGATTCCAGTAGGTAAGAACACCTGACGAATGTTAGGAACCAAATAAGTGAGTAGTAGAAGGGATAGAATCTCACCAATATAGACTTGAACGGGCCATTATAAACTTCTGAGATGAAGACCTCAATGCCAAAGCATGTGGCAATGAGAGCCCCCAGCATGACCGCTGCACCAATTGCGAATGGCACCTGGAGGAGCTGTCTCTGAAGACGCTTCGTAGAGGGGAACATCAACACCTTCTCTCCAGTGATTGGGTCGGTGATCTCCTTCTCATGCTTGAAATCTCTGCGTTTGGTCTCCATCTTGGAGACTCCGCGTACGCCCCATCGAACACCAAGCTCGACCTCCTGATGCTTCCACCACTCCGTGAAGACAGTGCACCATATGGCGCTCACGAAACCGTATATCGGAGAGAAGTGACCGAGCAGCAACCATGACGACAACCCGAAGGCGGCGGGGAAGATGAGGAAGGTAAAGTACGACTGCGTAAAGGCAAAGTAGAACGCGACCTTCTCTCCAAGACGATTTCGAATCTCGTCCAAGTCCTCAGTTTTGAGAATGTACTGGCTGGTCCACTTCTTGATCCAATCCTTGTTATAGTCGTGGTCGTGCAACGCGAAGACGGCCTCGACCTCCTCCCACTCTCCCTCTTTTGGCGTGATGCCTGCTCCTCCCTCAGACTTAGGGTGTGTGATCAACTGATATATGATGCGAAGTCGCTCGGCTTCGTAAAGGGGCTCGGCCTCGAGAGACTCGCGGGTCTCTTTTTGGGGTGCGGCGGCACGCACGCCATGGATCCAGTCGTTGACTCTGCATGGGATGTCAGTCTACAAAGGTAGATAAGTAAGTCACTTCTCATACCTCGACCTGTAGACCTCCCCAAACAGATGCTCGTCCGAGGCGACCCTCACAAAGAGGAGGACAGAGTGGTTGTCGCCGTTGCGGACCTCCGTGTCCAGCCCCACCGATGCGAGAGCCTCAACCAGCCTCTCGAACTTCGCAGCCGCTGTCGCCTTGTCTGCCGCAGGTTAGATCATATACTGTCCACATCCGCGGAAGCACACCGTACCTGTCTTCGCGAACCGATATGTGAGCACATAATCGACGTCCATATTCGACTCAAGGGCCTGGCTCTTAGCCATGATTTCGCTCAGTAGTGCAGTGTGCCAGAACTTTTCGAGCAAACAAACGTGTTCACAAAGACTTGTCGAGCGACGAAATTACCAGACCTCAATGGACGCAAGAAGACACGACTCCAATGGCGCAAAAGCAAAGTCGAAGAGGGGCGTTTTGGAGCTGAAGAGACAGCAAGGAAGGTGCATGCAGTCCAGCCAAGCTTTCCCACAACACACAACGTCATCATGCGACGCGAACAATTCAATCCGCGTCATCCCTGCACCGCATCATCTGCAGCCTGTTTGACATTTGAATATCACTCCAAGGTGCGCTGCACCAGGAGTAAATATGTGACTACCTATGTATCTGCCTAATACGCAAGTCCATTGGTCTCTCCAGCCTCCAGGTCTGGAATGTTCGATTATGAGCCGCCAGGTCCATCCTCAGTCTCATCCCTCTTCGATGCCGTGCATAAAGCATGATCATCAATGAGGAAAAAAAGGTGCCCATAGAAGTCGATGGGCTCGGATATCCGCCGGGTTTCTTCGTTGAAGCTGGAATTGTCATTCGGAGACGTTGACTCCATCCCATCATCAAACTTGGTACTAGTTTCCAGACTTACCCAAGAAATCAAGATCCCAAGCCTTGTTGACATCTCCCACTACGGCGACCCCAATAATACTTACCTGCTGGATTCTTTTCAAAGTTGACGTCTTTCAGGTAGGCAAAACAGCACGACTGAAATAACAGCAACAACGGAGGGGAATGGAAGGAGAGGAGTAAAGAGTGTGAGACAAGCTCGAAAATTCTATATTTGGATAGACCAGCGCCAGACGTAACACAGACGTCTCGGGGTATACAGTTCGTAAGACATATCAATCTCCTTCTGAGAAGCTCAGGTTGGTAGCGAGGTTCCATAGGATACAACGCCACCAAGCTGGGTCCGAAAAGAAGGCCGACGTCTGGGATAGAGCCGATCGTGATCGCGGCAGATACAAACGAAGTTGGGTGACAAAAGACCCGTTTTGGGGTGCGGAAGACACATCAACGTCCACGCTACTCTCGGGTCGGTATCGAGGTTCCGTTGGGACGACTCCACCAAACCGATTTCGCGAGGAAGGATTATGTCGAGAAGCCGCCGCTAGTAAACGTACAAACAACTAAACCTAGGTAATACCTGACCCTTGTTAGGAAGGTAAATGAGTAGAAGGTGACCAAGAAGAGAATGCGAGTATTCGGGCGGTACGAAGACCTACAGAAGTGGCATCCCCTCGTAGTCTCCGCATGTTGTCCGAAGCCGATCGGTAGTGTGCTTCAGATCTTCCATGAGACCCCATCCATTCCACTCATCGATCTTAACTATCAATCTCTCATAGCCCTTTCCTCTATAATCTGAAATGAGGAATCTCTGTCATCTTTCATTGAGTCAGTACAGCTGTTTCAGTAACAAGTCTTATTCCGGGGGTCGTGGCTCCGATCACCTGAACCACGGCATCCTATGTTAGCTTACTTCCTAAAGCTCTCGACGAGAGCGCGGTGCTTGGAGTACGATTCGTAGTTCCCTCCAAGGATTGAGTGCAGAACGCTCGACGGCCGAATGCTTCCGGTGCGGATTCCATCCATCCGATCCAGTAGAGCAGCATGTGCGTTCGAGAACTCCTGGAAGATCTGCTGAACCTTGTGTGATCCACCAGAAATGTTGTTTGTCGAGTTATCAGGATCCTGAATAGATAAGCCATCGGGCTTCTCCGCACGGCCGTCAATGCCTTGATGTGTCTAATTCACCGTCAGTATTGGTGTATCGCAAATGCGACGCGGTATGCCTGGACGTACCTTGGCAACGAGTGCAGGAGGGTCAACGACAATCCGGCTCGACCGAAGATCGAACTTGTTCCCGTAGTAGTCGAGGAAATCAAGAAACATGGTACCCAAATCTCCGTACACTTTCTTCGATATCTTCAAGAAGAATACACACAGACAAATCACCGAATATCCACCTAAACCTCCAGTGTGAACCTCGTTCATTCCGCGCATCAGCAAGAACTGTTTGACAAGCGCTACAAGGTGGCACATGTCTGTGCACTCGTTGATCCACTTCCTGTAGGTATCTTGGGTCGTCGTGCCATTCATATTGTCAAACGAGATGTCGACTTTGATGTTACAGTCCCGATCAACAAATTTGAGAATAGGGACCTTGGCCCACGGAACGACCTCGAAGCTCCCAGCGATACCTTTTTTGACAAACATGGTGCCAAGCAGTCTGAGTACCTTGCTGGCACCATATGTCGGAAAGACTGGAGAGCCGCCGTTGGCAAATTCTTTTGTTAAGATAACGAGGTCCAAGTCGGCAGTGGGCAGGTGGAGATTCACGGGAAAGGAGCCAAAACAGTGGATCGTGTCTTGTCTGCTGAAGCTTCCAGTCTTCGGGAGATTATTCCGAAGAGTCCTGATGATGTCTTGCTGGAGCTCGATGCGAACTTGTTGGTCGTCTTCTGTGGGTTTAACATAGTCATAGAAGTCCATGATTTCATTGTGGAGCCTGCGCCATTGTGAGTCGTAGCGCTGAGGTCGAAGGGAGTGGAGAAACTCACCACTGATTCATATGGTTCTTCAAGCGAGAGTCGCGCGTAACTTCCTTGATCGTATACCAAGGGGTTGGGCTACCATCTTTCATTTGCCATTCGGGAAGTACTAATCCATATGTATCTCCACGCTTGCGCTTGTGGCTGGGGCGACCTGGCAGTTGGGCTTGGCCAGGACCAGTCGGCACCTGGGCATTTCCAGGCCGAGCAGGGAATTGAGGCTTGGAGGGCAAGACATCGTCGGGGAATGGGTGTCCTTCTCGACGCGACTCGGCTCCAAGATCGTTAAGAGAGCCAGCAAATGAAGCGGAGCGTGTCGCAGGGGGACCGGCCAGGGACGGAGGAGGCCTTGGACCAGAACCACGAGGTATGGGAACCGGGTTCTCATCCTCTTCAGCATTAGCATCATCATCATCATCATCATCGAAGGAGATGAAGTCGTTGTTCGCAGCCACAGGGTTCATTTCTAAGGCCTTCTTATCTTCCTCTTGCTTCTTGGCCCTCCGGATCAGACTCACAAAATCTTTACCAGATGAAGTTGTCGGGGGCGGCATTGAGGTGTAGGGGTCCGGATTCGACCATTTGGGAACAGAGTCACCGTCCGGCCGAGCGTTGGAGAGCGTACGCACAGCCTTGGCTTGGGGTTCCTCTTCTTGGTCGTCGGTGTCCATGGGTGCGTCACCTTCAGAGAGCTCGTCTGGATCACGAAACTTGCTAGAGCCGTCGGCGACTCCCATGGTATGTTCGGGACTCGAGCCGTCGCGCAGCTGGAGCAGCGGCCGCTCGGTCGGATGTTCTCGCTGATGGAAGTTGCCCCGCCGACCGCCACGACCACCGAAGTTGCGAGGTCTGCCACGGTTTCCTTCAAAGAGCGCCGCAGAGTTGTTAGTATGTTGCCTCGGGCGTGGGCCGTTGTTTGCACGACGACGCCTACCTGGGCCACTGTCGAGGTTGCGGTCTGCAGAAAACTGGGGCGCGCGATCGCCGGCGGTGAAGGTGAAGTCACCGCGCGGGACTTGGGGCCGGGGTCGATAGGAGTCTCCGCCACGGTCGTTGCCAGCCGTCATGCGGTCCTGCAGTGAGGGCCCGCGTTTGGCAGGCGGCGCATGCGGGGGGCGCCAGGAGTCGCCACTCATCGCGGTGGTCGTTGTCGCAAAGGAGCTGATGCTGTTTTCGGGGATGTGCGACGATGTGGGTTGCGTGCGGGTGGCGGGGAGGTGGTGAGGTTAAGAACAACAGAGAAACAAAAGTTCGAGGCTCGCGATCTAGGACCATCAGTTTTGCAGGCTTGGCATGGTCCGTGCAGTCAACAGCAAGTGACGCAAAGTGTTGCCGAGGTCCCGTGACGAGTGATGGCAGCCTGGGTGTAGGAGTCCTTCAAACCACTGTATGGGTGTCTGAGACTGTATGTACTCCGTATGACCAAGGCCATATATAAGGTGTGGTTTCCTTAGTTTTCCTTGTGCTACAAAGGCTTGAATGTGCAGGAGCGTATAAAGTTAGTGCTGCCAGAGCGGTCGCATTCCTAGGCGTCAGTAGGTGCCAGGAGCAACGAGAGCCCTAGTAAGAACGAGTGAGGGTGTATAGCCCAGAGACTCTGATATGCACCTTGGGCAAGACATACTGATAGAAAGCCTAAAACGCTTTCACTAGTTTCCTTGTTCATATTGCTCTCATCTTGTCTTTCGCAGCTCATATAAAGAAATGACTGCGTATTCGGAACTCTTGATATTCTTCGTTGAACGTACAGCTGCAGCATACTTGTACAACTTATTTTTAATACATAAAAAAAACAGAACCACCAGACCCAAACCAATATGTACATTGGAGCGGAGAGTCATCGCATCAAGCCCGAGACCCTAACCAGCGGAGAGAGAGCTCCACGGGATGGCGTCGGTTCTCCAAAAGGCTGACCAAGAGGCGTAATCGCTATGCCAACAACCAAACGCCATAGTAAATGCAGGAAAGGAAATCTCGCCGGCGGTGCGCGAAGAACGTATAGAGGCCCGTAGTCGCAGTGGCAGCATGTGCCATATCCTACATAAACCCCATGTGTCGTGAAATGGCGTCTTATTCTTTATGAATCTTTGGCTTGAAACCCTGCTGCAGCTCCTGTTCCCGCTCCGCCATTTGCTGGTACCCTCTCACTTCCCGCTCTATCCTCTCTCTTGCTCGTAATATTTTGCTCTGCAGGTAGAAGCTACCCCCCTTCTTTGGATCATTCAGATCAAACAGCCGCTTGAATCTCTCCGTTACGAAGACCATGTCCATTTGCCCCATCTTAGACGGACCAACGTTGAGGATTTTGCATGCCTCCTCCATGCTGATGTTCGATGATGTGATGGATGCGCCGCCGGTCTTGGTAGCCGCTGCATATTTCTGACTCGCAGCAGCTTGTCGGTATGATTCCGCAACAGCACGTCCTATTATGCGGGCGCCTGAGAAGACGACTTGTGTTATTATGCGGTGGGCCTGGAGGAGTCAGAATTGAACAAGTTTGAGGAAACCCTTTGGGACTCACCATGATGGAAGAAGGAGCAGTAAGTGCTCAATACGCAAGGACCGTGGATAGACGTCTGGGGGCGGGGTTGACGTTGGTGATGGCTCAAGGCGAATTGAGGGTTGAGGGAAGTCAAAATCTGGTCGCCGCCGCCCCGAGCTTCAAGCGACCAGCCAATCAGCATCCGATCGCATTCCGAGGATCACTGATGCACCCCAGCAGTTGAAAGAAGAGGTTAAGAACATGCAGACTAGGGAGTTTATCTCTCAATATATATCAAAGATACATGCGAAACGCGTGGCTATGAATCGAGACTCCCTGACTACCACATAGCTTCAGCCAACGTGTCTTCGCCCGAGCTGTGTGAATACCTCGTCTCAGTAGCTCCCGGTTGCATTCACATGCACATGCACAGACGGACCACCTCCCCGCGGTCATCACCTGCATCAGATCCGCTGCCATCCTCGAGCTCTTATCCAAGACAACGCTCCCCCTCACGGACTCGCAACACCCACCACTATCCGCCGCACTCAACGTACGTGTGGCTCGCCAACAGACGCGTCCCCCAGCCTCACCCAGCACATGCTCTCGGGCGATGACGCAGTGACGGCATATGCATGGCAGCTTTCGGCACGTCCCCGTCACCACCACAGCAAATGTATATACAGCAGTGCTCCTAACACGCTCGCAGACACCCCCTGGCTAGATCACATGTCCACCCCTTCGCGATCCACCAACGATGCCGTGCCGCAGCCGATTGCAGACCCAAATCCGCCCACGTATGCCGCCTTCGCACCGTCCACCCTAGGGCAGTCGACACCACAGACGAAGCTCCGCTCTGCGATTCTCGTGCACCAGAAGTCGCCGTTGCTCGCAGCCACACCCCCGCAGGTCACTCGCGTGCTGGCCTATTCGCATCCGTTCCTGCTCCCGCTCAACAAGCTCGTGGGACTGCTCACATGGACGACCGGCGACCCGTGGGAGAGCTTCCTGCTCGTCGCGGCCTTCTGGGGTGTGGTTATGTACGGTGATGCCGTGACAAGATATGCAGGGCCGATCATAGTAGTCGTAGGCCTGATACTGGGCATGTTCGCGCGCAGATACTCGCCGCTGTCGTCGACGGGCTGGACCGGCGAGAAGGGGCAGAAGGGGCACAGGAGGGCGGAATCAGAGGGAAATATCAAGCACCACAAGAGCTTGGAAGAGATTGTCGATACGTTGAAGCTGTTCACCTCGCGATGTAATATCCTACTGGATCCGTTCCTTACCTTGACCGATTTCCTGTCCACCCAGCGGACGGCAACCTCGGCGACTACCAGGCCCGCCCTCACCGTCTTGTTCATCCGGATCCTACTCGTGCTCCCACTGTGGATCATCCTTACGCTACCGCCCTTCTATATCCTCACGTCGAAAAGAGTGGTCCTCGCTGTGGGCACTGTGGTCCTCAGTTGGCACTCACGCCCGGCACGTGTCTCGCGAACGATACTCTGGCGATCAAGGCTGGTTCGAAGAATATGCGCCTTCCTGACGGGACTAAACTTTGGAGAGCCCGGAACAAAGGGCAAGGACGGGGCACCAGCCCTGCCTCCGCGACGAAAGAGCGCACAAGAAATCGCTGCTTCTCTAGCGGCAAAGAGGCGTCCCGAATCTCCTGGAGTCCGCTTCACTTTTAGCATTTACGAGAACCAGCGCCGGTGGCTAGGTATTGGGTGGACATCATCAATGCTCGCATATGAGCGAGCTTCCTGGACTGATGAACATCTCAATGCCACGCACCCCAAAGATACTTTCGAACTGCCTGAAGTCGAGGGTGGCCAGGCACGGTGGAGGTGGGTTCAAGGAAGCGAATGGAAGATCGAGGGTAACGACGTGGGATCAAAAGGTGAAAAGGGTAACGCATCTGGGGATGGCGCTGGCTGGATATACTACGACAACAAAGTACGCCTCCTTTGCTTCTTCTCCATAAACCCCTCAGGACACTAACAAAGGCAGTGGCGAGATGGTCGTCGTGGACAGGATGGCTGGGGCCGCTACACGCGCCGCAGAAAATGGTACCGAGATGCAGAGCTCGTCGAGATCACCCCTTCCACCGAGGTAACGCCCATTCCAACTCCTAGACTAGATCCCATTGCGGATGCCGAAGAGCCCGCTACCCCAACTCGGGGCCCTATTCAAAGGGGCCCACCCGCGTCTCTCGAAGCGCCGCCCAACGGCGGACCAAGCCCAGAGTGTGCTGCTTCGGTTACAGACGATACTGACGCAGCCAGCACCAAGTCACGTCGGAGCTGGTTTAAGAAGCATGCTAGAAGTCGGAGCAAGAATGGGAGTGATAAAGCTGCGACGATAGCAAGTGATAAGGCTGCGACAATAGGAAGTGATAAGGCTGCGACGATAGCGAGTTCATCGAGTACGGAGATGTCGAAGAGGAGTGACGAGGATGATGTGCATACGCCGCTAGAGAGGACAGCTAGAGAGGATGAATGGCGGTTAGGCGACGATATAAGGATGCAGTTGGATCTGTGAGCGCGTGCGGCGGCGAGGGCTCGTTGACTTCACCTGCTTAGCAATTACTGTTGGAGTATACATAGTGTTTCCCTTTTTAAGTGTAAGGCTACGGATCTGGGAGTTGGCTTTGGACTTCTTTGGGCTTGGTTGGATCAGACGGGGCCGGGATACCCAGAGAGCCATACATATTGGTAGGTACATTAATATGTATTACATTATCAAGCATACATTCAACAATGCATGTCTGACGCCTATCTGTCTGCAGTAGTCACCGGACGTGGAGCCCTCAGCTTTCATATGCTGTGCCCGTGCTGCACGTCTCCAATATTTGATCTTGGAGAAACACTCCACACCACTCAGTCTTTCCGCATCAGGTATGTCCGATTCCAGAAGCTACATATTCAATCACCTGGAACTCAGCCTTGAACCTGTCCACCGGGTAGCCCCTGTCCCACGCCTTCGCACTGCGCTACCCCGACCAACACTTCACGCGTGACACAACCCCCGCCTACTGCACGGCTACTGCATGGCACTGCACGGCACTGCATGTTTCCAAGAACGCCTCGATAGCTGTCAACTGAAACAGGCCACTCCTCCCCCATCCAAGCTGCACGCTCTCGCCGCAGGACTCCTCGTATCCAACCGCCAGTCGGCGATCTGCAAGTCTCATGGTGTCTATCTCCGCGCTATCATTTGCTTCTTCGCAATCAGGCTCCGGCGGCTGGCCAGCGCCATGCTGTGCCCATTTGGTCGCCGGTCAGAAACCAGACCTGTGACTGTGTGCACTGGGCGCCGGACATGACCCCCATTGTCCGTACAACCCCGAATACAGTATCCCGAACACCTCCTCATGGAGAACAGCGCGAGCAATATCCCTCGCTGATGCGCCCCGCTAACTTTTTCCATCCACTCAGGCCCAGTGCTCTCCGCCTCTGTCTCGTCTTCATGGGCTCACTGGCAACGTGATACCTTTCGATATGTCACCACTATGTGCAAATGATATGTCACCTCGGGGGCTATGAGGAGGAGTGGGTGGGGGAGGAAAGGCTGAGGGTGGGGACGAAGGACGGAGAGCTGGGGTATAAAAGGAGGGCCGTGGGCACCCTGATGGATTTCTGGACATCATAGTACTCACGCGAATCCTATCTCTCTACGAATCAAAACACTTTTACCAAGAACGGTCCATTTTCAGATACCAATCATCGAAATCATGTCTCCTTGGTACGTCGAGTCTGTTCCTTGTTATCTCTGCTTGATTTGATGCTTGGGGTGATGTTGTTGGTGGTGGCGGATGGTGGAGTGGACTGGGAACGAGAAGAGCCGGTTGTGGATGTTTGACTAACGGAAGAAATAGTGATTGCAACACTTGCGCCTGCAGCGGCGACTGCAACGGATGCAGCTGCGGATCTTGCAGCGTACGTCCCTCCCACCATGCACCCATGGATCGTGTCATGGGTACTTGAATGCCAGATCTCGGTACGCTAACAATACCCTGTAGCACTAAGCACGTCAACCCATAAACTCAATTCCAACCACATCGACAAACACACACACGACCATTCTCGCTGGGCCTTTGATGTGGAGAGGGGTTTGGTGTTAAATGCGGACTGATAGTCGGGGGTACCTCCATGGAACGGAAAATGATAGGATATCGCCACGACCTGACCGAATACTCTCGTTTCAATAAAAAAACTTCATCATAAAACGCATTGCTATTGAGTGATATTTACATATAATATACATACCCGGTCCCACCGTGCATCCAACGACTTCCTCCTTTTCGTCTCTATGTAAAAATAGCATGCTCCAGCTGCTCGGCGACATCCAAAACCAGGCCATCCTCCCCATACTGACCGATAACTTGCATTCCCGCCGTCTCTCCACCCTTCTCCCCGAACGACACCGGCACACTAATAGCGGGTAGTCCCGCAAGACTAGCGGGAACAGTGAACACATCGTTCATATAAGCACCAATCGGATCCTGATTCTCCAGTTCCTGAAGCAGAGGAGCAGTCGTCGGGGCGGTAGGACAGATCAGCACATCGACACCACTTTCCTTCCCACACGCAGAAGGAGCGATGAGTGGATTTGATGCAGAAAATACGTTGTCAAAGTCCTGCTGGACGAGCCGTCGTATCTTTTGAGCTTGAATAAAGTAATTATCGATGGCCTGTGCGCTCAAGGAGAACGCTCCCAACAGTATCCTTCGCCGGACCTCTGCGCCAAACCCTTCCCCTCTTGTTTTGGCGAATAGGACGCTGGATGGTGTGCCATCGATGCCCTCCGCTCGACTTCCATATCGTACGCCGTCATATTTGGCAAGATTGCTCGATGCTTCGGCTGGGGCGAGGATGTAGTAGGCCGAAAGGGCGTGGCGGGTTGCAGGGAGGGAGATGGGGTGTAGTGTATGGCCTTTCTGCTGGAGGACGCGGAGGGCACGAAGCCAAGCAGTACGGACGGGGGGCTGTAGGGTAGAGATATTGTATTCAAGGGGTATGCCTATCCGCAGGGGTTTAGATTGCGTAGAGGAATTGAGGCGATTGCGAGTGGAGACCGGGAGAGATGTGGGGTCTTGAGGGTCATGGTGGTTGAGTGTGTCTGAGTATGTTAGTAGGGTGTTCGAAACTCAAATATTAGGAAGTGTGTACTGAAGAGTTCCCGCGCGTCTCTAACGGTAGAGGACAGTATCCCTACAGTATCTAAAGAGTTCGCATACGCTATCACGCCCCATCGTGACAGGAGTCCATATGACGGCTTGAATCCTACGGTGCCAGTATACGCGGCTGGCAACCGGACAGATCCTCCAGTGTCTGTTCCCAGTGCACTATACAGTGTCAGTATCCTTACTGCCGTACCACCGCATGCAAACATACGCCCAGCACTGTCCCGTCGCAACAGCTACGGCACTACCACCAGAACTGCCTCCAGCGCTGATAACGCCCCCATTTAGACTCTCATTCAAAACAGATCCGAAATGAGAGTGCGTTGAGTGCGACCCCATGCCAAATTCGTCCATGTTTGTCTTCCCCGCTATGGTAGCTCCCGCATGGCGGAGCTGCTTCACCACAGTCGCATCATATGGGCTCGTAAACTCCTTCAGAATGCCCGACGCAGCAGTGGTAGGGAATTCATCGGTGCATATGTTGTCTTTGATAGCGATTAACTTGTCGGAGAGAGCATTGCGAGTGTCATGGTCAGACCGCAGGGAACGGGAAATCATGGACGATGAGTCGGCAAGGGCGATGAAGGCATTGAGGCGGAAAAACTTCGACCGGTTAGACAGGCATTCTTTTGCGTGCTTGAGGTAGGACATGGAGAGTCCGAGGCATTGCAGTTGCGCGGTTGGTGTGGTGCACACTTCAGTACTAAGAAGCTCTGGTAAATTCTTTGGCACGATGTCATGTTATGCTGAGTCAGCTATCTCTATGACTCGTGTGTTCCATGGGCCTCTCCAAACACACAGCGGACGACATCTTCAACTTGGCCGACGGCTCAAGCATCAGATGCGACTTCATAATGAACAAAATCTTATCATGCTAATAAACTCTCCATGGAACCTCCATCACCCTTCTCCCCAGATATGGCCTTGCTGTCAGCCTCGAGGTCTTTACGTACTCACCAAAGTCAGGCTGCACCTGAAATCAGCCTCTGTGCTCCTCATCTTGGCTGCCAACATGCCGTGCATTATCTCTCATGTGATGGCGGCCTCTCGGATCTCAGCCTACCTCGTCGACAACCCCTCATCTCATCTACAAACTTTTCTCTTGCTTCCATAACCTCCATCATTACCAAAATATGGAAGCCCTGCTGGCTGTTGGGTTGGCTGGGAACGTTGTCCAGTTCCTCCAATTTGCCAGTAAAATTGCGGCTAAAGCGAACGTGATTCGAAAGAAAGGCCAGCCTTCATCCATTCCTCAGTGGAAACAATCCACTCAGCAGTTAGCGCGACAGGCTGAGGTGATTACTGATCGATTAAGAGCATCCACGACTGTACTCAGTCAGGAAGACCAAGTTAGTTCTGAGATAATTCCATCGCTGGGTCTTGCTGACCTGTCACATCTTAGTGTCTTATTGACGTCGCCATCGAATTTGGCACACTTTCGCAGCAATTTGTAGCATATCTTGATAATTTCATCCAGGACTCCGGATCCAGAACCTTGTTCCAGTCGGCCAAACAAAGCATCAAATTCCAATGGCATCATCCTCGCGTAGTAGAGTACTTCTCCCAATTGGATCAGCTTCGGAGTGCGTTGAAGCTGGCCACAATGCTAGCACTACGCACTCACTCGAATGGAAACCTAGAAGATGTCACTACGCATCTCAAGCAACTGTACTTAGATCGACAGGACACGGCTCGAGAACAGCGAAACATTCTTCCAGCTATCGAGCGAGTCATAATTCTTGTTGAGGGTCAAACCGATCAAAGGCTCGACGAGATGCAGCAACAGGTTGGTGACTGTCTGCGGACCTTGCAGTCAACTCGAAACCCACTATCGCGAACGCGTGAAGATGAGATCTTACATTGGCTTTATTTCCGCCAGATCAAATGGAGATTTGACGAAGTAGATAAAGCGTATCGACAGACTTATGAATGGGTCTTCGACGAAGAAGTCGATGAGAAGAACAGTTTCGTGGCTCATCTTACCGAGTCGAATGTTTCTAAACCATACTTTATCAATGGCAAAGCCGGGAGCGGGTGAGTAAGTTTAAGTTAGAGACGTGAACATTTTTCTCGTGAATGACCTTCGCTACTCTAGAGTTCTCGTACTAACGCTGCAAAAAGGAAGTCAACATTACTCAAATTCATTGCGGAACACACAAATACAGATCGTTCGCTCCGACAGTGGGCCCAGCCGCATAACTTGCTGGCACTGAACTTCTTTTTCTGGAATCTCGGTACACCTTTGCAGAAAACTCATACCGGCCTGCTTCGAGCTTTGGTTCATGATATACTGTCGCAACATCCCGAACTGATTCCCATCGTATTTCCAAAGTTGTATTGGAGCCAGATGAAATTCGATGTGGGTGGCGAGCCCACCTACATTGAAATGAAGAATGCCTTCCATATTTTGAGAGAAAAGACCACATCATTTCTGCGGCTATGTATCTTCGTTGACGGTATCGACGAATTAGATGGAGATCAGAAAGATGTGTCGGAATTCCTGTGCTCACTGGCCTCCCCACAGATCAAACTTGTTGTCTCCAGTCGACCCATCACTCCTTGCCTTTTGGCATTTAGGAATTGCCCTGGACTGCAACTCCAGGACCTCACGAAAGGTGATATGGACACCGTCGCACGAGGTCTGCTCTATACACACCCTCTCATGAGTGAGCTGGTGAAGCGCTTTCAACAAAAGACGGAGAAGCTTGTCTCGGGAATTAGTTCCAAGGCAGAAGGAGTGTTCCTATGGACTCGCTTCGTAATACATATCCTGATTGATGGACTGGAGGCGGGAGACGACATGGACGAGCTGCAGCATAAGCTCAACATTTTGCCCTCAGGGCTGCGAGAACTGTACAGGCGCATGCTAAACAAGATGTCAAAAGGGCATCAAGTACAAGCAGCCGAGATGTTTCAGATATACCACAAATGGTTTGACGCGACCAGCGAGAATCTTCCTTCCCTCATATTCTCTTACGCCCACAAAGATCCCAGTCACACATTCAAACTAGACGTAGGGGCAGTCAGCGGCGATGATATCCACTGGCAGTTGAAATCGTTTTATACTCGCCTTCGTAGTCGTTGTTGTGGACTTCTAGAAATATCCGATCGAGGTGCAAAGAGAGTTCATGACCAGGACTATCTACTGGTTACATCCGCTGAAGAGTTAAAAAGAATTGTCGAGCACTCGAGCGTGGACTGTATTGTCTATTCGCATCGGACTGTGGCAGAATTCATCACAAGCCCCGACGTGTGGGCCGATATTAGTACCGCTACTGGCCCAACATTTGATCCCTCCGTGAATTTGGCAGCCGCATGCCTTTCCGGGCTAAAAACGATGAATCATATCAAAGATTCAGAAGTAGTCAAATGGCTGCCAAACTTTATGCTTTTCAGTCGGACGGCAACCAAACTCTCAAATCAACTTCTTGGGGAACTCATGAGCAATCTCGATGAAGCCATGGGCAAGATGCACCAGGAACATACCCTCCAACCCCTTCTTCTCCACTGGTCGACAAATTATCTGGGATATATACCTCCAAGCCAGGAGATATTCAACCCGGCCTCTAGCATCTATTCCTTCAGTGCATTTTATGGTGTGGCACAATATCTTGATTCATGTTCTCCTCCAACAGATGAGTTATCTAGATATGTGGCGGTGATGCTCGCTCTGAAGTGTTGGTACATGGCAAACGTGGGGGTTGACAAAAAGGGCTTCAACATCAAGAAGCTGCCGACCACACAGGAACGTATCAGAACGCTGAAAGTGCTATTCAGGACAGCGGCCGATCCAGAACAAAGAGCGTTTGGAATGTCGCTATGGAGTCACGCAGTTGGAATAGCATCACTTGGGTATTCCTCAGAAAATCTTGAACTACTCGAAATATTCCTTGCTAACGCCAAATCCGCACAAGATCTCCGCAAAGAACACCTTCCACGCATCCTTGGCGTCCAGTCAACACCGGAAGCAATGCTCGAAGAGTATGTAAGGATTGGGGACCCTGAAGTTTCTTGTAAGGCTTCACAACTACTGGAATTATAATGTTCAAAGTTTGAAAAGGTTCATCGCTACAGCAAGAAGATTCTCGAGGAGCAGAACACAGCTACTGTTGGCAGCTGGTAGTATTCAACGATTGAGCATGTTCCCTAACCTAACAAGTCATGGCTGAGAAGAACAAATGTCATTGTCAGCAACTATCAATTCCAACCAGGAACTTCGCCCACCTGGAGTGACTCAATAGCTGGTCTTTTTTAGGAAGTAAACTCGAAGGAAGCAATAGCAAAAACTACTACAGGCACACTTTTTTACCAACAGTATCATACAGTGGACAGCCTTAAATCCCCCTCATCTTCAATCCTATATCAAGAACACAGAGACCCTGGCAATCACTCCAGCCTTCCTTCACACACCTCGCATTGAGTTCGCAACGATGCATCTCAGGGCACGGTATCCCGGCAATTCCTGCACATACAGCATTCACACAAGTGCCATAACAGTCGGCACAGCCTGGGTTCGGCGATACACAAATCAAGTTTGTGCCGCATTCAGGAAGTCGAGCTGCACGTCCTCCGCCGCACTTGTCACCCTTGGCACCAACAGTGGCTGTCGGGACAGGGGCACTGGAAGTCTTAGCGGGCTTGGTTGGGAAGGTTGTCACAGGCTTAGTTGGCAGCGGTGTTGAACGCTTAGTCGGCAACGGCTCCGTAGGCTTCGCATTGGGGTCCTTGCAAAAGCCGGGGAGGGGGCAAGGGGCATCGGGGTTGAAGCATGGAGAGCCATTTCCAAGATCGCAGAAGAGGCCGTCGGCGCAGGGTGGGAAGGGAGATTCGGTCCCGGTTCGGCAATCATCACCCACCTTGCCAACCCTTGGACGTCCCGTCGGCGTTGGGGTGGAGGTCTTCTTGCAGGTGCCCAGACAGTCGGCACAAGCTGGAAGGACGCAGGTGAGACCGGATGCGCATGGTGGAAGAGGTGGCATTCCACGGGTTACACCACACCGTGCACCCTCGACACCAGGAGTGGGCTTGGGTGTGGGTGTAGGAGTTGTAGAAGATACATGTCTGCAATAACCTCCAATGTCGGTGACTTCTGTGGTAATGGGAACACAGGTCAGGCCTGCTCCGCAGGGTGCTTGGGGAGGGTGCGTGAATGCTCCGCATCGGTCGCCTTCGACTCCCGGTGGAGGCTCACAAGTGCCACCAATATCAGGTACCTGGGGGTCTTCGAGAACACAGTTCAAACCTGGACCGCATGGTGCTTGAGCTGGCCAGGTGAAAGCTCCACACGCTTCTCCTTGCTTCCCAACGGTTGGTGTTGCGGTTGGTGGCTTTGTTGTTGTTGTAGTCTTGGCGGGCTTGCAGACACCACCAAGGTCGGGTACTTGGGGATTCGAGAGCACACAGCTTAATCCAGGGCCGCAGAGTGGCTGAGGTGGGAACTTGAAGGCGAGGCAGCCATCGCCTTCTTTCCCGTATGCGGTGGTAGCACTAGGGGCAGCTGAAGCGGTCTTTGTGCGAACGGCATCCCTGATGTCGACTGGCAGGATGGAGTAGTTTCGGCAATGTTTGGAGATCCTGGGTGGAGGACAGTGGAAGCCAGCTTTTATCTGAACTTCGTAACAACTTGTTTTGGCTTCGATCTCACACGGACACTCCTATTTCAATTTAGCAATGTTTCTGACACTCATATGAACGGGAAGACTTACCGCTCCGACTTGCATAATACATTGGTAGTCACAAGCGCACGGGTTGTCACGAGCTACAAGTGGGCTTGCAATCGAGAGAGATAACAGCGATGCTAGCACAAGTGATGACTTCATCTTCGCAGATACAGTGAACAAGCTGGCAGATCGATGGTATGAACGACCGCATAATTTATAGTAAATTCCCCCACTTAAGTACCAGGTGAACTCTGTCATACGGCCAAGCCCACCACCCGTATACACATATTGGGTCTCCCTTCTGTCTTTCGGGTTGAGATGGATCGTCCGTGTAGTGTGCTACAACCCTCCCAATGACTGCCCGTCATCCTTGGTATGGGGACCGTGGGCTGATACGAACGCACGTAACAATTTTTCCCGGTCCACGCATATGAGTCTGCCGCTGCAAGGGCTCACAACCACGTGGATTTCTGATATTACAAAGGGTGTTTGACATTTCAAACGTGGGACATTGCATTGACCTATCTCGGAAAATGGAAAAAGGGCGGAGCAGGTCCTGATCGCGTAAGATGGAATGTTTCAAGTTGTATTAAAGTAAGGGAGGTAACTCTCAATATCTTGGCTCGAATTCCAGAGCTTACAGGATGCGGGGAAACCGTTCGTGAAAATTTGGTGGTAGGAGCTGTAGTGGAGTTGATGGGGAAATGAATGCCTAAGACATAGGCTAATGAGTACGATGCCAAGGTGTCGATGTATTGGTGGGTATTATTGGACATCAGCCGCTCTAGGGATGGGTCCGAGTTTTCTATATTGATGGGAATTTATCAAAGTCAGGCAAGCTCGGTGCGGTGTTGATAGATATGAACACGAGTCCGCACACATCCGTTGCTGATATTGTCAGGCATACCACGTTTCTAGCATATGCGCGTCACACCAACCAATCATATGTCTCCCTTCACGCCACATCATTTCACTTTGGAACTTGATTTACTTTGTGATGTTGTTTGGAGTTTTCCCATTTCAAGCATCAACAATCGCCGTTCTAGTAGATACAACACTTTCTGGTTTAATAGTTTGTTCCATAACTTTTCCCTACCTGTAGTATCCTCCACACTCCCCAATACTATAAGATCATCATATATTATTCCCTATGGTTTATCCATGCTTTCAGTTAGACCAGTCACCACTACAACCCCCTTCACCAAAATCTCCCGAGCACAATTCTTTTCCAATTTGCAGGTGCAGAAGAAAGCATCCGATCAATATTCGAAGAAGTGCCGTTCAAAACAGTGACAGCTTTTGAAATTACATCAGACGGTGGAGATGTCTGTTGCATGACCATGAGATTGATATACTACAGTATGTTGTTCATCTCGTTGGACGTCAGATGATGAGGTGACTTCACACCCGGCTCCCTTTTTCGGGAAGTACCTAGACTTAATAAGGGGAGCAAAATGTCATGTATTGGAGTAATTCAAATAAGAGCAGAGTGTAGCTCCAAATGCGTGAGCAGTCGTGTAACGATGACGGTATCTCCAAATCCACGAGATGGTCGAGAGAAGCGAATCTTCCAACATCGAGAGAATGGTGGACTTGAGTTCTCCCGAAGTTTCCGAAAGAGCCCCTGCTCAAACCGCTGGGAGCTTAGGTTCCTGTTGGAGTCCAAAAATCAGGCATGCCACGTGTTGGCATTCAGACAAACCGTGCTCGCAATCTCAAGCCATGCTAAGCCCTTGCTCCAGAATCAAGAACCTCTTTTGTCCATTGGTAGGGTAGAAATTCCCTCCATTTACAGCTCAACTTATAAGGTGGGGTTCACGGGCCTGGCTTTGCAGGTTATGCAGTTCTTCGTATTGAAATTCCCTCCACCCCAGACCTTGAATCAAGGTTATAAGCAACAAACTTTGCAAGCTTGGAGTTCTTCATTCTTGGTACTGCATGGGTATACGAGTAGAGTAGGGGTGAGATCTTAAACTGTCAGCACTAGCCACTGCGGAGAGATAGACGAGGCTTTGATGTGCCATGGGGTAGGCTTCTGGAAGAACTGGCACCTTGAACGGAGTACAGAAGCTGCTTGGATATCAAAATGTAAACACTGGTAGGGATAGCCACTATTGGTTTCGAAGAAAAAAGGACTCACCAGTGTTCGGGCAACTATCTGTAGCTTTGAGATGTCTTAGCTCAAGTAAAGGGCTCCAGTACTATTCTTGACGAAACGTGAACTCCGTCACCTTTCAGCTCACTGCCTTGATATTGCGCGCATGACCGAAGCATAATATCCTCCATTGAATCGCATGATCACAAAACTACTACGAGCTACCATGACGTTCAGCAATCCGATGCCCAAATTACAGTCTAACTTGTTCCATGCATGTCGCATGGTCAGAATTCGGGTTTTAGGAGCAGACCTGCTTCTACTCTTTGCCGACATCCGGGATTAATAGTCCATGCACTGATGCAAGAGCGGAAGGCTCATGCTCGCGGCGTCCAAATACGAGCAGCAGCAAACAAACACATTGACTCCTTATTACATCCATGCTCATAGTTGTGTTGTTCATCGTCACTATTATACTATAAGAACCCGCATCTGCTCTAATTGGCTTGATGCTAACAGCATGAAAGTCTAATAATTGACGCTGCTCTACCCGTTGTAAATTCCCAGGAGCCCTGTAACCGAAACAGTTCTTCTCAGATGATTTGGGAGAGTTAACCAGACCCAAGAAATCCAGATGGCTCTCGGGCTCTGTACGTCTGCTTTTCGACGTTTCCCCGAACCTACCTATGCAAGGCTAACGGCCCTACCAATAGTAGGACAGGGTACGTACAATACCCGCGGCACTCTCACGGGCTTTGCACGTTCTGACCCTGCATCAACTGCAAGACAAACGTTCAGCCGACTTCTAAACTAAACCCGTTCGGTACCCAGAGTATGCAACGGCCCGCTCAACGCTTATTTTACATAGCAAGAACGATAGAAACCGGGGACAGTTGCATATATCCCTCCGTGACGCGTTTTTCTACTCTCTGCGTCAAAGTCTAATGTGCTTCCGATGTAACGTGGGAGCCGGTTGAAGTGACAGGTTTCGGGACTTTTCGTATCTGCAGAAGCTACGGAGACGAGAAGCGGTGTACTAATGAACACAGAATCGAGCAAGTAGTTCTCAAGCTTCTAGTCATACAATAATTCTACTAGACATCGAAAGGCTCCAGAGACTAGATTTACATGGCCATCCACTTTGTACATAATTTTGAGTTCATCTAACTCTCCTCCGCATTGAGTTTCACCATTCAGTGAGACTACTCAACCACCCCCAACCTCTCCTATCAGATAATGAATCTCTCGATAGCCCAGATTCTACTCCTTCTGGGAAGAGCAGCAACTCCAGCACTCACCCGATTTCACCGCAAACTACAAAGCTCATTAGCAACGACGCCATAACTTAATTCACAACTTCAAGCACTTACCCCGGGTTTCGGGCACTTTGGCTTCTCAAAGTAGCAGATTTCAAGGCAGACGATGGGAGGATGAATCGGCGACGGGAGTGGGATTGGCGTTGGTTCAATTGGCGAAGGCAGTGGGATTGGCGTCGGTGTCACAATTGGAGTCGGCATTGGGTATGGTGTAATCGATTTGCTCTTGGACTTTGGCTTGTCGACTGGTGACGCCGCAGCGAGGGAGAGGAGGGCCAGTGCTGAGAAGACTGAGAGACGCATTTTGAATATTGTTGATAATGAATAGTTGTGAGGAAAATACAACGAGTAGCTATTTTTCAGGTTTTGTATTTAAATGTGAAGACTAAACCGCCGACTATATATAGTGATGTCGATTTATGAATACGAGACGACCGGGTAAAACAATGTCAACAGATTCTTTCTCCCTTGTTACCAAGAGCGACGGTGTGACACAAATGCGGCTCGCATTTCTCGTTTTCGCGCGGGTCTTTTATGTTCAAGGTTGATACGAATTTTAGTGATCGGCTTGGGATTTCCATTGGTTTCGAGAAGTACGCGTCCCATGGGGTAAGTGAGCTTGGACGGGAGTACAAACCCTCCACTTTGTAGCCAGGGATGGTCGCATGATCATAATATGTGACGTACTGAATGAGGTAGGCTTCTAGATTACCTAGTTATGCTGTTTGGGGTAGTTGTGGTGAAGATTACACCAAGACCGTTGTTCAGCGTCTATCTTTCGCGGTGTTGTCAAATTACAACCTAACCCAAACTGGATGCTAAAGAAAGAACCTAAGCCAAAATTCCACCACAATATAGTACTGAAATGTATAGGTCTGTAGGGAAGAGCCTTCCAAGTATTCCGCATGCCTCATAAAAATCTTTTTCCCAACCTCCAGCACTGACTTTCCTCATCCCATCCTTAACATGAACCCTGCCCCCTTCTGCTCCTCATCTCTCCCTGCAAACAAACCACTAAAATCAATCCCTCCGCCTCCCAGCCTAGGAACATCGCCTCGCCTTGGTGCATTCGGCGTGTCCCTCCTCTTTCGGTTCTCTTGTCCCGCAACGCTCGGGAAAGTTGGGAACATGGATGCAGGCTTGGGTTTTGGCTGCTCTTTGAAGTACTGATGCTCTAGCACTGCCCTCGCAGAAGGTCTGTCATCAGGATTGAGGGATAGCAGAGAGATGAGAAGTTCAGCACCCGCTTTCCCAGCAATTGGAAACTTTGCACGAATCGCAGAGCCATTATCCGTCGGTGCATTCCGTGGCAATTTTAGAGATTTGGAGTTGGGAAGCCGCCAGAAACCGGGCCACGACTTGTCATTCGGAAGACCACATAATGCAAAGATCTTGCTCAGTTGGTCGACTTCATTCTTAGCTTCGAGTAGTGGCTGTTTGAGTAGAAGTTCGCCAAATATGCAGCCGAGAGACCACATGTCAACCTCGGTGGAGTATGAGAGGGCGCCCAGGAGAAGTTCGGGAGCACGATACCAGAGGGTGACTACATATTGCGTAAGGGGCGCGGAAGGCGGCGGGATAAATCGAGCCATGCCAAAATCTGCGAGTTTGAGCACTCCACGATTGGAAAGAAGGATCTAAAGCAGCAGTGAGTATTGAGAAAGTAGTAGGTAGAGGAGAAATGGTGACTTACATTTGCAGTTTTTAGATCTCGGTGCATGATGTGGTTTTCATGTAAGAAACTGAGAGCGGATGTAAGCTGGAGGAGGAGAGCCTTGACTTCAGAGGGGAGGAAGGGTTCCGGCATATCATCCTGGAGTGTGCGAAGGTCGTGTTCAATGAATTCAAGAACGAGTACTACCCTGGACTCTTGTCAATTTACGTGTTCTCAACCCCCCCAGAAACGGAGAATCACATACTCATCGAAAGATTCTCCAAGCACGATCTCTCGTAGATCCACAATATTCTTATGTCTTGCCTTCTGCAACAGCGCAATTTCTCTCAGCGCTGGGACGGGGAACCCTTCCACTGCGAAATCCATCTTTACCTTCTTCAATGCAAAGACAGCCCCAGTGGCTAGCTCTCTTGCACGCGAAACATGGCCATACGTCCCCTCTGCAATCTCGTTTACGATCTCAAAGTTGGACAAATGCCGGCATGGTCCCCATCCTCCAGCGTCGAATCTCATCAACTTCCTCTCCTCTGTGGCATTTTTCGATCCACCCTCGCCGGCAGGAGATAGCTTCCTCTTCTTAGAGGGTCGCGCATCCTCTTCTTGCTGAGCTTTCGCACGTGCTGCTGCTTCCTCGGCCTCTTTCTGCTTCTGAAGTTTCAGGCGCTTCTTCTCTTCCTTCTCTTTCTTGCGCCGCACTTCTTCGGCCCTATCGGCTTCGGTGTCTGCCCATCGTGACGACATTCCCTGGCTCTTATGAATTCTTTGAAAGCGTGTGGTGAGGTGAGGTTGTGGAATCGCAGCAGCTGCACGTGAGTGGTGAATTTAAGAGGTGGTCAGAGCTCCTTCCGACTTCACGCGTCAAAAACAATTTGGAGCTCGATCCGTACGTCATGGAACTTTGAATAAAACACAAAACATGAGAGCCAATTCTCTCAGAACTTTAAGGACGGTTGCGCGGTGTTGTCGTGTGCCTGCACTTGTGCCTAGAACATCAAAATTCGGGGTGCGATGGTTGTCATCAGACCGAGAAGAGCGGCAATGGTCGACTCCACTTGCGAAAATGCTCGGTGAAGCAATAACAGTACGCCATATCCATTGAAATATGTATATACAATGTCTAAGATTGTAACTAGACAACCGGCCCTATATCTGTAGCTGCATATATGCGACAATGCCTCACCGCACCCGAAGGCGGATACTACACCAGACAGACTACAGATGGCGACCAATTCGGCGCTAAAGGAGACTTCATAACGTCGCCCGAGATCAGTCAAGTGTTTGGGGAGATGGTTGGTCTTTGGCTGTATACAGAGTGGTTAGCACAGGGAAAGAAAGACAAAGTGCAAATAATCGAAGTGGGACCAGGGAGAGGAACGCTCATGGACGATGTTCTAAGGGTATGAAATCAACCTATTTCAAGATTTCAATGCTAATTGAAGTAGACAATATCAAACTTCAAATCATTTGGGCGAAGCATAGAAGCCATCTATCTTGTAGAGGCGTCCCCCCATCTCCGAAAACAACAAGCGAAGCTACTTTGTGGTACAGAAGAGCTAAAGCAGGTCGACATTGGGGAATCAGCGCCCTGCAAATACCTCCCTAGCTGCGATGTTAACTGGTGCGAGGACATTAGACTAATACCAAAGGGTAAGACACCCAGTACTCAATACTCACTCTCGATAAGGACTGATCCCCCCCAGAAGCAACTTCCACCCCCCTGATTCTCGCCCACGAATTCTTCGACGCGCTCCCCATCCACATCTTCCAAAACGTCGCCGGCTCCAACATCCCCGCCTCCTCCACAATCATGACCCCCACCGGCCCCATCAAACCCAAACACGGCCCTCAGGCCCCCAAAAACCAATGGCACGAACTCGTCGTCTCTCCAACTCCCCCTCCAGACCTCCCCTTCCAGTCCGAACCAGAGAAAACCCACACATCAACCGCAAACCCCCCACCCCCCGACTTCGAACTCACCATTTCCAAATCCCCAACCCCACACTCACTCTACCTCCCCCAGACCTCCCCGCGCTACAAAGCCCTCGCCACCACCCCCGACGCAATCATAGAAATCTCCCCCGAATCACTATCCTACATTTCCGACTTTGCCGTTCGAATTGGAGGTCCCAACACTACAGACACAGAAGGAAAACCCCACACCCCCTCCGGCGCAGCCCTGATATTAGACTACGGCCCCCTCGCCACCATCCCCGCCAACACCCTCCGCGGAATCCGACACCACGCCCCCTGCTCCCCATTCATTACGCCCGGACTTGTGGACCTGAGCGCCGACGTCGACTTCCTCGGACTCGCGGAAGGCGCGATCAAGGCCTCGCCCAGTGTTGAGGTCCATGGGCCAGTGGAGCAGGCCTTTTTCTTGAATACCATGGGGATTAAAGAGAGGGCTGAACGGTTGATTAAGGCGGCAGGGCAGGGGAGTGGCGATGCTGAAGGGAAAGACGAGGACGAGACGGTGAAGAGGCTGGAGACGGGGTGGAAGAGGTTAGTTGATAGGGGGCCGACGGGCATGGGGCGGATATATAAGGCTATGGCTATTGTGCCGTACGTGCCTGGGAAGGGGGCTCGACGGCCTGTGGGGTTTGGGGGGGACGTTGTTGCATGATTGTAGAGGGGTGTATGCTAGAGGGAGCATTTGTATAGCATGTTTATGGTAGCTAATCCGAAAATTCGTTCGAACTGCCGATCTGTATTCGAACCCTTCAGCCCACATCTAGACCTAGACGGGCAGCCCAAGTATGCCAACCGCAAATGTGAAACCCAAATGGGTATTTTTGATAGGGGGCTCTGTGATGTACATCGCATCCAGCCAAAAGAAGCTACCCCTTTTCCCCACTGTACAGTACTCATACACTACGATACGCAGCTCCGCTGGACTCGCCTATAGCCAAGACATTCGGAAACCCATCCAGAAGCCGAACGATAAGATATGGCGTTTTACTCCAGATAATAGACTTCCATATCCCGGTCCGGATGCCGAATGCTGTCAATGATAAGATGAAAACAAGTCCCTCCCGTAACAATGATACTTTCCCTTACCGCCTATCTCGTCCGCCTCGACTTCTACTACGGCTCCGGTCGCTGTAACTGTCATAGGATGTATAACTGGGACTTCTTCGGCCACCGCCACCTCCTCCACTTCTACGCGGGGGTGAATACCGTCTTCCTCCTCCGCCACCACCGCCTCGACCGCGCCTTGGGGGACTCCTAGAGATTGAGCGTGAATATGACCGGGAACGACTCCTACGCGGTGATCTTGAACGGCTTGCTAACCTTCTAGCATCATAGGAATCACCATATCCGCCCCTGCCACCTCTAAAACCTCCTCGTCCTCCACCTCGGCCTCGATATCCTCCTGGTGGGGAGCGGGACCGTCGTCGCATTGGAGAGCGATCACGATAAGCGCGGGGAGGGCCGGACATGGGTGGTGGTCGGTATGCGCCGGGCGGTCCACCCCGGCCGCCAAAGTCATCGCGACCTCCTCGGGGAGGACCTCGGGGACGCAGCGGAGGGGGGGAGCGGGAGAATCGGCGTTTGGGGGCTACAACTGAGACGCTGAGAACGGCGCCGTCCAGTTGGCCCTCGTGCATGTGTACGAGTGCGTTGTCGGCATGTTCTGGTTCCTCGAACATGATGTAAGCTGTGCCGCGGCTGGTGCCATCTATCCTTCTTATCAGTTACGATCCGATGGTGAGATTGCGCAGTTCCTACATGTTTGATTGAGAGGCATGCTGACGTCTTTGACCGGACCATATCTGCCAAAGATCTCCTCCAAATGTGCGACTTTGACGTTCTTCGTGAGGTTCTCTACGATGATCTATCCCTGTTAGTACAGTCTCCAGCCTCATCCATGTATACACACTTTGGTTGTTCGCGGCGGAAAGCTGTCTGGGCTAGGGCTGCGACTGTAGCTTTGTGATCTGCGGGGACTGCGCGACCGAGATCTGCGGTCTGGGGTGAAGCTGCGGCGGCCATTCCGAGGGGAGCGCGAGCGGCTGCGATCGGCTGAACGGGGGGTAATGGAGCGCTGGGGAGACCGTTCGCGCGACGCGGAGAGAGATGGTCGCTCTGCGGGACCAGACCTGGGGCGGGAGTATGATCTGGAGCGGGTGCGGGTGCGGCCTCGTTCGTGCGAAAGGCTCCTGTCGCGAATTGGCGAGCGCGAGGCGTCCCGCGAAGGCATCGTTGAAGGTGCGGTGACTGAGCGGCTGGGGTTTTGGTTGCGACGGGGCGATTAGATAGGTGTTGGTCGTTGTGGGGGTTCGTGGACTGGCGACGACGTTTGGGTTGAGACCGAACGCGTAAAGTTGGAGTTGAAAGTTCGAGCTCGAGCTTCAGACGCACAGGCCTTTCTGTTGCTGAGTCATGCGGCCAATCACAGCAGACCGCCGCAAGCATCACCTCACCGCGAACATGTTGGAGACTTCGGCCCAAAGGGGCTCGAGACGGCCACTCGGGTGCAAACGTATCGGAGAGGAAACCCTAGAGTGAGTTGTAGAGAAGGGAATCGACTGAAACTTGCGCTTTGCTATCTCCAAAGAGCATGTCGTGGGTAATCCGTCACTCAACAGTGACATGTATTCACTCATACTTCACTGAATAGGTCAATCTAGCTTGGAGGTCTGATGGAACATTTGTAGTTTGTTCATACAGCTGTCTGTCGTGACATGCCACGCAGAAACGCTACTGGCCCAGATGCGGCGTGCGCGCTCCTCACGCTGCCGGCCGGGGCGCTCCGCGACGTGCTGCTATCTGGCGTGAGTGGATCATCTGCACGGCATAGCAAGCCAAGCCAGGAGGAATGCGGTGAGGCATCGTCATCTGCAGTGCTGCCCGCGCGAGCTTAATATCGTCAACGGCGCAAAGGTACCGTGTAAGCATCCCTCTAGGGCTGAGGCCTGAGACCACCCCCACGGCACTCAGCAGGCGGATGGCGCAAGAAGCGGCAGCGTTGCAAAATGCAGCGGCGGAACAGTGCCAGATTAGATTGTCGTGTGGACAGGCGTGGGCATGAGAGCTCCGACGTGCTCAGGAGGTTGCTGCGGGGTTGCCATAAAAAAGAGAAGCGCTGCCCCACTTTGGCCTCCCCCCCTTCGCCGTGTTGATCGAGTCCTTTGTCTGCCTCAACAACTCTCACCGCAATAACATTCACTCCCGCTTAGTCAAGCTTCCGAGCATTTAGAACCCTAGTCCGCCCTCTGCACTTCTTCCAGAGCACAACACTCTCCACCTCGTCATCCTCCCCATCAGCTCTCTCCCGACACACAACCCCCCACCGCAACCATGTCCTGGCAAGGTTGGTATTGGGCGCCTATTGCATGCAGCTTCAGCTAACCATTCCCGCAGCATATGTTGACACGAGGTAAATCCATCGTCACATTAGAAGACACTCCCGCTGACAAGCACCCCCTCAAGCCTCGTCGGCGCCGGCACCCTCGACAAAGCCATCATCTGCGACGCAGCCGGCAGCACCGTTTGGGCCTCAAGCGCCGGCTTCACCGTACGTCCGCCTCTCTGAAACGCCTCCTCCGATCAAAACTTGCGACACGGTGGACATGGAGGGACAATCACCGGACATGCTGACGCTAGGCTCCAGATCCCCGTGGCTGAACTCAAGGCCATCGCCGCGACATTTGCGGACAAGAGCGAGCCCAAGCAGGTCTTCTCGACAGGCATCACCATAAACGGCGAGAAATACATGACCATCGGCTCGGACGATACCTCGTTGAAGCTCAAGAAGGTACCGCTCCCACCACCTCATCCTGTGCCCCGAGCACAATACTAACCCCATACCTACCAGGGCAAGGAAGGCATCATCGCCACAAAGACCACCCAGGCCCTGCTCATCGGTCACCACGACGAAGACACACAGACGGTCAATGCCAACACCACCATGGAGAGTCTCGCCGCGTACCTCAGGGAAGTCGGATACTAGGCGAGCGAGGGGCGAAGCAGTAACTGCGCGCAGGGTTTCACTCTCGGTTTTCCCTTGGCACTTGGCCGCCGGCCGACGATGTTGAAGATGTACTCTATGGATAATTGCATATCCCTCTCGCGAGGGCGGGTGTAGGGGTGGTGGACGGACCGGGAAAGCGGGTTTCAGGCCGTTGATAGAAATACGAATCTGAATGACGGATAGCGGGGTTTGGAGCCTTCTCCTTTGGTCACTGGAATCAATACATACTTACACAATTGACTTGACCATCGTTCGTACCAGTAGCGGAAAGAATGGCGACAATAACATTTGTGACGAGCGGTTTGGTTCAGTGTCGCCACATGTTTCTGCAAGGTCCGAAATAACGGTTATGAGAATATCCGGTGAGCATTATTTATTGCCTTCGAGTAAGGAAGGCGCGCCAACGTCCTGGGTGTTGCTTTGGTACTCACTGGAATGCCGCTAGTTACGAAAAGACACTATAGCTAGGTAGGCATCCCGAGGTCACTTATCCCAAAGGAGGAAGCGTGACATATACAGATATCCATACACTCATTCTGCTACGATAAAATACTAATGTAGATATCAGGAGGGTTTTGGCAGGTTAAAGCTAATCTTGACATACGATTATCAGCTGAGAATGCTGAGAACAGTTATGACCTGATCAAACAACAAAACATACTGGAGCTATCTTAACTTCACCTCCAATACATACCCCCACCAGGAAATGAGTTTTGGAATCGGTCTCGGCGATATCCTCGCCCTACTAAGCAAAGCAAAGTCCATTTACCAAAATGCGAAAAGCGCCCCTCGCGAATTTCGAAGCGCTCTCCAAGACGTTGAATCCTTCGCCGCCACCCTCGAAGAGACATACGATGCTCTCAAGAGCTGGCCGTTGAACGCCAAACAACAACAGCGATGTAATACCATTCTCAAAGGCTGTACTTCGGTCCTGGAAGAATATGAAGATATGATTTCCGACTACCGTAGCCTAGGCACAGACAAGCGAAAACTGCGAGATAGATTCTCGTGGACGCAGAGTGATGTCGATGCCCTGAAGAGAAGGTTAGAGCTTCACAGCAACATGCTGATTAGCTTTAAAGTCAGTGTCATAGGGTATGTCTATTATCCGCTATTCATGAAGAACCTCGAGTCTGTCGGCTAACCACAACTTCCTGACATAGAGCCACAGTGCAAAAAGTCTACGCCGATGGCCAGGCTACTCAGTCGCTGATTCGGCAACTCCACAGTCAGGGCAAGACTACGCAGGCTATGATCAAAGATATAAATACCGACGGCAGAGGGTCGTCACCAAACTACACGACTTCGGCATCTGCATCTTCGAATCAATATATAGCAAGATCTCAAGAGCGGCTCGGTGAAGAGTCTCAATCTTGGTTCACGCAGGCTCTCAACAACGATAAACCACTTCCCTCGCTGGCCAGAGACATGCAAAGAAGCTACCAGAGACTTATGCCTTCTCCATACCGATTCAAATTCACCACGACAGGAGGGAATCGGGGATTACTCGTTCCCCTCCCAGGCACGAGCGACACAGCAGTCCGTGTAGGAGAGGCAGTCGAGGGTTTCCAAGGTTCAGTATCCCGGTGGAATTGCGAGAAGGGCTGGGGCTTCCTGGAAGCAGATGATGGCGGTAATGATGTGTTTTGTACGATGCTGCCACGGAGGATAGACGAATATCGGAGTTTGAACGAAGGGGTCGTAGAATTCGAAATTGAAGAGGCCCACCGTTTTCGAAAATTGCGCAGTGGGTCGTAATTTTTGCGGAGGGTTTGATTGCTTGGTTTCGCGTTGATGGCATGTTTGGATAAATTATAATGGTTTTAGTAATGATAAGGGTGAGACGCGCTCGTCGGTAGAGTTGCTCATATCCCGCTTTTTGGATGCTTGGAAGGGCGTAGATCAGTTACGGAAGTGCGCTCAAAATCTAGTGATGAGCGTTCATTTCCAAACTAGAGAATCCTGTGACGGAGAAGAAGAAGGGGGATTTCCTGTTGTCAGTGTGCTATAGCCAGCCCGACGCTCTACATCAGTGTCTTCGGGTGTGAGACACTTGTACATGAGAACTCGGTAGAATGTACGGGTCTCGCATATCTTACTTATCTATAGGAAATGGCCATCGCACTCCCTTGAATGAGGGATACCTGGGATCAGATGGTCGTAAGCCGTAGAGTTGTGATTCTATTCCACGAGTGTGTATCAAATCGTACACGCGGATGGTGGTCTTGGTGCGGTTGAAAGTAATGGACAGAATCGCCACTGTGAGAGAAACGGGGTCCATCTTGGTGGTGTTATGACGATGGACACGTTCGCATAGGCACCGACGAGTATATGGGAAGGACGAGCAAGGCTGAAGCTGAATCTAAATAGGGTTATTGGTTCTTGAGGGAAGACAAGGGAAAGGGAGTTACAGGTGTTCATGACCTGACCGTAAGTAAATAACCCGAGGGCTTCTTTGGACCACGTTAGGAGACGACTTTCTTTCACATCTGTCAGGTATCATGTCAGCTGTTCGATTAAGAGAGGTTCGTTGTACCAAAGGTTTGACACAGCACTAGGCAGACTACCCAGGCAGACTTCCTAGTACAGAGGTAAACACCGAGATCGTAAGCTGAACATGCTTCCTCCCGTCCGGGCCAATGTCTATCTTCACCCATACGTTGCGCCTTTTACAAACCCCCTGGAATTACTAACGAAACGGTACACAGAACCTTCCCAGCGCCGCTGTCTCCCTTCCGGCACCGAAATCCAAGCTTCACAAATATCAGAACGCTACAAGGAAAACCTTTCCAGCACCCTACACCCTCATCCCCCCCAACTCCCCCACCACCCTCTCAAAAACCATCCTTACGCAATTGGCTTGACTATCGTTCGTACCAGTAGCGGAACAAATGGTGACAACGGCTTTGTGACGAACGGTTTAGCTCAGTGGCGTTTTAGCTCAGTGGCGTGACACTGCGTATTATGAGCAGAGTAGTTCACTATGAGGCAAAGATGTAGAAGAGCTATTGTTGGAACACATTGTGTTATTTTTGGGATGACTTGTTCTCTTGAAAGACAGGGGCGGTGCAGTACGCCAAGGTTCCATCCGAGAGAAGAAATGTAATCCTGTGAATGAGAACCTTGTAAGCTACCTGTTGGAGTACATGTCATGGCTGACTTTTCAATATATGTAGTAGAAAGCTACAGACATCATCACAGTCCCGATGGTATAATCTCCAACTCAGTCTTCCAGGGTAAATATCTTTTCTGTTCCGGTGGGGGGTCGAGAGAGAATATCGGGTGAATGACAGTGTGGTGGTAGGGATAAGAATCGCATATTATTCGACATATGTACAATGTGTGGAACAAGGCTCGTGTCATCCCTCCTGCTCAATAACGGCGTTCTATAAGCGCGTGGTGACGAGCGATCATCCCGAAGCTGGTGCATTCTCACCCATCGATGGGGTGGATATCACGCTTTTACACATCAGAACACCGTGGAATGTATAAGTTTCGCAAATCTTGGTCCATTCAGCTCTGCTCTGACTGTAGTGGAACTTTTGCTCAAGAGTGTTTGTAGGAAATGGCCATGGTACTGCATCGAATGAGGAATACACGGGATCAGAGAATCTTAATCCGTATGACACCGTGTCTGCTCCACCAAATTGATACAATATGGAATCCGAGTTTTTGTCGAGGCCCCCTTTAACCGTGCACTTCTTGGGAAGCATTTCTCTGGGGATCGATCCTCTGGGTAGACGATCTCGGAATTCTTTGGGCAGAGTTTCGGCGACAAGTTTATGGTCGGAATAGAACTTAGAAGGGTCTCTACGGAGAAGTGCTCTAAGCCAGAACAACCAACCCTCTCTTTCCAAGTATGGTCGTGGATCCATATATTTTACGTGTTGTAGTGTACCAGGCATCCAGTATGCGGATTTCTGCTCTAGTTTGCCGAAGAGGCCTGGTAAGAAAGTGCGACATGCGATGCTGAATTCTTTTCGGATGTATGGTATGTCCCAGTCCTTGTATAACTGCAGCAATGGTGCTGTACTGAATGCATAGCCCCAGAGTACTCCGCCTACAATGTCAATATCAGTCATTATTTGAGACTTCAGTGCACTTGGCTTACTATGCTTTTCTACCCAGAACATAGGTGGAGGGATATCACTTTGTCCCGAGTACATTGCAAAAGAGCGCAATCTATCATACCCTATAGCTGAATCCACAGAACTTGGCCATGTTTCTTCAATGAATTCGAACAACACATTAGAATACACGTGAAAGATAGGATTTGGAGACTCCGTGACGGGATCCAGAAACTGTGTCCACGGTTCCGACTTTTGGCGATAAAGGCCGGCATCAGATGCTGCTGATAGGCGTCGTTGAACTGACATGGGTGAAGTTGAAGAAGCTCGATGTGTACGTTGCAATGTGCCTGCTACTTTGCTGGACAAAAGATCAGCGCTCTCTGCGAGCTCGGAGTCGAGACGTGAGAGGTTACTCAAATCAGGTCTAGGCACACGGCGGCGATGTCGTAGTAGAATAGCGATCTGGCCGAGAACTATGGCATGTCTTGAGAGCGTGTCTTGGATGGCGGTGGCGATATCTTCGACGCGCTGGATTCCCTCACTATAGACCCATAAGCGCCTGCAACTCACCAGAAACTGACAATAAATGATCAGGGTGTCGAGGAGGCTTTCGAAAGGGAACTCACGACTGAAAAACCTGCAACAAACTCGATAACGAGATCTGATGATATCTCAACCGATTGCTCAACCCCTCCATATCACTTTCCTCCCACATAAACCTTACTTTCTTCCACACTCTCTTCACTCCCTCTTCAACGATCCCCTCCATAATCTTCGTGGCCTTACTGTCCAGCTCGCTCAACGTCACTTCACACTCCTTCAGCGCCTTCGCTATCGTCTCCACAACACTCTGATCCGCGAACCTCGCACTCGCGTACTCATCTTCCTGCAACAATAGCATTTCCAGCCGAGAGAGGGTAAGGCTGATGAGCGAGCAGTCTGTGCATACTGCCGAGAGAAGGGACGGGACGTCTTCATAGGTGCGAATCAAGTTGTGTACGCCGATCGTTGCTTTTGCGCAATTAAAAGTAACAGACAAAATAGCCGCGGTAAGAGAGACGGGGTCCATTTTGTGTGGTGATGTGAGGATGGATACATGTGCGTAGGCAGCGGTGAGAATATTGAATGGAGGGGGGATGGGGCTGGGGCTAAGGTTAGATATTATTTGCGGTGCTCTAGAAAAGGCAGGGGAAAGCGAGGCGATGCAAGTGCGAGGGGGAAGGAGGATTATTTACCTCCCGCACACGTTGACCATTTACTACTATGATGATGGTCGTATCAGGACAATTGAAACAAACCGAGCTTAACTTGTGTGTCGTAGAATCCAACGCAAATACACATGTCACAATGAACACTCCAATCGAATGCACATTCATTCCCACGCCTTGAAAACGAAACCTTATCGTTGCTTATTAACAAAACTTAGAACCGCCACAGGTCAACCACCCTCATCAACATCATCACCTACATCTCATCCCTCAAGACCAAAATTCAAGGTCCATAAACACCAAAACGCTACAAGAACCACCTTCCCAGCACCCTACACCCTCATCCCCCCCAACTCCCCCACCACCCTCTCGAAAAACATCCTCTGCAACACGACCCCGACCTCCTCCCTCCTCTCATCACTCCCCTCCTCAACCCCAAAAGCCCTCGGCCCCTCCAAACAAGCCCCCACAACCCCCACAACCCTCTCCCCCAAATTCCCCCTCAAAAACTTCATATACCCCTCCTTATCATCCAACAACCTCTGCCGCACTTTCAACGTAACACTCGGTCTCGAATTCGGCAAATCCTTAATCGCCAAGATATCCTCAATCGGCTTCCAATAGGCGATTTCAAGCAAAATAATACCGAGAGAGTAGATATCGTAGGATTTCTTGAAGCCGCCATGCACACCGTCGCGGTTGCGCGAGCCCTGGACATTCGGGTGGCGGTACACGTCTGAGCTTGCGTTCTCGGGGGGCTTCTCTGTCATGTCTTCGTTGGTGGCTGGGCGGGAGTAGTCGAAGCCGGAGATGTAGGGGGCGTCGTAGTGGACGTCTTCGGGGCCGGAGTCGGAGAAGAAGAGGATGTTGGAGGAGCGGAGGCCCTTGTGCAGCCAGTTTACGGCGTGGAGACGTTCGAGCGTCTCGGAGAGAATCGACATTAGTTTTATGCGCGAGGTGAGCGAGGGCATGTCGAGGTTTTGCCAAGTGAGGAGCGAGTGCAGGGAGAGTGGGCGTGTGGTGGAGTGCGCTGAGGCGGGCTTCTCGAAGACGAGGCCGAAGCGGCAGTGGTCTTCTTCGGTTTCCATGTCATAGTCGCGGAAGTAGCCTAGGCAGTGGGGTGCGCGGAAGTGCTCGGTGCGGTTGTTTTCTTTGAGGAGGGCTGCGAGGGCTTTGACGCGTTCGAGAATCTTGGGATCGGGGTTGGAGGTTTGAGTGTTGGGTGGATCGAAGGTTTTCCACTCAATCCAGACGGAGGTTTTGCGGGAATGCGGAGGATGGTAGATGGCTTCCACACGCTGAAGGTCGCTGCCATCCTCCACTTCTTGGTCGAGGAGCTTGATATCCTTCCTAGAGAGCTCCACAGAGCGGATCTCCGAGGCCGTGTGTTCCAACTTGATCAGACATGTAAAGTCATCAGTAAACTCTTCGGGGTTCTCGATGGCAGAGTGGAGAGCTTTGAATTGGGCTAGTGCCGCGAGACCCTTCAGGGGTTTGGCAACTTGGTTTTCCTCTTCAATGTCTTCCAGTCCTTGGGCCTGCAGAAAGGCTTTCACTGGATTCGTTGAAAAGCTTCCTCGCCTCCTCTCGTGCTTGGTAGTTAGCAAGGCAGACTGAAAGAGCTGGACCAGATTCCCTATGTTGTTGTTCAACTGCATAATCTGAAACTCGGTTCGAGTCTGCTTGATGGCGAGGCTCTCTAGTTGCGTCGAGTTCAACATGTCCCGTAGGAAGTCGTTGAACCCTCCCAGCTTGAGAGCAAGACCCTCAATCTTGGCTTTGTCGAAGGTAGCCCACTTCAGACGCCGTGGATATTGTGCGGATTTCTTCGCCCAGGCAAGGGATTTCTTGAGCAAAGCTTCAGACTGGGGGAAGCGACGCTGGAAGTCGCTGTCCACCCTCTGGACTGTTGGGCTATTTGCCTCGTAGGCCGGAGGCGGCCCGTCGAAGTCCTCTCCATCATCTACAAGCAATGGCTTGGAGAGCTTCTTGTACTTCTCGTCAAGTCGGCCGAACTGATGGAGAAGCTTGTTTTGTTGATCGAGAACATCCATCAGCAGCCACTTGCTTGAGCTGCTGATGAGAAGCTGATCATCCTGCTCGGCCAGTCGAACGATATCTGCCCAGTCAAGAAGACGGTGCTGCTCAGTCTTTAGGCGGACTCGAAGGTACTGGCAGTCTGAGGGCATGTGTTTCGCATCCGTCAAGAGTTGGTATCCTAGAATTATGTTTAGCATTAGGAGGTACTCAGGGGAGGCCACCTACCCTTGACGCATCCAGAAAAGACCTGGAAGGTAAGGGAGACCACAGCTAGCATCGTCCCTGGATCAGCCATGGCTATGGTCGAAAGTTGTTTATACCGTAGTTCACCTAACGACTTGCAACAATGTGAAATAATAAACTGGAAACACCAGCTCTACAATCTTCGGATTGAATGCAGATGCCCCAAATGCTCAAATGCTCACAGACAACAGGGATTGATAACTGAAAAGAGGAATAGGCAGCTTCTTAAACTTCACACAAGGCTACATGGAAACCTTCGTCACGTCCGCAGCACGCTGAATGTATGCCCTGGCACAGCCTCACGGCGCCACACTTCCAGATGGCCAGGCTTCTGTCGGTCCAGTCTGAGCTTCTCTTTCATATGAAAATCTCGACCGGTGAAGTGGGACTATCAACCATTCGATCAAATGAACGGCCTTCTCCAACACTGTTGACCAGGCTTCGGGAGTTGTGTCAGTGGAGGACGAAGGCACAACAATGGCGCCTCGATCAACACCCTTGTCGACACCCCGGCTCCGCCCCATTCGGTCATCTTGTGCGACGCCAGCAGGACCCTTGCACCTCCACATCACATCACTATCTGCACCTTCCCGTTCCCGCTCGCGTCCACCACTTTGGGACTCCACTCTCCCCCGTCGCAATCTGCGATGGTCTTTTCGACATTAACATTATGGCCCTGCGCGAAGCAGACGACGTCGCCGTCCTCCTCAGCTGACCCTTTTGAACCCACGCCCTTCCACGCACTGCTCTTCGGCGCCCCAGTCAAGCTCCTACTCTACCACACCTTCCACGTCCTCAACTCGCTCCGCTCTGCGCCGATACCCTCCGAGCCGCCAATACGAGTCGTGTGTATATCAGACACACACACGCACATCCCCAACGATGTCCCCGAAGGCGACATCCTCATCCATGCAGGCGACATGACCAACGCCGGCAGCGTGGCCGAAATCCAAGCGCAAATCGACTGGCTCTGTTCGCTGCCGCACCGCGAAATCGTCGTCATCTCTGGAAACCACGACACATATCTGGACCCGCGAACGCGGCCCTCGTTGTCCGAAGAGCAGCGCGCAGGAACACTGGACTGGAAACGTGTACACTATTTGCAGCACCGGCGCCTGAGTCTGACGGTCGCAGTGGGCTCTTCGACGCTGCCGCCCGATGCGGATGCGCGCACACATTTGCTCGCCAACCAGCGACACCGGAGAATACGGATATATGGCGCCCCGCAGATTCCGGCCTGTGGACCGATGAGCGTGCATGCGTTTCAGTACCCCAGAGGAAGAGATGCGTGGTCGGAGACTGTGCCCGAGGATGTGGATATCCTGGTTACGCATACGCCGCCCAAACACCATTTGGATCTGCCGCTGCCGGACGGAATGGGCTGTGAACATCTCATGGCTGAGGTCAAGCGCGTCAAGCCTACGTTGCATGTGTTTGGTCATGTGCACTGGGGTGCGGGGCAGATGGTGGTGTGGTGGGACAGAACGCATGAGGCATATGAAAATGGAATGAGTATAAAGTCCAAATGGTCGCACGGGATACTGAATCCACGGCTCTGGTGGAATCTGGTGAGGGTTGGATATCGGGGTGTGCGGGGACTGATTTGGGACAAGGTGTGGGGTGGCCAGGGAGCGAGTACGATAATGGTGAATGCGGCGCAAATGCATGGGAACACTGGGAAGCTGGGGAATGCTGCCCAGGTTGTAGTTATATGATATACCACTTTGATACCACGACATAGATTGTAATAATGTAGAGAGCTTACGTCACGCACAGAGGGTTCATATGGCGGGACGTCTCATTCATGAAGAAAGTATTCTGTTGGCTAGCTTGTCCAGACTGCCGTCCGAACTCCCCAGTGCAACAAGGAGACCAGGCAATATAAATCGCCGTTCCCCGCGTACTTGTAATTTTGGTCATTCATGAACACCGTATCCCATGTCTCCCATGCCATACCATGCTCCATCCCACCATCTGCGCAGTGCAGAAAGATAGCCACGCGCGCACGCGCTCAGAGACGACGACCACGGCGACCTCCCTTCCGCCTGGTGGAATCGGACGGGGTGGGTGTGACATCCTCGATACGGCCAATGCGCATACCGGCACGGGCAAGAGCGCGGAGAGCAGACTGGGCACCGGGGCCGGGGGTCTTGGTGCCGTTTCCACCGGTGGCGCGGATCTTGACGTGAAGGGCAGAGATGCCGAGTTCCTTGCAGCGGGTAGCTTGGCGAAAGTCAGTCGTTGATGCAACATCAGAGGGTCTTCAGCGGAGACACGCACCAACATCCTGGGCCGCCAACATGGCAGCGTAGGGAGACGACTCGTCACGATCAGCCTTGACCTTCATGCCGCCGGTGACACGGGCAATGGTTTCGCGGCCGGACAGATCGGTGATGTGGACGAAGGTGTCGTTGAAGGAGGCGAAGATACGGGCAACGCCGAAGACCAGCTCACCCTATACCAGCTATTAATGCTTGCTCTGGAGAGCTGGATGTCGTGAGAGACTTGCCTCGCGGACCTGGGGACCGAGCTGGGAGGGCATTAGCAGTGTTCAGTTTCCGTACAGAGTGAGGGACATACCTGGATGTTCTCGGTCGTGCTTCGCTCGACCTTCTTCTTGGGAGGCATGTTGGCGATTTGGTGTTTTTTTGGTTGTCGGGGTCGTGAGGGGTGCGGATCGTCAAACTTCGAGGTGTAGAACTTTTGGCGGAGCAAATTGGTCGTGTGGGATCGGCAGAACGTTTCGCCGGGGCCAAGCGCGCTTTCCGGCTCGGCTTTTTAACGGCTTGCTTTTTCTCTTCTCTCGTTTCTTCTTCACCCCCAGAAACCATGTCCTGAACACACTCCTCTTCTCCCCCTCATCTATGAGCGACACATCTTCATTATGGCGGAGGGAAAGAGCATCGGGATTATCGGCATGGGGGACATGGGGAAGATGTATGCGAGGAGACTGAGCGCCGCGGGCTGGAAGTAGGTCCTTGTTCGCTCGTGTGATTGTAGCTCAAGCTCCAATCCATGTACTGTGGTAAGTCACTCCCCTCTTCACCTCCCACTTCCTTTCGATGATGACCGTGAGTGCATTTGGCTCGAGCATGGTCCCTGTCTGCCCTGTCTGCCGTTTTGGTTTCAGGTAGTTGGCTTGGACCGTCCATGATGTGAATTCTCGCTACCTAAATTATACAACTCTGAGAAACAACAATCGCAACCCTCTTCTCAAATACCTCAATGGAACGAAGCTGACCTGGTGTCTCACAGATGTCCCGAATTCTTTATTGAGCTGACTCGGCGGCCTCACAGGGTCAATGCCTGCGACACCCCAGATAAGCATGCGGTTCTGGTGCAAGAGTTTGAGACGAGCGTAGGATAGCACAATATACATCGTTCCAGACAGAAATATGCTGAGCTCTTACCAGCCCAAAGTCGAGATCATGACAAACGGACATTTCGTCTCTCGATGCAGCGACTACATCATCTACAGTGTTGAGGCAAAGAACATTGATGCTGTTGTGAAGACCTTTGGGCCATGTATGCCTGTCTCAACCTCCTTCGTCGCTTGCTCTAACGTGATCAAATCTTAGCTACCAAACTCGGCGCGATTGTCGGCGGCCAGACGTCCTGCAAAGCCCCCGAAATTGCTGCTTTCGAAGCGCACCTTCCCAAGGACGTGAGCATCGTGTCCTGCCACTCCCTCCATGGCCCTGGTGTGGACCCCAAGGGCCAACCTCTGGTCCTCATCAAGCACCGTGCCTCCAACGACGATTTTGAATTCGTCGAAACCGTGCTCTCCTGTCTCGAGTCCAAGCACGTCTACCTCACCCACGAACAACATGACCGGATTACTGCAGACACACAGGCCGTCACTCATGCCGCTTTCCTCAGTATGGGCGCGGCGTGGATGGCAAATGCTCAGTTCCCGTGGGAGACTGCTCGATACATTGGAGGCATCGAGAATGTCAAGATCAATGTAACCCTGCGCATCTATTCCAACAAATGGCACGTCTACGCCGGCCTCGCCATTCTCAATCCCTCGGCCCAGAAGCAGATCAAGCAGTACGCCGAGTCTGTGACCGAGCTCTTCAAGCTCATGCTGGGGGGTCACAAGTCTGAACTGCGCGACCGCGTTCATGCAGCTCGTGCTGCTGTTTTTGGAGACGACCACGAGAACGGAAAGAAGCGGGAATTACTCTTGAGAGACGATGTTCTGGATCGATACAGTCTGGGCGAGTTGCCAGAGAAGCGATTGAAGAACAATCATCTGAGTTTGTTGGCCATGGTAGACTGTTGGTGGAAACTGGGCATCGTGCCATATGATCACATGATTTGCTCTACTCCTGTAAGTTGGTCCTGGTCAGATATGAGTTAAACTGACACTTAGTGCAGCTCTTCCGTATGTGGCTCGGCATCACAGAATATTTGTTTCGTAACGAAGACGTTCTTGAGGAAGCCATTGAGACTGCAATCGAGGACAACACTTTCCGTGGTGATGACTTGGAGTTTACCTTTGCGGCTAGGGTACGTCCCTCAACATGCCCCATAAAGGCCTGATCCATGACTAGGAGTGAATGAACTGACGGCTATTAGGACTGGAGCTCCCGTGTCTCCCTCGGCCATTTCGATGGCTACCGCGAGAAGTTTGAGGAGATTCAGACGTACTTTGCACCACGATTCCCTGAGGCAACGAGGGTGGGCAATGAGATGATCAAGACGATCTTGGAGAAGACGATGAGTTCTGAGAACGCGGAACCTGCACCCGAAGGTTGATGTGGTCATGAATCACAGGGTAGGATGAGTGACAGGTGGAGTGGGATCCAAATAATGCTAGATGTGCGTCGTTGGGATAGGGACATGATAATTATCAAACCAATCTAATCATGTCTTTGAGTCAACTCCTTCAAGTTCAATTCACCTATGGAAATCGCGAGTATACACTCACATCCCTTGTAGCAACCATAGCAAAGTAGACTGGATCAATATGCTCAAAGCTTTGAGGAACTAAACTGACAAATGCTCAACTATAACCTTGAAGAGGCTGAATGATTATACTCGGAGTCCCGGGTATAAGGCATGCTGTTCGCTCCTTGTTTAAAAAACGTCCACACCATAAACAATGCTACTCTCGCGATTCTTTTGAGAAATTCTGCCGCCCTGTGTAATCCAAAACCCCAAATCTTACAATTACAACGACCGCGAACCTTCTCTCCTCTATTAACATATATTCCAACATTGGCGAGGAGAGCATGCACCATTATCCAATCGTGGTGCTGACGGTTCGACTGTGGCGTGTTGAAACAATCAACATGCTGACCCTGCTCCCGGATCACTCATCGACGTCCACAAATCAAGTCCTGGATCCATCAGGCCCTCCGCCCTCAGGCCATCCACCCTCACCCTTCACACAGACCCCACCTCCATCATGAACCCGTCTCAAACTCCTTACTCTCTCCAATATCCACAACCCCAAATGCCTCCGGATCTTCCTTCACCCATTCCTTCATCGCCTCCTTCAACTTCCTTGCCGGGTCTTTGACCTCTTCCTCTGTCAACACCCACGTGCCCCAATGCATACCCAGCGCCTTCCGACATTTCGTGTCTTTGAAGATGTTGACGGCGTCTTTGGGGTCGGCGTGCATGGGCGACATGATCCAGCGGGGCTCGTAGGCGCCGATGGGGATGAGGCCAAGGTCAAAGGGGCCCCGATGTTGGCCGATTTGCGCAAAGGCAGGGCAGTGCGGGAGGTGGGCATATGCGGCGCTGTAGTCGTCGATGTGGGGAGGGAGGTCGGGGACGGAGCGGTAGCCCGTGTCACTGTGGATGTTAGTATCCTGTCTGGAAGAGACGGAGAAGAAGAAGAAGAAGAAGAAGAAGAAGAAAGTGAACATACCCAGCGAAGTAAACTTTTGCGCCGCCGCTCTCTACACTCCAACTCGCCCACAATGTCTTGTTCCTATCGAATGGCGTCCTCGCACTGACATGCTGACAGGGTAATGCTCCAATACTAGCCGTGATACCCTTTTCTTCGGCCTTGAGCTCCCCAGGGCCCTGGAATGGATTCTCGTCCGACGACGACCCTGTACTTGTACTGTTTGTCCGCAGCTCGAGCTTCACATTCCTGCTCTCCCACCAATCCAGCTCAGTCACATTCTTGACGTTGATGCTCTCAAACCACTTCCTGTTCCCCAGCGGCACGAAGAAATGCACATTCGGGAACTTCTTCACAAGTCTTTCTGTCGTGGGGTAACTCAAATGGTCGTAGTGGTTATGGCTAATGACGACAATGTCGACAATGGGTAGATCTTCAATCTCGCATGGCGGCGGCGTGTATCGTTTCAAGAACTTGAAGATGGTAGTAGGTGCGCAGCAGTCTTCGAATACGGGGTCGAATAGCACGCGAAGGCCGCCGGGAAACTCGACATAGTAACATGCGTGGCCCAGCCATGTAGCCCGAAGCTTTGTCGTTTCCCTCGTCTGCAGCAATTCCGGTGTCCGCACGGGAACAGTTGGCGGTGTTAGATCTGGCATTTTCGACTTGCCGCTCAATTTCCGCCTATCCTCGTGGTCAGTATAGACAATTGCAAGTTCCCTCCTCAGGCCTCGTCGCATCCCCAACAAAGCGCAAGAGCTGTATGTCCAGCCTCGAGAACAAAATATGAAGGACATATACAAGGATACATACCAGATCATAGCCCAGCTAATATGCAAAGGCGTAAACTCATAAAAGCTATCCCACGGATTTATAAACACCTTTCCGCCCTTCTTATGATGCTTCTTCAGCGCCGCATCATCGGGTCGCGGCAGCTCCTCCGCCGGACTCGACACCACAGCGTACAACCCCGCGCTGCCCATACCCAGCGAACTCATCTTCATCGTGGCCTTGGAGGAGAAGCGCGAGCGATGTATTGAATGGAAGAACCTGTATCGAGATTGGGAGGAGAAGGACTTTTTGTGCAAAGAATGGCGGTACGAAGACGAGATGTTCTCAGCGGTAGAGGTAGATGTCGAAGCTGCTGAAGGACGCCAAACAACACGACCGAGGAAGAATCTGAATCCGGACCGTGACATGTCAAAAGAAAGAAAAGGACCTTTCTTGCCAGCGATAACGTGCCGTATAAATAAACGGTTCTGTGGTAAAATACGTCCGAAGCGGAGGCCTATTCGTCCTTGCAGCAGCTGCGCGAGCCACCCCCGCTAGACCAGAATAATGCCCAATGGTGGTTGCATGCAGATGGGAGAGGGGGGGATACAGCCACGCAAATTCGCAACTCTGGCTGTGTACGTCCGTTATTCAGATGCCGACAATTCCCCTTCACTCCTCACCTCACCTCACGGTACCAACACAACACCACACCGCACACAATCCACATCAACGCAATCCGCGCACCCCCTCGCGATGCCCGGAGACAATCACAGCATCACACCCCGTCCGCATATGATCAGAAACCATCCCGTCTTCTGATTGGCCCCTTCGCCAAAACGGACAGAAAGTATCCCCGAATCCGACATGGGGCTTAAGTCCGCGCCAGCTCAGCCAGAGCCGTTCACGTGCGCGGCTTCTGGATTTATTCGTCCGATGGACACGCATTGATTGGCGAATGCGAGATTGGTACAGTATGAGGTAGTACCACCTACATAGCTCACTCGTAACTACGTGCCCTGTTGTCGCACGAAAGCCCGTATTCTCAATCGTGCGAGAGGGCTGGAGGTAGTTCTGGGAGTACATCTGTTGCTTCAAGTGGGCGAGATCTGTCTGAGTCTATACTTACCGTGGGAGGAAGGGAAGGGTTACTCGATTGAGTGGTGCTGACTACAGGCCGTATTTGCTGACTGTTTATGCAACTGACATGTAGAACCAACACAGCTGCGGAGGAGAGCGCAGACCGATCAAGCAGAGGCCCAAGGACGGACTTTCACTGGACCTGCTGCATTTTATCCACCATGGTTGGACACGCATCGCATTTCGGAGGGCATGCCAGGAGACAATATCAGCATGGGGAAGGCTTTCTTCTTCCACGATGAGAAGGGTATCACAGCTGTCTACGGCTGCGAACAGAAATAGAAGAACAAAGCTCATCCTGAGGCTGTTGTTGCATTTATAGTTGCCAGCCACAATAGCTTCAAAGCTAAGATGACTTCTAAGCAGACTAATATAGCATCTTTTCCATAGGTGCCTGTTCCTGCGTCCGCACTCGTAGGCCATGTCGGAAGATACAAACATCTTCGTCACGACCAAACAAGCCAGCCAGGACCGTTCCAGAAGTTTAGGTCCCCTTACCGTATACCAGTAGTTTACATCCAGTCTCCAAATCCCAGTTCCCCAAGAGTTCGCATCCCATCCCCCAAGTTCCAAATTTCCCTAAACTTTATACAAACTCCCCAAATTTCCCAAGTCCCAGAAGTTTATATAAACTTCCCTCATTCAAGATTGACGATCATTTTGCATTAATTATCCAGCGAAAAGTCAATCTTCACGATCCGAAATCTTGTGAACATTATCGCTTGAATACAACACGAGAACCGGCATATAAACGTCTGAGCAATCTTCAATACCTCGTTCCCCACCCCTCGACTAATATCACGTCCGGCCCCTGAGCGATTTCTTGGCTATACAATGTGTTTGTTAGATGTGGTGGAATCGGCTCAGCTTCAATCAGATATATGGTCCTTTCACCCACCGCCATTCCAGCGGGGCCAGGGACGTATACGCCGACCCCTTTTCCTTCCCGTACAATCTCATCCTAGGAAGACGTCCTAGGCAGAGCTTGGCGCCGTCCTGCTCTTCTGTGATGCACCGCGGATGTTATTATACATACGGAGCCCGCTACCAACTGACAAGAATCAGGAAAAGCCTTCCATTATCCAGACTACTTCGCACACGAACGAATAGGTCAATATCCCCATCCCCCTCTTCCGAAAAAAAGCTCCGCTCGTTGCGAAAAGCCTCAAAGATAGCGAGATACATCCACCGCCAATACCCTATAGTGGTTAAAAAACCACCCCATCGACTTTGTCACCACAAACATCAAGTCCAGTTGGAGAAACCAAGTCTTTAAATATCCCTGCAGTAGTAAATACATACATACATACAGACGCCACATATTGCAAGAGTAAAAGTATATAAACCTCTCAACAGCTGGACTCCATCTACGTACGTACACACATGCCACTTCAAACGTATTTTGAATCCCGGGTATAAGCCTTCAATGCAATGCAACAACAAGCCACGCAAGAACCACAAGAACCACAAGTAGCTAACAACAGAGCCGAGTCGAGTCGAGTCGAGTTGAGTCGAGCCGAGTCGAGTCGAATCGAGGAGTGCCAGCCACCACCACTTCAAGCAAGCGCACAACCACGCATCCGCACCCTCAACACTTCAATCAACCAGAACAAAAGGAGAAAAAACACCAAGCAAAGCACCCACACACCCATCAATCAATAACGACCAAAAATTTCTCAACAAGACAAACAATCGATCCATTGTCCATCAGCAATCTTTTTTTTTTCGCATTTTGTAATACTGATATCTTGCCCAGCCTCCAACGGAGGAAGAAGGGGGAAAACAAAAAACTACTACTCAAATCCCACCGCCTCCCCAGTTCCTAATGTGGTATTCGAATCGTAAAAAAAAGAAAGAAAGAAAGAGACGGCTATATAAGCGCCGCCATAGAAGAGGTAGTGGGATGAATAGGCCCATGGGGGGATGCCCGTGGAGGATGCGATGCCATTAATTACAATCCAGCTACAGTGTAGGGGAGAAGCCGGCCACAGGCAAACAATTTCGTCATCAGGGAGAAACGTAAAATCGGCCCGTATATCCCCAATCCAAGCTCTTTCAAGGCGATTGGAACCGGGAAGCGTAAAGCCAGTGGCCTGGGTTATGCCAGTAGGTGCCATCCGGGGATCGCAAAGGAAAGAATCTCGACCGGGGAAATGGAGGACCAGGCCGTCGAATAGAAAATACCACCCCAACTTTCCATCCAAAGTATAAGAAAACCATTAACCAGTGCAGTGCAGTGTACCCCGAAACCATTCTTTGCCTGTTGGTGGTGAAAGAAACCCCCTCATAAAGTAATAAACTCAACAGTCCAAAACAGGGCGCGATAATGAAAACCGAAACAAAACAAAAAACTGGGGGATCGCTGTGATACAAAAGCCAGCAAGCAATAAACGCCTTTACCCTCAATTTCGCTGGAAGTGCAACCGATAACAAGCCATGAACCCCGTGTCTAGAAAAACAAACTAATAACTGCAGAAACACAGCCAGTGTCGCAATATGGGAGCAAGGAAATCTATCATGCAAGATGATCGCAAGCCTTGTGATTTTCATCAGATCCGAAGAGGCGCCAAGATGCGTTTTGAAATAGCGACAAGAAGAGAATGGATGTGCGACTCGAATAAGGATATATCCTGATCGGACGGCACTAGCCTTGTCGTAATGCGGAGGAAGGGTTTGGGCGCCGAGTGAGAACCGTGCCGGCAGACATCCAGAATAACATGAGGAACCCAAGAAGGAAATCGAATCGTGAAAACCGGGGAATAAGCAGGAACTTTTTAGGATGAACGCTTGGAAAGTGCCGTGTGCCAATTATGTATCGGTAGAAGAGAGTCGTCCGAGAAATGGGGAACGAGGATAACAACAACAGAGGAGACGGCTTTTGAAAACCCCGCTACCCAAAGAGAAAAGCATTTTTTACGACCCTAGAAGAATTGACACTCAGTCAGTCAAAGTCTCCTGTGTGAGATCGATGGTGCTTTTACACGGCGACAGGCTGAGGCCCGAAGCCGGGAGCCATGAAGTACGACGGATGCCTCTGAGCACAGTACATGCAACCACAATTGACACCGTGGTTATTCCAAACCGACGGCGCGTTATACTGTGTGTTGTAGGAAGGGGGCCCGTAATTGGCCGGCTGCTGCTGTTGCTGTGTTTGAGCCGGGGTGGGCTGAGACAGGGGTGGGAAGCCGAACATGGTGCGACGAGAGTAGCCTTCAGCTGGAGCCCCATAGTACTCCGGGGTAGTTGGACCCGTAGTAGGCGCTGAGGCTGGAGAGTACTCGTTCGCGGATCGCCAGGGATCGTACTGGCCGTAGCTCGAGTTACTGAACGACGTCTGAGCCGATTTGGGCGTGTACTCATATGGCGGTGGTGCACTGTAATTCTGCTGAATGGGTAGCGGAGGCAGAGGCTTGTTCTGGTTCAGTGATCGTTGCCGTTGGACGGTTGTGTCAATCGGACTCAGCCTGTTGTGTCGAGGCGCATGGGTGGCGTGTGCCTGGAAGTCTTTCCAAGTTTCAGCCCACGAGTTCCAGCCTTGCAGCTCAGAGGGATCGCGGTGGAGCTTGAATTCGATCGCGACAAGCCACTCCATCTCCAAATGATTCAAATCGGCAACGGGGATGCCGCTGACTTCCGACCACGATCGGTTGATAAACGTATTGTCGTCCAGAAACTTACTGCCAAGCACCAGTGCAATGGTAAGGAGGCGAAACAAGTGGTTGTCGGTCTTGGGTCCCGCGCCGAGCATATGCATCCGGCCGGAGAGGTAGCGTAGGCTCAGCAGGATGGTAGCCGAAGGCAATCGTGTTGCGCAGAGCACCTGGTGCACCCATTTGCGGAAAGATGGCGGCATCGGGCGGTTGAGGGTGATGCTGCGAGCAAGGTCAACGTTGGCCGTCAGGGGGGGACAATCTGGAACATACATTTGGAGTGCCATCTCGCAAACAAAGTCTGTCATCGTCTCCATGTCATAGTCCAGCTTGGCAGACACACCACCAACGGGTTTGTCATCCTTAGGCGGCGGGTTCACTCGCTGCGTCAGTTCCTGTTGAGCGCGCTGTTGGGCGTGTTGCTGTTGTTGGAGCAGCGCGGACTCTCCCATTGGCTGGCCGTTTGGCAGGCGCATAGGGGGCAGGATGGTGGCGGCAGCAGGCTCGTAGAAAGAGCTGGGCAGGGGAAGCGTTGGGGCGCCGCTGTTCATGTAGGTGCCGGATTGTGGGTACATGGGCGGCATCGCCATGGCGAGCTGGCCATAGCGATCTGCGAAGTCGTAGCCCTCTTCCTGTTGCCGGATGGCCGGCTGTCCTGCAAACGCGTTCTGCTGGTAAGGCATTCCTCCGCAGCCCGTGTTGTAGCTAGGAACGAACTCGGGCGGCGTCAGAGGCATCTGTCTGGGCAGGTTGTGCCGGGGGTAGAAGGAAGGCATGTTGGAGGACGGTCGCAGAAGAAGCGAAGAAAGAGGTGCGGTACACCCTGCCAACAAAATTAGCACGGCTCGTTCGTGACGCCTGGTGGCCAGGCCAACGCGCCGCGGGTGAACGTACAATTTCTTCAGCTCCCGGCCTGAGAGGTGATGAGCCTGCGCTCGAGAGAGCCCACAGTCGCTCTTTAGCAGGTCCTCATGCACAACAAACACGTTTTCGGTTCGGTGAAGGTTGTTTCGGTGGGAGAGCAATCGGTGGAAGGGGCGAGCGGTCGTAAGAATGCTGTATCAGACACACGCTGTGAGTGAAGCTGGGAGAAGGCGCCGGTCGACTCGGTCCGCGGGACTGCGGTGGCGGGTGACGAAATCAGGACGCAGTGTGCGTCCAGAGGAGGGCGGGAGACAAGGCGAGGTCGGTGAAGGACGCGGGCGGAGACGAGGCCTAAGTGAATAGCTCGTGACTCTCCGGCGTGCGAGAGCGTGTCGCGGGCGATGTGTCGGGGGGTGCTGGGTGGAACCGTGACAGGCGTGGGGAGAGGAGAAAAACAGCAGCGGCGCTCCGGCACCGAGACTCGGTGAATTTCAGAAGTGCAGCGCCGAGGATATGCCAGGGAGAAAAGTAGAGAGGCTCGCGGACGGCGTTGCGACTGAGACGCGGCGGACCGTCTTCTCAGCGACGACAGCCGTTTGACAGTCAGTCAGGCCTGGCCGAGACGAGTGTGGCAGCGCAGTCCACGGAGCGAGCTCAGCCCGGGTGCACGGAAACGGGCTGCACAGCGCAGGCACGGCGTGCAGGCAGAGGTCGTCGTCGGGGGGCACAGAGGGGAGCGGCGAGGGTGGTGGAGAGAGAGTCGGAGGACGGGCGATGGGCAGAGGGAGAGGGAGAGGGAGTAGGCACAGGAGCGGGCAGGGGCGCGCAGCAAGCGACGACAGAGACGAGGTGTGTGGGCCGCCGCCGGTCATCACTGGGCAACGCAGCGAAGGGGAAGGCGCGGGCCCTCGTCGGCGGCGCGCAAGCCCACCACCCACACGCTGCGGCAATTTCATTCGGCCGGCGCTGCGCTCGTCGAGAGCCCCAGAGAGCGCGCAGCCAACGTAGCCTGAAATTCTCTGCGAGCCTGGCAGCGCTCCCCATACCGCCCGGCCGCCCACTCACGCGCGCAGCCGCGCCATCGTCTTCCCATCAATAGCAGTGGCCGCCTGCAGGCCAGGCACCGCAGACGTTGTTGCAGCCCCGGCGCGTCTGCAGCCCGTCGCCAATCGCAGCCGGCCAGGGCGCGCCCATTTTTGCTCTGTTTGAATTCCGCTGCGAGCCACGTTGGCACCCATCCTTCTGTGCGCTGCGTCCGCCGTGGAAACCGGCACCTCAACCCCCTCGCGCTGCGGGCGCTGCGAGCTCGAGGCCGCAGAGACACTGCCGTGTCGCCAAGGAGCCCCCAGAGGCCCATCCCCTTTTGGCCCGGGTTTGCGTCGCTAGGAAGCTGACCTTGCGTCTGCCGTTGGCAACAGCAACCTCCGCCCCGTCCATGCTGCCGTCTGTGCAAAGCCTCGCCGTGCTCGAGCAAACGGCTGTAAAATTGTAAATATAGACCCCCCGAGCTGCCAGCTGCCACCAGGAGCATATTGCAATACACAGTAATACGGCGAATATGCGGGTAATGGTGTGCAAATGTCTCGTTATGATTTCTTCTGGCTGCCCGCGCCCTCGGCCCCGTGCCTCTCATGAAAATTGTGCCAACCGACCTGCAGCATGTCGCTAGCTGTCCGCATGCACACAGGGTCCGTCGCTGCCCGTAGTCCGCGCGAGCGTAGTACGAGAACCTCGTATTTATTGAGGAATAGGCGAAAAATGGGGCCTGTGCGCACCCCACCTATTTTGGTAGCAATCCACACAACCACGATTTTTTGAAGAAATTTTTGATTGAGGCTTTTGATATACTATATTTTTATCTGTATCACGATTTTTTTAGTGGAAGGAAAGGCCCGTGCGTGTGCAGATACAGATTTCGTCCCAAAACGCCTCCCATATACCCACCTCTCCTCCATCACTGCCATCCCATCAATCCACGTCCTACGAGGTTGTGGAGTATCTCAATCTCTTCAGAATTACCTGCTCATCTCTCTCATCTCATCCATGGAAGTCGTTGTCACCTTCAGATTTAAGAATCCTCCGCACAATGTTCGGCACATTGTTGATCCACCGATTTATTAGTTCTTGAGGGAGTGCTTCCCATTCAGCAAACCAATGCCTCCGGCAATCCTCCTCACATCGAGAAGGCTCAAAGTCCTTTGTGATGTGAGTCCTTATCCATGGCCAGGCGTGTTCCTGTGCGTTCACATCAGGTGAATGACCTGGCCAAGGAAGCTTCTCAATGTGGTGGACGCTAAGATAGTCCTTTGCAATCCTGGAGTCGTGGGCAGGTGCTCCGTCCTCAAGAAGGAGAGGTTCTTTTCCCTTCTTTGTCAACTCATCTATCCAAGGCTTGATGAGAGGCTTGAGGACTTCTTCTCGGTGGCGGAATCCATCAACACCTCCCCGTGTTCGGTCACCGCGAGTATACTCCAGATCCTTCCTCCACGCCTTGCTCCTACTGTTGACGTCAGGGTCTCCCATAGATCGTAGTACCCTCCGAGCAACAGCCACTTTTACCTCCCTATCTTGACGCCGCGTTGCATTCTCCTTATCAAGATCCTTCTTGGCTTGTATAGCTATCTCCTTCGTCTCTTTGCGGTAGATGTGGCAAGGACCCTTCTCTCCATAGGTGAATGCCCCCCAGAATTGCAGGGTATAAACAGGTCGAATTTTCTCACGTTTGACGTCCTTGTGATACTCTTCTCCCTCCCTACACCAAGCTCTTTTCATACCCCGTTGATCACCAGCTCGTGCAGGTGTCTCATCTGTATAGACAACTCTTCTGAAGTTAAATCCCTTGTTGTCGCCTTCGTCGTATTTATCAGGATTGTGAGCAAGTGCCCATTCGAAGCGTTTCTTCTTCTCAGAAGCAGTCAGGGGTGGGCGGAAACCAGGCTTTCTCCGTGAGTATCCAGCTTCGTACATAACGTTTTCGAATAAAGATACAGAGATAGACTCCATCACGCTCTTGAAATTGCCTTTTTCAATTGCTAGCTTGCTCTCCTGCTCACGGTGGCGGCGATCTTGCGTTGTAATGCGAACAATCTCATCTTTCTGAGCCTGGGTGAGAAGCTCAGGCCGACCACGTCCCATGTTATCCTCATATAATTGAGGATCATGCAAAGGCAACCCAGAAGACTCTGCGCGCTCCTTTGTGCGCGTAATTAGCTTTGATATAGTACCCTGCTCAACGCCCAACAGTGCTGCAGTGGAGCGCTGGGAGGCATTCCCTTGGGTAGTTGCTCCGACAGCGAACGCGCGTTGAATAGGGTCAAGCTCCCTCCGGGGAGTTTTGTAGCGTCTTTCTTTTTGCACCTTGTATTTGTACGGCTTGCGGCGATTAATTTGAGTCATTATTTATGAGATTTGGATAATAATTGAGAGAGATACACGTGGTTGCGTTGATGAGACGCGTCGGGGAAGCTATCAGGGGTAATCTTCGGGATTCGCCTATTCCTCAATAAATACGAGCTCCTCGTAGCAGCTTGGGAGCTAGGCATCGTCGGGTCGAGCAGGACCACAGCTGCAGCCAGCACGGCCGCGCGATCAACCTCTCTCCGCACATCGCACCCATCGTGAACCACTGCCATCATCGAGGGCGACGGCGAAAGGGTCCAGTCGGCGGCAAGCGTTGCGTCAGATGCTGCAAAGCGTCATCCATCCGTCGCTTTCCCTTTTCCACCCATCCTGTTCGCTGCTTTTCTGCCACATGAGGAATTCGTTCTGCGTAAGTGGTGCGCCGAACCAAGCCCCTCGGCCCAACGTCGTGCTCTGGGCCGTATGAGCACTGTAAGCAGCGCTTGGGGGTGTCTGAAGTCTTGGGCTAAGCATCGTGTAGCGGTGGCAAGTTCACGGTGAGGTGGTCTCAACCACTTCGTGATCAGCCAGGCAGCAGATGCTCCATCTGGCGCGGTGACGTACGATCATACGCGGTGGCATGAATGCTTCCCTGATCTCACGAGGCGACTTTCGCAGCCGTGGTGGTCTGCTTGTGGTGCATATTCAAAGACGCGGTTCATGTTGTCGGACATCCGTGAGCGGATGTCGCGGTCCATTCCGTCTCCAATCCGCACACGTGCTGGAAAGTGCGGTCTGGCTCGGAGGCCTCCACCCTCGGCCGCCTCCCTGACGACGCCAACACCCACGCGCACATTTCCTGCATCCCCGAGGCCCTTGCTTTCTGTGGAATTGAAAACCTTCTGGAATTTGCAAATATCCATAAATTCGTACACGACGACATACTTTATGTAAGGGCTATAGGCGCTGCGTGGGTGCAATCAAATCTGCCCACGCAATCAAAATCCCTCCTTGCACGTGAGGCCGTTGGTCTCGATTTAGGACTCCAAACACCAGTGTCCATGCCAAATCCCATGGTATTTCCCGGATAGCCGCTCATGCATGAAATGTCAAATCGTAATCCCGCACTTTTAGTTTTTGTGCTCATTCCCCACCTAGTTCATCTGTCGAATAAGAGCGTTGATGTGGTCTTCTCGGTTGCCCAAGTCACCGCCCTCGACAAAGTGCTTGAACTTCCTCGTTCGGAAGCCGCCTGTGGGACTGTTGAGCTTGAATGGCCACAAAAAGTTAGACACCTGCTTGAAGTTGGGCCTGCACACATGTTAGCGATTTTTCTCCCGCGGAGACATTCCGGGAACTAACCCAACCGTGTAGACTGCGGAATTATGTCAGTTAGCGGCTCAGGTACACGTTTAGATGAGACACTTACTCTCGTGAATTAAATCCTCCATACAGATGAGGCCATATTTCCCGAGATGCTGCTCTATGATCTCGTTATCCGTCAGCGGAACGCGCTGCTTGTCGACCTTGCCATAGCCACGCTCTGCACTAACGTCAGCAGGTTCACTGACCGGATTCTCGGAAACCTTACTGTAAATGAGCTCGCGGACGGATTTCTGGTTTGGGTATCCGTAGGCAATGAAAGGCTCGACGACTGGGTCCCATTAGCTTGGTTTCTTCATGTAGTGGTCGTCGAAACTCACTCCTCAGCATCTCCACAGTGGCTTTCGTCAACCTAATGAAAACGCCATTGTTGATCTGAAGAAGGCGGAGAAGCTGCAATGTCTTCCGCTTCTTGGGGTCGATCTTGTTTATACTGCATCAATTAGCTCCAGATATATAAGCGAGACCGAAAAGTCGTACCCCTTGATGCGGACGACAAAGGCCAGCTTTGGCTCAGCAGGTACGTAGAAGCTGTCACTCTTCTTCGCATCACGACTGAGTCTTATCTTCTCCCTCTATTATGAATGTGTTAGATTAGCCCCTTCACAGATCAGGTCCGTTCCATACCTCTGCGTCCCGGTACTCCTTGACATATTTCTCGGCCCGTGTGAAGATGATTTCTCTCTTCTTCTTGCTCTTGTCTGCTCTTCCATTAGCTCATGCCCTAAGGTCAAAGTGACATGCGAGAAAGCTTGTGGAGGGCGATTGCCTCAGATCCGAAAGATGGTTAACGAATCAACAACATTGACTGTAGGTCTAGTCGAGAGTATGGGTGGGTATCATCATCGTAATCGCCCTCCCAAGCTTCCACATGGCTAAACAATTGCGTACCTCGCTTCTCCCGTGTCGCAATAGCACGGTCCTCCCTCGCCTTCTCTTGGGATTTCCTCTTCTTCAAGAGGGTCTCCGGGATGAGGATGTCGTTTTGAGTGGGAACGCTCCTGTAAGGCACGATTATCAGCAAATTGCTCTGGCAAGAGGCTCCAAGAAGCTGCAGACTGAGCAGGTCACACTTCAGGATATAACTTACGTCTTGGGCGCCATGATTGGTGCTTGAATGATGAGGTCGAACTGGAGTTCAAGAAATCTCGTCGCGAAAATTTAGGTCAGATGTGCCGAGCCTGGTCCGTGCATAAAACTAGTCTTATGAGGAATGGCTCGCTCGGGCCCGTGCGAGTCGGGAAGGACCACTGGACCTTCCGCCATCATGGCCAACGTCTATCTCGAAAAACTGCATGTGTATTCAATCTTCATGTCTCGGTCTACAGATACATGTAAAATGATGTTTCAAGATCCATATATCTTACATGTCACTATGCTACCCATTTATTTATCCAACCGTCCAACATCTCAACACTATCAGGGCGAGCCCTCCTCCGACCTGCTAATGTTTCTTTCAACTTCAACATTGACAGTTCAACGTTATTGGTGGCGGGCGTTTTTTCCGCGATGTTACCGTGGCATTGACAGTGATGCCACCTCTATCACCACCTCTGTCAACCTCTTTGTTCCCAATACGGCCCATGTTTCGGGGGATACAAAACGGGGATACCTATCCATACATCAGAAGGTCCATCGGTGAAGAACTTGATTTGTCGTCTTGTTGGTTTTGAATAAAATGGCTATCCTCCTCGAAATACCGAATGGTATATCTTCTCAGGAACATTCAGACCTCGATAGCGCATAGCTTCGCCATCGACTTGTAATCAACTTCAAGTGTAGAGGAGCTCAGAGGCCTTTATTTCATAACATCGATAATCGTTGGTAGTGTATTTCTTGTGGGGATGAATATTGATTGGCCTGCCAAATTCTCACAGTTTCATTATCAACTATCAGCTCAGGGCTATCATGACACTGAATGTTGCAGGCGTGCCCAGGACTATCCACCGGTACCACAATGGATTCTCTCCACATTCGACGATTTCTCCAATATTGCCTAAGAATCAGGTGGTGTTGGGTTGAATTGGAACTAGCTGCATTCCTGAGGATCATAACGGATTCGGAAGCGAGGCGACGAAGCAACCACATCACAGAACATTGCCCGTCGAACAAAGACACCATGACCGCATGCGGGCTATGTCTATTTCTGTGCGAAGCTCCTCCAAAGAGCTTTGTACAGCTCATCACCAGATTCGCAAACAGCCAGCTCTATAGCCATGCATATAACATGCCTCCAGTGGGCAGACATGTCTTTCTTTTGCACCCGGAGAATTTCTGCCCCTACACGCTGTTTTCGAATGGAATTCGCTCGTTAATCCACCTTCGTTCTGTTCCCAAAATCGTACAATGTATATCTGGCACTACTGGACTCGAACTCTTCTGACTTCGTCCGCTGTCCCCACGAGCACCAGACCTTGCCACGGTTATCACTGTCCTAGCACTTCGTCCGCTATCCCCACGAGCTCCCGGCCTTGCCACGGTTATCGTTGTCCCAGTACCTCGTCGGTTATCACTACAAGCTCAAGGCCTTGCCACGGTTATCACTGTCCCAGGACTACTTCTTCGTCTTCTCTTCCTCCCTCCTCCTCCGCCGATCCTACCCTCTCTAGCTCCTCTTCTCACTCTCGCTCCCACACTCGCTCTCGCCATACTCGTACTACTTACACCACCGTTACTGTCACCCCGTCCACCACCTCGTCCACCGCCCGGTCCACGTCTGTTCGCCCTACGCAGCCCAGCTCATCATCCAAGATGGTTACTACGACTGGGCTTACGTCGATCCTGACGACCACCCTTTTCATCACTACCAGCACGGCTACTCCTCAAGGGGGCAACATCTTCGGTCCAATTGAAGGTCTCTCTCAGTGTGCTGTAAGTTCTCATCGATGTACTCTTAGCCCTAAACACATCTAACCCTCCAACCAGCAAACCATCATCTTCGATAACCTCAACGAAAGCCGCTGCAACATTGGCTTCTTCCCCTGCATCTGCGATGAGCTGATCGCTCGCAGAGTAGGCCCTCAGATCTCAGCAACATGCACACCCGACGAGTCAAGACGTACGTTCCATGGACTCTCCCCCCCACCCCCCGAGCCTTAATCAAACTAACATGCCCCAACAGAATACGAGCAATTCCTAGCCAGCATCTGCCCCTCAAACCGTCGTCCAGAGAACGTCACAACACCCATTGTCAACACCACGACCGTGAGATCCACCATCCCCGTCTCCACCAGTGTCCCCGTCTCCACGCGTGTCCCCATCTCCACAGGTGTCCCCGTCTCTACAGGTATCTCCAATACCACCACCTCGGCTGGCCCCTTCCAGAACACTACCACTGCCGCTGGTGGCGTCACTACTCAGATCCTCGTTCCCACTACTGCCGCCAATGGCGTGCCTACGACCGTTACCCAGGAGACTGTGGTTCCGGTGATCCCTACTCAAGAGGGTCCTGGTGGGCCAGCGTTCACGGGCGCAGCGGCTATCATGGAGGTTCCGGAATTTATCCAGAGCTTTGGTGGTATGAGGGCTGTGGCGATGGCTGGAGGTATTGGGCTTATGGGGTTGGTGTTTGCGGAGTTGTAGTGTCTTGGTTGTTGGGTTTGGGTTTGGTGCTTTGATGTTGTGATAGCGGAGCATGGGTGAGGTATGGTGAGGGGAAGTAATAGATAATGATAATTTTTAATTTATTGGTAGATGTTATTCTCTTCTTGTATGTCTGTCTGTCTCTCTGTCAACGTAATTTGCTATGCAAGCGGAGGACTTGGTATGGAATTTAGACGTGTTTGATAGAATACGTAGGTACCTGTTGCAAAACGAGACACCATATAGTGTATCGTGGGAGTTACTCCCTTCTAGGGCGTCTCTCTCGCAACTCGATGCACATGGCGACAGCACATGCAAAAAGTAAAACTCCAACTCCAACCTTGGGATCTCACAACTATCAACCATCCAAATAACAAGACTGCCGCAGCGGTGCTGCAAGGGCGCGGCATAGGTCGTAGTCAGAACATTGGTTGGGATGGAGGTATCAGACAATAGGGTTTGTCATTAAAGGGGGGGAGATGGAACAGTCGAACAACTCACTAGAACGTCAAAACATGCTCTGAAATCTAGAGATATCCTGTAAAGTGATGAGAGGATAGTAGATACAAAAATAGAAGGATAAATAAATCGGACAAATAATCTTCCGAGGGGGTGTCAGTGATGTGTGTCAAATCCGGGGTTTAATATGACACGACTGGACGAGAGGTTGTATTTTGATTTTTAAAAAATTCATTTCCTGAACTTATTTTACCTTTGGGACGTTTTTCGAAGATTTGGGGCCTACTTTTTTCAATAAAAAAAACATTTACGGCAATCAACACCCTGACCACAACCTTCCCCATTAGGAAGTTTGACAGATGCACATCTCCAATCCCTGACTCACAAGAGACGCTATAATTTCCACAGCCAAAGCCCAGGAAATCTGCAAAAGGTTCCATATAGTTTGATACAGTTCAATATTATTTCATCCACAGACCTAGAACCATCGGTGTGCATGTGTGTATATATGCCTGACAAACGCCGGATCATGTCATACCCCTAAACTCCAAACCATCTACCCACAATCTCAGAGCATGTGCTCGGAAAGACATGTCCCCACCCCCATCCCAGCTCCATGCACAAAGTATAGTACAATCCCCTATCCAAGCCCAAACTATTCCATCCCATTCCATTCCATCCCATACCCAACACCAGCCCAACCCTCCCCATTCAAACAGGCAATTCAGCATTTCTCCTCCCCCCACTTATCGTCTCCAGCGCCTTTGCAATATACGGCCCCACAACAGGCACATTCCCCACGAACCCAGCAATCGTAGCAAAGAAGTCGCCAAACAAGACAAGGATGCCGTAGAGCTCTATGAGGAAGCCGAAAAAGGGCCAGCGCAGCAGGATGAGCGATATACCAATGACAAAGGCGAGTGTACCTTTCCATTTCTGGCGGCGCGCGAAGAAGAGGGCTGTCTTCTGGAAGCCGATTATGAGTGTGAGGCCGATGAGGAAGAGGATCTGCGTAGATATGCGATTAGGTGGTTTCGAGTGAGAAGGGAGCGGGTCATACATTTCCCATTGCTAGCCTGAGATCGAATTAGCTAGGGGATCTGTATAGGGAGGATGGGAAGGGAGGGAAGGGAGAAACGTACATGGCGCGATCAAAAAACATCATCATGCCGCCCAGCAGAAAGAAGCCGCCTGTACCCTGGTGAGCTCGCTGCTCTACTCTCTTGTGTGTGCGAACGCGTACCTACCCCCTGAGCAAAAGGCCACCCCAATTTCTATACGCAGAATCGCAATCGTCAGCCATTGTCCTTTGAAGAGTAATTATTATGGCCGGCGAGGCATACTTTGGGTGTCTGAAAGCCACATGGTCGGCATCTTGAAGAGGTGTGTGCGCAAAGGATCTGCGGGACGAAGAGAGTGTGGGTGCGGATTCTCGGGCGTGCCGTTTAGTAGCGATTGCTGCCTGTTATGCACGTCTATATCGCAGAGGTGTTGTTACGGGTCTTACTTTCTGTCTCGTGTCCACATGTCGAACGCGAGGGCTGCAGGCGACTGGCAGTCGGCGGACGGACCGACGCGTGGCCAATGTCATCCTTGTCACTTTGGCGGGAAGAGGCACAGAATTTCGATGCTTGTTCCCGTTCCCTCACCTGCACTCTCGACTCTCACACCTGTGCCTCACGAGCAGAAAAGCATACATCGCCGAACAGGCTCGCACACATGAGATGCATTCATGTACCGGCTAAAAAGTCATCAATTGATGCATTGGTACCTAAAAACTTCCTCCCGTCCCTGCTGAGGATCCGTAGCTATCGCCCTGACCACAGCCATCTCTACGATGCTGTAACTAGGATTGCTCCCAGTGAGTTCCTGGTATCCGTCCATGAGCGAAGAAAAGTATTGTGATCGCGATTAAGCCGGGGTGTCTTCTTGAGCCATATCTCGAAAGGGACTTGGTGGGTGGAAGGAATCTGACTTTGTCGATCGAACATGTCTTTGTGAGCTTCACCAGCTTCGCTCATCCTGCCATGCCCTGGCAGTCCTATGTAAACTCTTGGAACTGCTCTAGCTGTTCCTCCAACATCTGGCGTTGTGATGCACATGCTCCGCATTTGGCTGCTAAGCGAGCAGCTGCTTTCATCCGGGATAGACGCATGCGGTTGAGATTGCTGGTCCTCCAGACTCGGGCTCATTTCAGGACAGTATGGGCTCCCCGTGCCGCCAAGAATCCCTCCGTGACATTCGAAGGCATAGTCTGGATGAGCCCATACACCTCCTTGTTCGCATACCTCAACCTCGTCTTCGGGTGCGTATATGGTGCCGGCAGTCCAGTGATGTCGCAATACCTCCTCTGGCTGTTTGGATGAAAGCTTGGTGCCGATTCAATATTTGTGTATGTCGCTGCCGGTCCGGTCGCAGCGCTCATTCCCTGAGCAAGCCTCATGTTCTTTTCGAGCACCAGGGCGCTAAGATTCTGTGCCGCCTGCGCAATGTTAGGGACTCGGTTTGCGCCGATGGGCGTTGCGGCTCCGGTAAGGGGTTCGGATTGTGGGACGACGGGTGTAGAGACCCCGCTGTTGTTCTGCGTTGCCATGACGGAGGCTTCTTTGCGCGTGGCTTCGCTGATGATCTGCTTGACGTTCTTGTTGCGGCGTTGAGCGGCTTTCCAGTGTGGGTTTCGCCAGGGCTTGCGGATGGCGTAGATGTCGAGTTTGTCAAGAAGTGCCTGATGGGTCTTTTCGTCAGAGGCCGTGGTAATGGGCGCCATGTTGTTTGCAGTGGTTGGGCTGTAGTGTAGCTTGGGAAGAGACAAGGCTTGCAGGCCGTTCCGGAGACACGCTATAGAAAAAGGGCAATGGATATGCGGCGCGAGCGATCCGGGCGAGATTGGGAGCTTTATCGTGCTATTGTTGGTGAAGCGTGAACGTTGATGCAAGTCCAGCTGTGCCCATGGCTTGGCGTATGCACTAGTCTGCTTTTGCCCACTTCATGAACAACACAAACGCGTTCGTTTCTACACCCTCAGCCAAGTGACACGAACATGGTAAGGAGAAAATGGATCTACGTATTGAACGACGCGAGAAGCTGATTGGATGATAGGAAAGTCCTCACGAGCACCAGCAGAGCCTCTTGCTTTCCCGAATCATTGTCAACGTGGTGCGTGCTTGAGTAGTGTTTTGATAACCTCACTTCGACTGACTCTGGCGTAGGAGAAGCTCAATGAAGCCATCATGATGTTGAACAAGAACCTTCAAGAGATCAACATCCAAAACATGGACGTTGAGCTCGTGGCACAGATGTTCAAGAACTACCAGTCCAATGTCCTCTTTCACCTTGAGGGTAAGCTGCCAGATGAGCCCTATATATTACACTTAGTCTAAATTTCCTTAGCAACGAATGGCCTGAAAGACCCTGCCTAGTAGGTGTATCTGGTTACCTCACGTCTTGAGGTGGAGCTATGGGGAGCGGCGTTTGAGTATCGAGGGAAACTTTCACGAGCGACGAACGGATTATTTTTGGCTGGCATTGTTTTGAGTTGTATTCTCAAAATCAATTACACAACAATTGCCAGTACAAACTTTAAGAGGTAACTTGAAAGTCCCAGGCTCAGACTATTCTCGGTCACCGCATATAGGCTCGATGAGAAGCTGGATAGCTATGGTTCCTATGTAACATGTTGAAAATGGCACGGGGAAGAGAATATAATACCGCTTCAGCACATGACATCCACCGTTCATGCACTCTTGACAATCTGAGATATTCCTGGTGTGTTGCTAGACTTGAGTGCACAGACCACTTCAACGACCGACCTCCCGCGCGAGAACAATCGCAGGAAGCTCACCCTCAAGAAGCTTCCAAAGTTCCGCGCCAATCAGCAGATCGCCCCGCCCAGCGTGTTCCGAAATGATATGACGATTGCTCACCCACCTTCTTCTTCAACATCGCAACACCCACGCAACCCTCCACCATGGCGCCTTCAATCGCAGAAGTGCCCCCGTCCGGCCGCAACTCTCCCAAACCCCAGCCAACGAAGATCTGGAGCGTAAACGAACCCCCGTTTGAGGGCTTCAGGCCTATCGACACTCAAGGCTACGCACAAAGCAGCCGCGAGACGGCCATCATCATCGACAATGGTACAATCTCTCCGACATATTCGTACGCGCCCTGCTGACATGCTCCCCAGGAACCTCCGCCGTCCGCGCTGGCTGGTCCTTTGACTCGAAGCCCCGAATCTCTCTCCCGCCGCTCATGGCAAGATACCGCGACCGCAAGCTCGCCCGCACATTCACCTTTGTTGGGTCAGATGTATACGCAGACGGCACAGCGCGTGGCCAGTCAAAGAGCGCTTACGACCCCGGCAGCAACATTGTCAATAACTGGGATGTGCTGGAGGGCGTGTTAGATTACTGCTTCATCAAGATGGGTGTGGACGGCCAAAATGGCGGCATAGACAGGCCAATTGTCCTCACGGAGCCTGTCGCGAATCTGGGCTATGCGCGTAAAAGTAGGTTGAATACCTTTGATATATACAGTAGCGCGTGCTAATGCCCCTCTAGCTACCTCTGAGATTCTCTTCGAGTGTTACGGCGCACCCTCGGTGGCCTATGGAATCGATTCACTCTTCTCCTACTCGTACAACGGCGGCCGTCATGGTCTCGTCGTGTCCTCTTCATATTCGTCCACCCACGTCATCCCCGTGGTTGACCATAAAGCTCTCCTTTCCCAGACTACGCGGTTGAACTGGGGTCGTTGCCAATCCGCCGAATACCTCCTGAAGCTCCTTAAATTGAAGTACCCATCCTTTCCCGGGAAGATTAGCGACCGTCAGGCAGAGGATCTCGTCCGAGAACACTGCTATGTTAGTCAGGATTATGAGAACGATCTAAGCCACTATCTTGATTGGACAGGGCTGGAGGACCGGGACCACATTGTCCAATTTCCCTTCACCGAGCAAGTTGTCACTCAGAAGACGGAGGAAGAGCTGGCCCGTGCCGCTGAAAAGCGCAAGGAGAGTGGCCGGCGATTACAAGAGCAAGCGGCCAAGATGCGGTTCGACAAACTCCTTAAGAAGGAGCAGGAGTTTGAGTACTACCAACAACTCCATGAGCAGATCCAGACGGTCACAAAGAAAGAGGCGAAGCGGATACTGGATTCCAACGATTTCGACCACGAAGGCGAACTGGAGAGGAAGTTGCGCGACTTGGAAAAGTCGATCAAGAAGTCTCGGAACAAGGACCTCGGGATAGAAGAAGAGCAGGCAGAAGAGCCCACGTTCCCACTTCTAGATACCCCAGACGAACAGCTCAACGAGGAAGAGCTCAAGGCGAAAAAGACCCAACGACTCATGAAGTCAAACTATGACGCTCGGCAACGCGCCAAAGCGGAGAGAGAAAAGGAGAAAGCACGTATCGCAGAAGAACAACGTCTCGACGACGAACGCCGCACCGCCAACCTCGACGGCTGGGTCGCTGAGAAGCGCACCGCACGTCTCACCCTCATAGGCAGAATGAAAGACCGCGAGCGCCTCAAAGCCGAACTGGGCAACCGCAAATCACTCGCAAACCAAATGCGCATGAAATCCATCGCCAACCTCGCCTCGGACAACCCATCCAAGAAGCGGCGGCGAGGCGGCGGCGACGACGACACATTTGGCGCCGACGACGGCGACTGGAACGTATACCGCACCATCGCCGGCGAAGCCAGCGACGAAGAAGAAGAAGAAGACCTCGGCAAAGACCTCAAAATGCTCGAAGCCCAACTCCTCCAACACGACCCCAGCTTCACAGAGGAAAGCACCCAAGAAGCCCAATCCGACTGGACTAAATCCCTCCTCCACGCTTTCCTCCACGGCCCCTACCCCTACGACCCCCAGAACCAGCGCCAAATACACCAACTCCACCTCAACGTCGAACGCATCCGCGTCCCCGAAGTCGTCTTCCAGCCCTCCATCGCCGGCCTCGATCAAGCCGGCATCGTCGAAATCGCAGCTGGTATCCTAACCGAGCGTCTCGCTGACTCGTCCTCCCGCACAGATGTCCTAAGGGATATTTTCTTGACAGGCGGGAATACAATGTTCCGCGGCTTCGAGGATAGACTGAGGACGGAGCTGCGTGCTGTGCTGCCCGCGGAGTTACAGCTTGGTGTTAGGCAGGCGGCGGATCCGGTGCTGGATGCGTGGAGGGGGGCGGCGAGGTGGGCGGGGAGGGTGGAGAGTCGGGCGTGTTTTGTTACGAGGGCGGAGTTTTTGGAAAAGGGGGGGGAGTATATTAAGGAGCATGAGTGTGGGAATGTGTATTTTTGAGGCGGGGGTGCGGTGGGGTGGGGTGGGGGATGTACGGGTTGTCTCTTTTTTCTTGCGGGTTGGGCATGGGTGTGGGTCGGGTTGGTGTTTGTGTTCATGTTTTGTGCTGAGGGCGTGGCGTTTTTGATTGTTTTGTTTCTTTGGGCTCATCTGTGGTGGAGGGTTTCGGGTCAGGGTTCTTTTTGGGGGGGCGGACGTTAGGGGGGTTCATCTAGAGAGGGTGGGATGATGATGAAGAAGAAGAGGAGGAGGAGGAGAAGAGAAGGGATGTTCCCTGAGAAGACAAAATCAGAGTGTGAAAACCTCTTCCCCTCTTCCCCTTTCTTTCTTCCTCCATGGTGAAAACGGATACAGAATCCACGCACAAGAGAAGCAGATTCTAGAACCCAATTTACTTTGTGGGATTCTCTTCATTCCACGGTATGGTGTATAGAAGTGCATGTTGAAGCTGTTTCTTTTCTTTTCTTTTCTTGGTTGAATGAAGCGCAGCAGGTTGGCCCAATGATCAATATCCAGCAAACAGTCCAGTAGGTAGTGTTGACACACTCCAGCACAACAGTCCAGCGCCATCTATCTATTCCAACCAGCTACAAAAGCAAGCCTCCACAATCCCCGTACCGAAAGATAAAAATGCTACATTTAGATATCATATATAAACCCACTTGATACAAGAAACTTTTTGATTCCGACCTCTGTGCATGCAGGGCGCGGAGCCAAATGCAAGTACATTACCCTCCCCCCCCCCCCATTTCACCAGCAGCGATGCACATGTCTATTGCGCGCCATTCGCCTTGCTCTTCTTCGCTCTCCGCTCGGCAACAGCAGCAGCCAGATCCTCCAGCACAGTGATGGTAGACTCCCAATCTATGCACGCATCGGTGATGGACACGCCCTTTTTCAATGCTGCGGGTCCTTCGGCGGGCACCTTTTGGTTGCCCTCGTTGATGTTGGACTCGATCATCACACCGACGATGCCCGTCTCGCCGTCGCGGATCTGGTCGGCAATGACCTTGGCGACCTTGGGCTGGTTGCGGTGGTCCTTGTTGGAGTTGCCTGCCTTGTGTTAGTTTGTGGAGCTGAAAATATACGGTCATGCAAACACACCATGCGAGCAGTCCACCATCATGACCTCGGCCTGGCCCTTCTTCCTCAGCGCTTCCCGGGCCAGCTTGATGCTGGCGGGGTCGAAGTTGGTGCCCTTGGTTCCGCCGCGCAGAATGACAAAGCAGTGCTCGTTGCCCGCGGTCCGCGTAATGGCGGCGAGGCCTTGCTTGGTCACACCCATGAAGTGGTGCTTCGCAGCTGCCGCGCCAATGGCGTCCACGGCCACGGTCAAGCCTCCGTCGGTGCCGTTCTTGAAGCCAATGGGGAAGGAGAGACCCGAGGCCAGCTCGCGGTGCAGCTGCGACTCGGTGGTGCGGGCGCCAATGGCCCCGAGGGAGATGAGGTCGGCCAGGAACTGCGGGGAGATGGTGTCGAGCATCTCGGAGGCAATGGGCATGCCCAGCGACGTCAGGTCGCAGAACAGCTTGCGCGAGACGCGCAGGCCCTTGTTGATCTGGTAGCTCTCGTCGATGTCCGGGTCGTTGATCAGCCCCTTCCAGCCGACCGTGGTCCGCGGCTTCTCGAGGTAGGCGCGCATGATGATCTGGAGGTCCTTGTTGAGCTTGTCGGCCGTGGCCTTGAGGCGCTGGCAGTACTCGAGCGCGACTTCCGGGTCGTGGATCGAGCAGGGCCCGACCATGACGAGCAGGCGGTCATCGCGCTGGGTGATGATCTCAATGGCCTCTTTGCGGCCCTGGATGACGGTTTCCTCGGCCTGCTTGGGGATGGGGATCTCGGAGGAGAGCAGCGCGGGCGGGATCAGTGGGTCGTACCCCAGGACTAGCCGCGATATTAGCTGGAGTAGATTGAGGCATGCGCGTATATGGGTACGCACCGCGCACGTCGTCGCTTGCATGGGTCTGCTCGAAGGAAGGCATGGCGTGGGCTTCTGTGGGTGCCATCCTGGGACGTGGGCGGGGAAGACTTCTTATAGCTGCTGCACGGGGGCACCGTCAGCACACCGCTACTCTTGCATCGGAGACGAACGTACGTTCGGGCAACTGGTATGCCACTTGGAATCCTGGTGCCACGTCTGCTCCTATGGCGGGGTGTCTTTGAAGGGCGTGTCAGCGTGGAGGGGGAGGATGTGCACGGGGCCAATTGAGCGACGGCGGCTGGGATGGAATGACAGAAGCGTGGTCGAGGTGCAGCAGTCTGATGTTTTTTTTTTGAGAAATAAGAATAGAGTGCTGCAGCGGAGCGTGGCAGCTAAAAGCACCTCGTTCCTGGTTCGAGTCACAACACGCTCGATTTTTTTTATCGATAGAGCTGCGGCGGGGTTGGCTGCCGTCTCACCGCCGCGGCCTCCGCCACCCACCTGCATTCCACCCGTGCTGCACCCACCCGCCAAGCGCCGATTCCAACTGCGTGCGTGCGGTTGGCCGGCGTCGAGGAGCATGCTCGTGCTGGCCGCCGCCCGTCATGGGGTCGTCCTCATGCAAACAAACACGCCATGGCACCGCAGCATGAAGTTATTTCATGGCCAGATTAGCACCCCCCGCTCGCTACAGGCGGAACCCTCCACAGCCGGGATGGGCTCCGAGGCTGAGATGGTCGCGATCGCCGGCCAGCCACACCTCCACTCACGTCTCCTCGCGTCGCCTCGCACGCCCGCACGCCCGCACGCCCGCAGCGTCCTGACCAGCCAGCGGAACGGGCTCCCCCCAGCAGCACCTCTCCACCACGGCCTTCACGCGGGCCCGCGGCGTGGCACTCCTCGCGCACTCGGAGCCCCACTGTCTGGGCGTGAAAGACTGCTCCCCCGAGGCTATCTGAAACCGCCTCCTCGCGACTTCCCCTGACGTCTCCTGCCCTCTGCTACAAAACACCTGCGACCCGCGCCAGCACTCCCTCTCCACCCGCCGTAATATCCCACCAGCCCACCGGACACATCTTGTTTCTCCCGTCCACAGCCTGTCCGCGGTGTTGATCACGGCCTGCAGCGCGACTAATATCGACCACCGACCACCGACAACATCATCGACCCTCGCTTCCACACCAACATCACCATGCTCGCGTTTCAGACCACGAAGCGTCTCAGAGACGACGACTCCGACTCTGAAGATGACAGGTATCTGAAGGTGTGTTTCCTGACGCCTAGAAACAAGACCAAACAATTGACTCTGACTAGAAAACACGCCGCTGGGCAGACACCTTCCAGCATGCACGCCAGATCCGACAACCCCACCTCCAGTCGCCCTCGAGGCTGCCGCTCCGGCCCTCACTTACGCCCTCGCCGCCGCGGATGTTCACCAACATCGAGGCCATGACGCCAGCCCAGTCGGAGCACGGCGATGCAGACTCGCCAGACTCGGTGCAGAGCGAGCCCTTTATTCTTTCCTCTCCCACTCATACCATGGACGTGGACATGGACATGGATGAGGAGGACCTCGACATCATTGGCAGCCCACCCCCGGAATCACCCTTCATCCCCGCCAGCTTCCTCCGCCCGGCGAAACTCAACTCCACCCTGTTCAGTCGCGACAACCCCGCCAACAACACTGGCCGGATACCAACGCCCATCTACGGCAGCTTCTACGCCCCGCGAGGCCCCATGGGTGGAGGTGGCATGGCGGGTCTCGGCTATCCCTCGGGCGGCATGGCAGGCGGATTTAGCATGGACAACAACCACCTCAGCGTTCCCACAGATCCCATACTCCAGCCACCGGTCATGAGGAAACAAATCCAGCTGAACCAAGACCACGACAGAAGTCGCCGCATGCCATCGCCCATCTCGGAAGATGAAGATTTGCCTGATACGCCCACCGCCTTTACACAGTCTCAGCTAGAACGCCTTAGTGTGACGTCGCACAACCATGTCTCAGAACACAACATGGATTTGTCTGAAGAGCCAGTTTCGGCAAAAAAAGATGATGCAAATGGGAACGGTACCACCGGCCAGATGGAGCCGCCGGGCGTCAACACGTCGCCTACCCGAGGAAGGAAGAGGAGCGGGGCTTTTACGGGTAAGGGCCGCTTCAGTATGGGGTACAGGGAGGATTGCGACAAGTGTAGAGCTAGGATCCCAGGACATTATTCTCACTTCCTTCCTTAGGGCGGGTATTGGATGGGGTTTGGTGTACATCTTTTAGACGGCGTGTACTACTGTACCGTACTTTGGTACCCTTTCTTTTGCTTCTCTGGGACTTATTCTTGGGAATTCGGCATTGCGTGTGCATAGGGGGTTTGGTGCGGTTCTTCTGTTTTTCAATGGGGGTTGGGCTTTTGGGCGGTTTTTGCGCTGGGAGCGGTGGGATTGCGTTGCGTTGCACTGTATCGTACTGTACTGGGCTGGGTTGAAGCGCATTTCCTGTCGTTTGGTTTCGCGGCATAGCGTGCATGTGGGCGCCGGAGCCAGGTTTATGAATAAGTACAGACGAAGGATGAGGGGAGTATGGGTAGAAGATGTGTTGTATGCCGCAGTGCGCAGATGGATGAGGGACCTGTTGTATGAAGTGCATCTTTTTAGTGTACTCGTATTATACATACATACAAGAATCCAAGAGCCAGAAGTCGTCCTGCACACAATACCACATATTCAAATTCCTTATCTGTGGACTTGGAGAAGGGGTGTGTTATCGTTGGGTTGGTATCTGTATGTATGTATGTATGTATGTATGTATGTATGTATGTATGTACCGTGCATACATACATACCTACTCCTACTCCTACCTACCTACTCCTACCTACCTACTCCTACCTACCTACTCCTACCTACCTACTCCTACCTACCTACTCCTACCTACCTACTCCTACCTACCCACCTATACACATACACACACAACCAAACCCAACCCAACCCCAACCCGAAAGCCAAACCCGAAAGCCGAAGCCAAAGCCGAACCGCCCTCAGAACCCCCCATTCACTCATGTATGTACCTGTACCTATACATGTAGGATTGCGGCGTTCAGCCATGCAGGTGACGGGAAGCTGTACATCATGACCCATGTATTCTATGGCAAATCATACCGCTGCTACGCCGCTGCTACGCCGCTGCGACGGGGCCTGCTGTCCGCATGCTGGTCTTTACGCGCTGGGGTGGCGGTAAGGGCGTTGTGCGGGGGTGGGGATGGGGTAGGTAGGTAGGAGGGGAGGGGATGGAGGGAGATGAAATGCCCTGCGGTATGGTGGCGCTAATTTTAAACAGGGAGATGGGGGGACCTGGGTATCTAAGTTGGCTAGGGAGGGATTTAGGGTAGCCACGGGATACATAGAGAAATCACAGAGGTGGATAACGGACTGCTAAACAGAGGTCGGAGGTCTGGGCGATAAGCGGCTGGCGGTAGACAGTAAGCCGGTAAGCAGTTTACAATACACGCTCCATGCCCGCCGCCAATGTTTGAAGCACAGCTGGATGCGCGATCGCCTTCTTCTGTCCGCTACCTGCCTGTTCTGCATACCGTGTTTCTAGACGCGTGCTTGGCTTGCGGACTGGCTGGTTGGCCTTGTCGTGCACGCGCCCCTGTCTGCGACGGGAGCGTGAAACAGAGCTCGTGTTTTGTGACTTGTGGCTATTGGGTTGGTGCCGTCTTTGCATTTATTTTTTTCATTTCGGGGGATTGCGGGGGGAGGGGGGAGTGTTTGTGTAATCTCGTTTTGTACGAGGAGGTTTGCGGGGGTGGAGTTGGGGGGGGGGGGGGGGGTTCGGATGGGTTCTGTGGTGCGGTTATGGGTATTGGGTTCCTGCGCTTGGTTCTTTTGGAAGATGGGCTGTTGGACTCGGATCGGAGCAGGGTATCCAGGTTGATAATGAGGATCTGGATGGAGCTAAAGCGGGCAGATGGAGATAAGCGAGGTGTCAAAGATGGATAGATTGGGCCCGCGGAGACCACATAGTGCCTTTGGAGGAAATTCCGGTTGTTAGATCGTCAGTCACTTTGCTACCCTAATGCTGTTGGCTTTTGGGAAAATTTAGAGATGATTGCGGAGCAGTAGGGACGGACAATGGAAGAAGTGAAGACGTGCAGTCTGTAGAAGGCGTTCAGCTGTCAAATCCCAAAGCGGCAACAGTGATGAACGTGGCGCATGATGCGGCGCTTTCCAAGCTTGACGTCACCACCACAATATGGGATGCAGAACGCATTGCGGCATGCTTGTCTCGCACCTGGGCGTCTTTCAAAGACAAGACGAACAATTCCATCGCCCACTCACATATTTTCCTTCTGCTTTCACTCATTCCTCGGTTTTCTAACAAGATTACTCTCAGAGCTGTCCCTTTGCAATTCTCAAGATGGCGACTGGAGGAGCCGTCTACAAAGACCTTCTCCCCATCCCCCATGTCACCGACCCTGAAGACGAGAAGAAACATGTCACCATGATGGATGCACCGACCGAGAGCCATGCGTTGGCTATGCAAGAGCCTGAGGTGAAGGGCGCCGCACAAATCGAGCATGATGCAGAGGTGGTGAATCTGGGGTGGAATGAGCCCAAGGAGCAAGTCTCGAATCCGCTGGTGGGAGGTCTTTCGAACGATGATTTGTGGATGCTGGTTCGGCGGTTCAATAAAGTAAGTGCTAGACGAAGATGGGGAGTAGAATTGGAGATCGTGACTAACTGTTACGTAGCAAATGTACCATGTCAAGGAGATTCCTCATCCACCGCCGGGTGGGTTGGATTTGAATATCGCGGATGAGGAAGAGTTCAGCCCGGATAAGCTGAGGGCTAATATCGAGAGACTGTATATGACGATTGTAAGTGCTTCGATACATTCAATCGTGTCATGGCACTAACTATTTGATAGGGCATCGGCATGATGGGCTTCTTCAAGCAAATTATTCGACTTCGATCATGGAGGGAGACCCGTCGCACTGCAGGATTCTGCGCCGGCTACTTCGTGGCGTGGGCTCTGGATCTTCTCGTTCCGACCTTCATGCTTACTCTGATTGCTCTCATCGCCTATCCACCCTGTCGATCTGTTCTCTTTCCTCCTGCGCCTCTTGCGTTGGTAGGCAAAGGCGGAGCTGTGCAGAAGCCAAAAGCTGGCGTCCTCGGAAGCCATGATAGTGCCACTGGCGCACCCGAGAACCACAAGGGAGAAGCCGTCGAACAGGAAGCAAGCAACTTTGTCAACGGCATCGCGTCCGTGGCATTATCTAGTGCCACTGGGAAGCATCCACAAGGCGAGCCGCCCTCGACTGACGGGGAACCCTCCGGAGCTGTCCCAGATCCTACCTCAATCGCCGTTGCTGCAGCAGATGCAAAAGATGTTGCTGCTGGTGGCAGCCCAACAGCGCATCACGACAAGACCAAGGTACCCATGGAGACGGCCATGTGGACCAAGATGAGGCCTATCATGCATAGTCTCGCTGATGTCACGGATGGCTGGGAGAGGTTTGCAAAGTAAGTCACTATTCAACATGGTCTTGTTGTTGCTCATGAAATGTCAGTGTACTAACAGAAAACGATAGTGCGCTTTCTCCAATGGCCCCCTTTCCCAAGGATCGCTACCGCCTTCGCTTTGCTGCCGTCATCGCACCTCTCTTTTTCGCCTCCTTCTTCATCTCTTCATACATGGTGACCAAGGGCATGACGTTCGGTATCGGCTTTGGGTTCTTCGGCGACCCCATCATCTCCCGTGGAATCGATTTCTTGAACCGCAAAGTTCCCAACTGGCAGAAACTCCTCGAACTCCGCAACACGCTTCTCAAAGGCGTACCAACCAATGCTCAACTCACCATTACCCTTCTCCGCCTCGGCGAGGCCAACAAAGCCCCCCTGCCACCGCCCCCTCATATTGCCAGTCCACCCCCTGAGATACCCGCTGAAGTTAGTGAAAACGAACTCCGAGCCACAGGAGCAGACTGGCCCCTCAACGCCACCCAAGAAGAACTCGACGAAGCCATGGCCCACGATCCCACGACAGCCCACGAAACCAGCGGCGCCGACATCGACGCAGCCAAGAATGCCAAACACGGCCGCAAGGGCGCCAAAATCCTCGGTTTCTTCAAAGGCACCATCCGAGGCGGTGTCGAAACTGCAATCGGCACCGACCGACTCAAAGCCAAAGCGGGCAGCGAGCACGCCAAAAACCGACTGGGCGCGGTGCCCAAGCCCTCGGAGGATCTCACGTCCGGCCCCACCGAGTTCAAAGCTCGGTATCAGGGGAAGAAGGGGCATTTGTACATTACGACCAAAGCTACAATCCCCTGCGTGGCCTTTTCGACTGACAGCACGATTGAGAAGATTGGCACGCTGGAGCGCGAGGATTTGCATCCGCTGTGGAGTCTTCCGATTGGGGATGTGAGCGAGATTAAGAAGGTGGGTGGGTATGGGTGGAAGGCGAAGTTGGTGGTTGGGTGGGCGATGGGGAGGGAGGTTGCGGATGGCATGGAGATTTGGACGAGGACGGGGGAGAGGTGGAGGTTGACGGCTATGCCGTTGAGGGATGAGCTGTTTAATCGGTTGATTGCTATGGGGGGGCAGAAGTGGGAGTGTTGGTAGAGGGGATGGGGGGGGTAGTGGTGATGGTGAGGGTGTGGATGTGGACGATTCGATACCATGCCTTTCGTGCTTTGTAACACTAGGATAGAAAATTTTGACGGTAATGTGGTAGGGCGCAATCATGAGTATACAATTTCTCCGACAGTAAGGTTTTCCCATGCGTTTAGGTAAAGGATAATTTAGTGAAGGTACTCAGGCAACTGATCCACACATATATTTTCAGCCGCAGCATTTATCGCGCAGCCGTTCAACGTATGGTCTTTGTGCGAGACAAGCGCTAGAGAACCACGGACCCTATCTAAAATCCATTTTTTAACATCTCGAAAAAGGAGTACGACCATATAGAAGAGGGTTGAATGATGAATGATAAGAAAGAAGAGTTAGCAGAGCCCGCACATTGGAGGAAGCGGAATAGAAATTGGTAGAGTGGGATATGAATAGGAGAAACGTACAGATATTCCGCATGTTCGTTATATCTTCTGGTCGAAAGTGTAGAGGTTGTGGATGCCAATGATTTGTTTTGTTTTGTGTGATTGGATGACTGGGTTGGTATCGATTGATTGGGGGTTTCTTAAAGCTCAAAATATAACAGAACTCGTGGGCACATATGCTTTCTCACATTAAACGGTGACATGCAGTCTTGTGTTGAGATCCAGCACTTTCCATTATCGAATATCGTCGACGCTTTTAGAATCCACTGCTTCTCCAACATAGAAAGAGGGGATGCCAATTCCACAACTTTTGTTACTTCGATTACACTAGGGGAGGTTGCACACATGGTTGGCGGTGTTTTGTAGTTTCGAATGGCAGGGGATAGATCATATGCTCGATTGGATGGCAGTTTCTGGTCTGCACACAGAACATTAGTCGGGTTCCATGTCCATTTTTAGTCTACACAGAAGAACATCACTTGAACGCCGTGTCTTTGGGCCTTCCTTTGGCAAGATTAGGTCTATGCTCCTTGATTGGAACGCATGTCTTCTCACGCATACAGTGCTCGATTTCCGACTGTAAGGTGCCATTTTCTTTTTCTTTCTGGACACTGTTTGTCAATCTGCAAACCCCCCCTGCACCCATTCCTCCAAAAGCCCTGATATCTGGACAAGCTCATGACATGCGGTGACCACATTCTGCATAGAAATGTATAACAAGCAAGTCGCATACTTCTTTCTTGGCCAGGGATGTTGGACTACTCCACCATCTGGCCCGGCTTTTCCTTCCACAAATGAATCAACTCTTTCCCTTGTTGGCACATAACAGCCGGAGCATACATAGGTATTTGCATGCAGCATTTTAAATGCAACCCTTTGCGCATCCACGACGGTCTAGAACAGGTTCAACGGTGTGCAGTTGCTTTTTATCCCTGACGTCAAACTTCGCCAAACCAGCATCGTCGTGCAGGATGGTTGGTTCACATTCCGCATCTGCTCTGGCGTTTTATCGCTCATCGTGAGATTAGAGATGTGTTTTTGTGTTTATAAAGATTGGGTGAAGAGTTTGTCACACCGCAAACATGGTGCTTTTCATCTGTATGGGGCTTTGATTCTTGGATATTTCGTAATTGTGTCACCAATGTCGGTATCCTAGCATTGTGTTGTTGCTTGCTTTTTGAGAGTCCAGAAAGGGAGCTGGCATATTGCAGGCATTGTGGTTTGTGAAAATAAAAATAATAATGAGAGATCTCCAAAGGCCAGACCATCAACGCTCCTCTCTCGGGTTTTAGTTAGTGAGCGATAGATGTATTGAGGTAGAGAGGAGGGGAGAAGGTAGCTTCGCACAGAGGTGTATAAATGTCCTCGTCACGTGATGCTCAGATCCAAGAACCTGGAACAAGCCATGACGAGGATACAAACACCCGAACTCGGCTCCGTTAGGCCCACTGTCATGCATCTATTGAATCAGCACTACAATGCTTAATCAAACGACCATTGTTCATATTTTTCGAAGACGATGAACCAAGTTCTACTATGAACCAATTCCAGATGAACGCCCAGATGCAGTAATCTTCCACCCTGGACTGTCAGTCTAGTTCTAACGGACTATGTGAATGACCAAAACAATGCTCCCAAATATATGATGATAAGAATGAAGATGCCCTGGGATCTTCTGCAATTTTGCTCATGGGGTATGAAAGAACAATCGCGCCTGCCCAATCCCTTCACTTGTCCATTCCAACCCCATCACACCGGCGTCAACGCGACCTTGACTCCATTCCCACTGCAGCAGGTCAAAGTCAAGCCCTCAACCCAAACGCCCGTCTCGTCCTTCAACACAACCTCCTTAAACTCTTGCACCAATCTCACAGTGACGTATCCCGCCTCCGTCAACGCATACTGCTGCCCCAAACAGATTCTCGGGCCCCCATTGAATGGGAGGTACTCCCACCCAGGCCGGAGGTGCTCCCAGCGCTCTGGGCGATAGATGTCGGCGTCGGCGCCAAAATAGTCGGTTCGTCGGTGCATGGAGTAGGTTGAGTAGCCCACGAGGGTGCCGGCGGGAACGAAGAGGGGGGCTTTGCCGTCGGGACCGCCGCCGAGAGGGAGCACAGTGTCACGGATTGCATAGCGGGAGTTTCCGGGGACGACGGGGTGGATGCGAAGGGCTAGGTGATTGTTAATACCTTATTACTTCGGGCAGCGTTTATGCAAGAAAACTTACACTCATTTAGACACCACTTGAGGTATTTCATGTTCTTGAGCTCCTCATATGTCGGTAACCTTCCATCCAGAGTGGCAACCTCCTCTCTCAGTTTCTTCCATATTTCTGGTTTGGATGATATCTCGAAGAACATGTTACTCAGCAGACTTGCCGTCGTGTCTCTCCCCGCAAGCAGCACATTGGTCAACTCATCCCGTATCCTCTTCTTATCGTTTGTTTGCTTCGCCAGCTCATGAATGAACACATATCTTTCCTCTTCCTTCTCCGCTCCCGCCGCCTTCTCTGCATCCTTCTCTTCTCTCCATCTGATTGCATCATCGACGAATTGTTCGACATACTCGTGGCAGATTTTAATCGCATCGTTGCCCTCCTTGTTCTGTCTAAACTTATCCAGAAAGCCTAACCGAATCCTCGTCAGGACATCTGCTTGTGCAACCGTAAACGCTTTCGCGAAGACGGCATCCTCGTTCTTCTCATTATCGGTTCCCTCCACCATCATCCTTAGCGAAGCCGTCGAATGATTGAACAAGAATTCGGTTGCCGTGTCAATCGTGAACCTGAAGAAGTATTCTTGCAAATCCAACACTTGGCCATTCTTTTGCTTCAACGCTTTCAACAAAAGCTGCATGTGTCTTTCAAAGGCTACCAAATCCGCGACCTGTTCTCTCGCGAAGTTCGGCCGAAGCAAGTGTCTTGAATTCGCCCATCGCTCGCCGTCAGCATTGAAAATGCCGTTTCCGAGGAGAGGAGCAAAGGCCTGCTTTCGGGCACCAAACGAATAATCCTTGAATTTCAAACTCAATACAGTCTTGACGTTTTCGGGTTCGATGGTGGAAATCATTGGCATGGTCATCATTCGGCTCATGAACGTGTTTGATTTGTACTGCTCATAACGTCGGAGTTGAGCATCGAGGATGCTTCGGTTCTTCGCGTGGTGGATGTTAATACGGAGGGCGTCGAGACCGAGGATGGGGTCTTTGTTAAATTGGTGTGGGTTTGGAAGGCAGCCATGTTGCTTGATGATGCGGCGACGGGTTATGTAGAGACTGAGACGGTTGTAGATGATGTACGAGACGAAGAGAAACGCAGCGAGATAGAGAACTGGATGTTGCTGATCCTTGGCCATGGCTGTGGTTCGTGGGGATCCTGGAGGCGATACGAGGTTGATGAGCTGTGCGATGAAGGGACAAAGACGGACTGCCGGAACTCTTTAATATACGATCAAGCTTTCTCTTCCTCCAAACGAACTCGGCAGGCGTCTCTTCACTGACCAAGTCTTCAAAACGAAGAAATGTCGCAATGTCCACAACCGTTACAGGCGGGGTTCACCGTCAGCATATAACGGCGTCACCTCTCGTAGACGAGTATCAATAAGTCGTCTAGGTCAAGTAAATGCACTAAAGAGGCACAGCGGAGATGTCACGAAAAGAAAAGAAAACCAATTGCACATCTGCAACCAGGCAAGTCACTCTTTAAGTTGCCCCCATCAGCTCTCTAATCCCTCGCCTCTGCGGGCTCCCCAGCCCTCGACCCTGCACCTTCGGGTTGGCCGCCAGCAGCCACGGAGGCCACATCCGCTCTCAGCATTCACCCTCCGTCCTTCCCCATCGCTGCAGAACCGCCGTGGAACAAACGGCATGCGATTCACAGCTGCGACACCGAGGCCTTGGTCTTGAGCCCCCGCCTGAGCTCCAACGCACACGTTCACAACTTGGGTGATTGGAGCATGGAAGACGGATGAACAGGCCCTCCGCGTCGGCGCCGATCGAGGGCGTTCGGTTGGCGAAACGGCGCAAGACATGTCGGAGATCCCGTGATGCAGGGTAGCTCGACCGAGGCATTATGTCCGATCAGCACACGGTGTGATTGGGCCAGGGCACTAGGAGACGTCGTGAGGGCCAAAAAGGGCATGGCTGAGCGAAATGCGCAATGAACGAAGCAGGCTGTGGAGGCGCTGTCGTGTGTGATGTTGTCCAGTTACAGAGGGCTGAATGCTCAGCTGAACTTTGGAGCAGAGGGCATGATGCCTGAAGCAGAAGAGGGGTTCGGTGCACCGAGTAAGGGCCACCAACCCTCTGTTCCTGCGTGCAAATCGTCAGACTCGTCATCCTCCCCCGATATACCGAATACACCGAAGTCTTCTCGTACGAGGCTATCGTTCCCCTATTCAGGATATTGCGACATAAGCCAAGGCGAAAGAACAGCATCCGTACATATGCTGTCTCTTTACGATGACGACGTCCTCAACCGGCCGACATCCCATTCGTTATGTGCTCCAGTCTGAACAATATGGGAACGCGTCTCTTATGTACTATAAATTAATAGTAACCGTGCAATGTTCGCTGCCTCGAGGTGGCCGCCCTAACGCTACCCATTCAAGACATTTTTTTAAAGCCTGACGTGAGACGCTTAACAGCCTTCCACGTTGGTACCACACGGAGGAACCGGGACACTGGAACCATAAGATCAAAAGAAGCTGACGGGTTTGCATAGAGGCGGTAAATCAGGATTCGAGCATGTCGTCAGCTTTTGAAAGTTGCCTTTTACTTACACTTCTCCCGTTTCATCAGATTGGGGCGAGGAGAGGACATTGGACATAGCGCGTACTGTTCTCCGGCTGTTGCTGGATGGCCATGATACCCATCTGTCGGGTCATGTATCTATCCCCTCCCCCCCCTTTTCGGCAATGCCATGGTGCATACACCCATACTCTATCTCGCAACCATTTCCTTAACCATCCGCCTTCTCCCTTCTATCGGACCTGCTAGCCTTTCCTAGCTCACTAACTTGCCTTTCTCAGGCTTCTTAGCTTGAATTACGTATCCCCGGACACTGTACCTGTCTACAACAAAAACCAACCCTCCACAACTCCCCTCCTCACATCTCCCCGTGAAAAGAGGGGGATGAAGAACACAGACATGAAGCCTCGGCTCTACGAGTAATCAGCCCGTCTTTTCGTACGAACCAAGTGCCCTTGTGACCTTTGTTCGGCCGACAGACGCCCTGCTCGTATCCAGAAGGGTAGGTCGATGCAGAGGACTGTGGGATGCAAGAGTGTTGGTGGTGGACAGTGTGTGTGTGTGTCTCTCCCAGTACGGATATAGAGAATACTTACACGTCGGCCGAGCGCTCAGCAAGCTTCATTGGCAAGACACCCTATGCTCTCTCTACAGATAGATATGGCTGTTTACTTCTGTTCCTTTGATTGTGAGACGGGGTTAATGGGATGGACTTGTTTTGGGTAAGTACGCCCATGGCTTTATAAACGAGAGTGGGGAGATGGAATATGATATAACGTAGGTACTAAGCGAGCGACGCAACCAAGCGAGCGACGCACCTCATCAACTTTTCGCGACGCGTCAACTATCAACTACAATGCCTCCACCAACACCTCTTCAATTGCCCTGCAACGAAGCAGATATCCTTCTAGCTATCTCAGCTATTAATCAGAATCAGATTCAGAGTGGACGACGCGCTGCTACTATGTTTAACGTCTCTGAAGCTACGCTCCGTTACTAATGCGCTGGACGAGCTGCACAACGCAATTGTAAGCCAAATTCAAAGAAGCTTACTAAGCTAGAAGAGGAGGTGATTGAGAGATATATACTTAACCTGGATTTATAAGGATTTGTACCCTCTCTAGCTATTATATAAGATATAGTAAATAAGCTACTTACTAAGTGCACTAGTAGGTAGGTTAGTAGAGACTAGCTAAAGAACTTTATTAACTAGACTATAAGCCTTAAGATATAATATAATTAACTATATAATTAATAGAGAGCCCTCTATAAAGATCCTAAGGCTATTAAGGCCTAGTTTAAGCTTATAGTATATATAAAGGTAGAGTATAGTATCTATAATAAGGATATATATAACTTTAATAAGGCTAGCTTTATAATAGGCAAGATATTATCTTATCTTATTATTACTAGCTTAGAGAGATATAGTTAACTAAAGGCTATACAGCTAGGTAACTATAAGTAGGTTAGTATAATCTAGGGAATTAATGCTACTAGGTAGCTAATCCTACTATTTATTATCTTTATAGGCTAGTACTACCTCTCTACCTAGTATAAGGGTAATAATATACTATATAACTAGGCTATTATAGTTAGTAATAATAGCTGGATAACTAATAAGATAGGAGTTAAGTAGCTAAAGTACTTTATTAAGTATATAGAGGGTAGGAAGCTTAGAGTATATTAGCTACTTATCTTTAATAGCTATAAGAGCTATAACTTACTTAACTTTTAAGATATCTATAAGGAGAATAATATCTATACTCTTTATATACTACCTTATTTATTATACCTCCTATAGCTACTTAATATAGGCTACTTCTTACTACTAAAGTATATATATAGGTATTAGATTAAGAGCCTAATCTATAATAGTATTAATTATATTACTAAGCTTAAATTCCTACTAGCCTTCTATACTACCTATAATTAATTAATTATAAAGGATAATATCTAAACGTAATTCCCTAATTAATTATAATCAATTAATTAGGTGATTAGGATTAGCCTTAGCTAAGGCCTTAGCTAAGGCTAAGGCTCCTAATAAGGCTCCTACCTTAGCTTTACCTTAGTAGGGGTATAAAAGCTTCTATCTTATCTTACTCTAGACAGTAGTATATAGTAGATAATTAGATTCTTTATACCTACTTACCCTTTAGTATACCCTTTAGGTATATATTATTAGGGATATTTCTATATAGGCTCTAACAGAGATCCTATAGATCTCCCTTAGAGGTGCCCTAGGCTAAGACCAGCCCTAATCACCTAACCTATCCTATATATTCTTAGATGTATCCTTGAGGGCTCCTTAAGGATTTGTCTTAATACATACATTTTGCCCTAAACTAAATTACCTGCCCTAACGTACCTTACAATTTAAATCCTTCCCTTTCCTTAATACAAGGAGGCAGTTAATTTATAATTAACTATCTATTTTATCTTTTTACTCTCCTCCAGCAACCCAGTAATACGCTATTACCTACCTATACTAAACCTAAGCAATAAGTATACCCCTAAAGGCAAAGCCAGCTTAAGCTTACTCTACGTGACAGCAGAGTAAGTAGCTAGTAGTAGACCTACTAGAGCCTTAATTCACAGAAGTCAACAACAATAATAATAATAAAGAGGAATAACTCTAGCAAGAACTTGAGAGTAGGGGAGCCTAAGGCAACCTATACTTAACCTATTAAGGGGCTAGCGTTGACCCTAAAGATAGGCGGGACGAACTTAACAACTATAAGGTCCTAACTACCTCCTACGCAAGGGATAGTCTATATATAGGGGTATCTACTTACACTGCAGTATTAGATAGCTACTAGGGTAATAGTAGGACCTAACTAGGAAATGATAAGGCTGGAAATAGTAGTGTCCCTACTCCTAGTAGCTTAGTTAACGGATCAGTGTACTACTATAATCTAAGCGTTAACCCTCTCTCTAGTAAACTAGTCCTAGATTGAAGCCTTCCTATAAGAGTCCTAACTACTATTATAATACTAGAGTAAATCTTAGGTTAATAAATGCAAATGCTATTTGCTGTAGAAGACTAAGGAGCCCCCTAAGAGGAGCTTAAGCAGTTGTAATAACAGATAGATATAGCTAAAGCGCTAGCTATCCTAGTCGCTATTACCTCCCTAGCCTATAACTAACCCTAGTCTATAGCTAAGGAGGTATCTAAAGTACTTAGTATACTACAGAAAGTTTACCCCCAACTAAGTTTAGGTAATGAACAACATACGCCTTAGGCTACTGCTATTAAATAATAGAGGCATAATATTAAGTCTATATTTAATATAGTATAGATTATTACTAACTTAATTATAAGGACTAGATAGGCCCTTAGTACTATACAGTTCCCTATTTATAGGGAACTATACCAAAGAAAGGTAGAAGATAGTACTATTACTACCTAGATAGAACTATATTAGGAAGCTACTACCCTAGTCTAGGACCCAGTCTTAACTAAATTTAATAACTATCTTTAGTTCTTTAACCTAAGTTGGAGAGATATAGACTTAGTAGACTTATTCCTGCTCTAACTTAGCAAGAAGGAGTTACTCCTAGATAGCTCATTCTTTAAGCACCCTAATAGGACTAATAATAAGCACCTAAAGATTACTTTTATATAGGCTAAGGCCCCTAACACTATATATAATAAAGTCTAACGCCTAATAGTGTTGCAAGAGACTTAGGATTAGATAGCTTTTAAGAGAAACCTTAAAACTGCTAAAAAGTTACTATAGGTATTAAACCCTAGTAAAGGGCCCTTAGGGGGGAAGTAAGTTACTTCCTAATAGAACACTAAACCTTCTAAAGAATAGAAGAGGATAGACTAGAAGTTGTCCTAAGGGATATAATTTTTAACACTAACTTAAGCTAAAGGTACCCTAATACTAAGTAGTAGAGCACCTAGTAAGGACTAGTCCTACTCTAACTCTTAAGACTCCTATAGGAATCAAGGGGGACAGGGGGGTAACTACTAGAAACTATACTAGAAGAACTAGTAAGGTTTAGTAGTAACTAGTAGTAATACTACCCCTAGGCTATTATATAGTAACTTAGGAAAAGACTAGCCCTAATTACAAACCTCTCCCAGCTGCAGTTAGGGAAATACTCTAAGGGGAAATACCTATAGATTGCCATAGACATCCTTATAGAAAGAGATAACGGTAATCTATTAAGCCTCTAAGCCCTATATAATAGCGGTGTAGAGCTAAACCTAATCAGTAATTAGGTAGTAGAGAAGACTAAGCTTAAGTATAGCTTATTCTACAGAAAGCTAGTGGCTATATTTATTAATAATAATGAGCTACAACTTAGTAAGCCCTATAACCTAATAATAAGTTATTATAATTCTTAGGGTATTAGGAAGTTAGTAGGCCCTAAGTGGTTTTAGGCTGCTGGCTTTATAGGATATAATTTAGTATTAGGATATCTATAGCTATAGGCCGCTAACCCTTAAATCCAATTCTCTACTGGTACCTTTAAATAGTGGGATAACAAGAGTACTCCTAAGAGAGTCCAGATTATTAAGGTAGTAGACCTCCTAGGTAAAGTAAGCTATAGAGAATATACCTACGTCCTTCAACCTATATAAATAAGGTTTTAAGAAATTAATAATTAAGCCTATAAGCAGATCGCCTTAGAACTCCTCTAGGAATTAGTTAGAAAGGTAAAGGGGCCAAAAGGCCCTAGCAGGGACAAGGTCCACAACGCCTAGTATTACTAGAACCAAGGACTACTATAGTTAAAGAACTGGACCCTTAATGTTATAGACCACCTAAAAAAGTGCATTAAAAATAACCCTATACTATTATAGCTACCTAAGGTAGCTACGCGTTGCATAATAAGTAATATATATAATACTAAGCTAATATAAGCTATACTTACCCCAGTCCAGTCCTATAAGTAACCTAAGGAGGCTTATAGATACTTAGCAGACAATGCACCAGATGCTAAGGAACTGAAATACATACTAGATAAACTTTATTATTAGTAGTAGAATTTTAGTAAAAACTAGATAAAGATTATCCACCCAAATAGCGAATATAATCATGCTATTAATATTAAAGAAGGTGGGAAGATTCCTAATATACCTATCTATAACCTCTCTAGAAAGGAGCTAGATCTCCTATAGGAATACCTTAATACAGTATAGGATAAGGGATAGATTTATCTAAGCAAATCACCTATAGGCACCCCTATCCTCTTTATCCCTAAAGTAGATAGTATAATATAACTCTGCGTAGACTATCACAGTCTAAATAAGGTTATAGTAAAGAACTGGTACCCTATCCTACTAGTTAGCAAGATACTAGATAGACTATCTAAAGCTAAAATCTTTATAAAATTGGATCTAAGAGATATATATCACAGACTCTAAATTAAAGAAGGTAATAAGTAGAAAATAGCCTTCAAGACCTGATATAGCTACTTTAAGTACCTTATAATGCTATTTAGGCTTACTAACACACTAGCAATATTCTAGTCCTATATCTAAAGGGCCCTTAGAGGGCTCCTAGATTATACCTATATTGTGTACTTAGACAATATCCTTATCTACAGTAAAGAAGAGGATTAGTATAATCTTTACATTAAAGAAGTACTAGAAAGACTCCTAGACTAGGGGCTTTTTTACAAAGTAAGCAAATATATATTCTCTACTAAGGCTGTAGAGTTCCTAGGCTTTATTATTACCCCTAAGGGGGTAGTAATAGACCTAACCTAGGTCTAGACTATCTGTAAATAGCTGGTACCTATAAGCTACTAAGAGGTACAGGTATTCCTAGGGTTTACTAACTTTTATAGGTACTTTATCTTTAACTATAGTATAGTAGTAGAGCTGTTAACAAACCTACTTAAAGCTGCCTAAGACCTAAACTAAGGCTCTAAGAGCCTTGGAAAGAAGAAGGGGAAGAAGCTAACTAGGAAGGGACCAACAAAGTAGTACCTTCCCTAGAGCTAGCTAAAGGAAGTATGCACTGCTTTTAAAGAACTATAAGAGAAGTTCCTAGGGGCCCTAGTCCTATAGCACTTCCAGACTAAGAAGCTAGTAATAATTATTACTAATGCGTTAGATTTTATAATAGCAGCTATTATGCTCTAGCTGCAAGATACCTATATAGCTTTAGAAAAGTATTAGAAGCTAGTTGCCTTCTAGAGCCAAAAGTTCTCAGGACTAGAGGTTAATTAGCTAATGTATAACAAAGAATTATATACTATTATATCTGCGTTCTAATAGTAGCAGCACTATACTGCTTACGCCCCTAAAGTAATCTAGGTACTTTCCAATCACAATAACCTACAGTACTTTATAACTACTAAAGTACTATCCTTAAAGTAAGCCTACTAGGCTAAGGAACTAGTAAAGTATAACTTTAAGATTAAGTATAAGCTAGGGGTGGATAATCTAGCTAATGCCCTATTATGAAGACCCAACTATAAGAAGGGCTTCATACTTAGAGTAGGCTAGTAAATATAAGACACTGTATTGCCAACCCTCTAATAAAAGCTTTAAATCTAGTCTATCTAGATAACTAGGGCTTAAGCGCAAAAATAGTAGGAAGCTGAGCTAAAAGTATAGAGAGAGGACCTCTCTAGAGTAGGGCCTACAGGTTCCTATTAACTCTCTAAAATAGCACCTTCAGCATAGGATATCCGTGGCACAAGTCTATATAGTGATACATTACCCTTAGGTAGTCCCCTAAGCTCTACTAATCAAGGCGATCCTCTAGGGACTAACCTATTTAAAGCTGTATACAACAACCAGCTGGATCTAGAGCTACTAACTCCTAATTAATATGCTAAGGTGCTTATAGTTAAGGCTCTAATTACTAGAGCTACTTCATTGTATATATAGGCACGTAGAGTAGCATCTAGAGATACTACGTTTATACTAGATACCCTAGACCTCCTCTTAGACCATATCAGAGAGTCCTAAGCCTAGGATATAGCCTATTCTAGGTATAAGGCACTAATGCAGCGGGAAGAGGGCAGAGTAGTTAAGGGTATACTAAACTAGATAGTTGACCCTAGTAGTATCCTCTGTAGAGATGGGAAAGTATAGATCCCTAATAATATATCTCTATAGGAAGCTATCCTTATTCAGAATTATAATAACCTAATAGGAGGCTACTATAGCGTTGCAAGGACAGTGGAAGTCCTTAGGTAGAAGTACTTCTAGAAATGCCTTAAAGAGGACATAAAGATGTATATCTGCTACTATACACCTTGTTAGATAAATAAGATTCATTAGCATAAGCTATAGGGACTGCTGGAACTACTCCCCCTAGCCTCTAAGCCTTAGAAGTACTTCTCCCTTAACTTTATAACTAATCTGCTAGAGTTAAGGGATAATAATAGTAATATGTATAATGCCGTTCTAGTACTAGTAGATAGATTCTCTAAGTATACCTAGTACCTCCCTATAAACAAAATAATTACAGCCTAGTAGCTAGCTAAGCTACTACTAACGTAAGTTTTCCTAAAGGCAGGGCTACCTATATTACTAGTAACTAATTAAGGAATAGTATTTATAAGTCAGTTCTAGTCTAATATCTATTACTACCTTAAGATTAAGAAATATCTGTTAACAGTATTCCATCCTTAAACTAATGGGTAAACTAAATGCTAGAATTAGGAGATAGAGTTTTACCTCCAGATCTACATAAACCATAACTAAGATAATTAGGTAGACTTACTACCCTATATAGAGTTTACATATAACTCTAAAGAACACTCTATAATAAGGTTCACCCCTATTAAACTTACCTACAGCTTAAAGCCCTTAAGCTTTAATAGGGTACTAGATAAATACTAGCTTTAGAGACCTAACCCCTTACTATAGCAGGATATTAGGTATACTAGAAGTTTAGTAGACCTATAATAGTAAGTCGTTGCAAAGATACAGGAGTGGTTTAAGAACTAGGAGACTATAGCTGCTAACCTTAAGTAAGTATAAGAGTAGTACTAACATTAGTATAATAAAAAGCGCCTCCTAGCCTACTTCTTACCTAGCGATAAGGTCCTGCTCAACTAGAAGAACATTATAACAATGAAACCATCTAAGAAGTTTAATTACTATTACCTTAGGCCATTTACAGTCCTAAAGAAGGTTAGTAAACTAGTATACCTGCTAGATCTCCCCCCGTTAATAGCATAGATCTATCTAGTATTCTACATCTTACTGTTAGAACTATAGAGATCCCCTCCTAAGTTAAGGGGTTTCCAGCTAGGACCTGTAGAGGTTCTGGACTATAACCTAGACTAGGATAGTACTATATACTATAAGGTTAAGGGAATCTTATATTATAAGGACATTATGTCTAAACGACATTTTAAGGTTAAATGGCTAGGCTAGCTAGAAGAGAAAGTAATATAGGAATATAAGGCAAATCTTATAAACTATACTAAAGTACTCTATAAGTACTAGATCTCCCCTTAAGATATATCTTAGGGAAAGGGTGGAGAATAGCTGTGTAGGCCTTAGGGTAGAAAAGGCCCTTCCTAAGATAAAAAGGCTAAGTATACTAGAAGTTATAGCAAAGGGAGAAGTCTCCCTTATCTTACTAAGTTAGGAATAAGGAGACTATATATTATAGATTACTAAGTTAGTTAATAAAATATACTATAGCTCTAAAGTACTAAGTATAGAAGAGAAGTATAATAATATTTATCTATCTATAACTCTATAGCGCCTAAACTAAGATCTAGGGAGGCAGAGCAACTAGGAGTCTTCCTATACTTAATAGGGCTCTTACTTATATCTATCCCCTTAGACTTGCTAGGGATATAAGTACTATAGTAGTAGAATTAATACTTATAAGGAGCTAAACCCCTACTAGAATCCTAGAAGATTATCTTATATTAAATGCTAATAATAATATTAGTAGGGCAACAGAGGCCTATAGAACTAATACCTATCTAAGTATATTAGTAGAAACTCTTTAGGAAGATTTAGGAGTAAGGGTAGATAAACCTTATAGTAATGTAAATTATTGTCTATAGACTACTCTCAAGCCTGCTAGTAGGCTACAACGTCACCTTAATATATCTCCTTAATTAATTGCTTCTCTTCCTTCTTAGCAGTACTAAAGGTAGGAGCTAATAACTAAGTATAGCTCTATATATAACTCTAGTTACTATAGAGCGTAGCATTTACTAGCAAGGTAGCTATAAACGTATTGTTAGGAAAAGCAGGTATAGTACTAAACTGGTAGGAGGTATAGTAGTAAGTAATTAAGAGAAGGTATTTAAGGACGTTAACAGTATAACGGAACATAGGTGCAACCTAAATAGGGCGTTAGTAGAGAGATTACAGGGAAAAAAAAACAGAACTACCTGCCTTAATATAACCCCTAGCCTTTGCATCCTAATAAGGCTTATATATAGTCTATATAGAAGACGCTACCTAGCAGAACTTACTAGGATATAATAGAGCCTTAATAAAGCCCTTGTAGGACCTATTAGGAATAGTCTTACTTATAGATATAAGTCTAATAACATAATACTTACACCTAGATAGTAGTTAGTAGGAATATACTATAACACTAATAGGGCGCTAGTGGGAATAATAAAACCTACTAGTAGGCTACTAGCATAGGCTGTAGCTCTATATTTAGTAAGAGCAATAATATATAACATAGAATAGGAGTATTAAGGATAGCACTAATAGGAATAGTAGTAAAGGATAGTATAATAGGAGTAGGTAGTGATAGGAGTAACTCAGAGCGCTTGTTAAAAAGTAAGGTATAAGAAGAAGAGTTAACCCTAAGCGGAAAACACCTTTTTATACCTAATCTAAAGCACAGTGCCTAAGTCCCTAAACTATGCTCTAGTAAAGAGCTACCTACACCCTAAGAGGTAAACAGTAAATAGCTAATAACTAGAAGAGGAGACTACTAGCCTCCTTACTAGTTATCTATTATATCACCTACTTAAGAGGACCTATAGTAGACCTCTTAATAAGTAAATAGTACTTAGTACTAAGTATACAAGAGGAGCAATCTCTATACTATTATATCTACTACTAAGGGAAACTTAGTTACTATCTAAACACTAAGTCTCCCCCCTAGTAGCCTATTAAAAGGGTAAGTAGTAGGAAGGTATTATACTAATTAGGGGTATTAGATATACCTAATTAATAAAGTAGAAGATAGAGGGGTAGATACTATTAGTAGACTTTATATAAGAGTTAACCCCTTAATAAACCAGCTCTACAGATAAGTATACTGCATGAAAATATCTATAGGATAATTTATAAATAGGCTACGTAAGGCCTAGGCTATTAGCAGAGGTATACTACTATGCTATAAGCGTTTATTAGGTTAAGTCAATAATAAAGATCTTAGGATGTCCCCTAATAATAATGCTAAGGGTAGGAAGGTAATTTCTCTAAACTAAGGTTTCTCCTATAGGGAGTTTTCCTAGAGTTTAATTAGCTCCTCTATAAGAAGGACCCCCTATAAGACTAATAGATACCTAAGAGTAACCTATTTAATACCTAGTTATAATAACTTGGGCCAAGTTATTAAGAAAGGGGGGGGTAGTTATTAGGGACATTTCTATATAGGCTCCAACGGAGATCCTATAGATCTCCCTTAGAGGTGCCCTAGGCTAAGACTAGCCCTAATTACCTAACCTATCCTATATATTCTTAGACGTATCCTTAAGGGCTCCTTAAGGATTTGTCTTAATATATACATTTTGCCCTGAACTAAATTACCTGCCCTAATATACCTTATATATATTTATTCAATTAAACCCTAGTCTTCTAATACTAATTAGTCTATTAACTAACCCTATACTATATATATAGCTATATAGAGGATTTTATCCTTAATAGATAGATTCACAAGGAATAATAAAACTACTACTATATAATAAAGCTTATACCTACTATATATATAGCTATATAGAGAAGGTATAAAGAAGCTTATACTACTATATATATATAGCTATATAGAGAGGCTTAAGTAAGCCTTATATATACCCCTAGATCAACTAATTATACAAAGATAAGATTAGTCTCCTACTATATATATAGCTATATAGAGAGGGCCTATAGCTAAGCCTTTATTATACCCTAGTATCTCCTATTTAATATAGGTTGTATAAATCTAGTTATCTACTATATATATAGCTATATAGAGGAGATAATAGGCTATAGATTAGGAACTACTATGTATATAGCTATATAGAGGAGAGCCTTATTAAGTAGCCTACCTTATTAATACTATTATAACCCCTACCCCCCCTAAACACTTATATAAAGGAGTATTCCCTATACCCTAGCCTTGCTACTAATATTAATTAATATATAATTATAGTTAATATATTAATTATAGTTAATATATTAATCCTAGTTAATAATATTAATTAATATTTCAACCTCCCCCCCCTAGGGGAGGCCTCTAAATACTTATATAAAAGAGTATTCCTTACTACCCTCCCCCTCCCCCCTAAGGAGTAATTACTTATATATAGAGTAATTTATTAATAACCTATCTCCCTAAGGATTAATTACCCCTATAGGAGGAACAACTTATTATTAATACCCCCCCCTCCCCTAGGGACCTCCTA
>ML977594.1:98747-177977 GCA_010015725.1 Amniculicola lignicola CBS 123094 | reverse complement strand
AGGGAGATCTATAGGATCTCTATTAGAGCCTATATAGAAATATCCCTAATAACTACCCCCCCCTTTCTTAATAACTCAGCCTAAGTTATTATAACTAAGTATTAAATAGGTTACTCTTAGGTATCTATTAGTCTTATAGGGGGTCCTTCTTATAGAGGAGCTAATTAAACTCTAGGAAAACTCCCTATAGGAGAAACCTTAGTTTAGAGAAATTACCTTCCTACCCTTAGCATTATTATTAGGGGATATCCTAAGATCTTTATCATTAACTTGACCTAATAAACACTTATAGCATAGTAGTATACCTCTACTAACAGCCTAGGCCTTATACAGCCTATTTATAAATTATCCTATAGATATTTTTATATAGTATACTTGTCTGTAGAGCTGGTTTATTAAGGGGTTAACTCTTATATAAAGTCTACTAATAGTATCTACCCCTCTACCTTCTACTTTATTAATTAGGTATATCTAATACCCCTAATTAGTGCAATACCTTCCTACTACTTACCCTTTTAATAGGCTGCTAGGGGGGAGACTTAGTATTTAGATAGTAACTAAGTTTCCCTTAGTAGTAGATATAATAGTATAGAGATTGCTCCTCTTATATACTTAGCACTAAGTACTATTTACTTATTAGGAGGTCTACTATAGGTCCTCTTAAGTAGGTAATATAATAGATAACTAGTAAGGAGGCTAGTAGTCTCCTCTTCTAGTTATTAGCTATTTACTGTTTGCCTCTTAGGGTATAGGTAGCTCTTTACTAGAGTGTAGTTTAGGGACTTAGGTGCTATACTTTAGATTAGGTATAAAAAGGTGTTTTCCACTTAGGGTTAACTCTTCTTCTTACACCTTACTTTTTGATAAGTACTCTAAGTTACTCCTATTACTACCTACTCCTATTATACTATCCTTTACTACTATTCCTATTAGTACTATCCTTAACACTCCTATTCTATATTATATATTATTGCTCTTACTAAATATAGAGCTGTAGCCTACGCTAGTAGCCTACTAGTAGGTTTTATTATTCCTACTAGCGCCCCATTAGTGTTGCAGTGCATTCCTGCTAACTACTATCTAGGTATAAGCATTATATTATTAGACTTGTGTCTATAAGCAAGACTATTCCTAATAGGTCCTATAAGGGCTTTATTAAGGCTCTATTATATCCTAGTAAGTTCTACTAGGTAGTATCTTCCATATAGACTATATATAAGCCTTGTTAGGACGTAAAGGCTAGGGGTTATATTAAGGCAGGTAGTTCTATTTTTTTTTCCCTATAATCTCTCTGCTAATACCCTATTTAGGTTATACCTATATTCTATTACGCTGTCAACGTCCTTAAATACCTTCTCTTAATCACTTACTGCTATACCTCCCACTAGTTTAGTACTATGCCCGCTTTTCCTAATAATACATTTATAGCTGCCTTACTGGCAAATACTATACTCTATAGTAACTAGAGTTGTATATAGAGCTATACTTGGTTATTAGCTCCCACCTTTAGTACTGCTAAGAAGGAAGAGAAGTAATTAATCAAGGAGATGTATTAAGGTGACGTTATAGCCTATTAGCAGGCTTAGGAGCAGTCTATAGACAATAATTTACATTACTATAAGGTTTATCTACCCTTGCTCCTAAATCTTCCTAAAGAGTTTCCACTAATATACTTAGATAGGTATTAGTTCTGTAGGCCTCTGTCGCCCTACTAATATTATTATTAGTATTTAATATAAGATAATCTTCTAGGATTCTAGTAGGGGTTTAGCTCCTTATAAGTATTAATTCTACTACTATAGTACTTATATCCCTAGTAAGTCTAAGGGGATAGATATAAGTGAGAGCCCTATTAAGTATAGGAAGACTCCTAGTTGCTCTACCTCCCTAGATCTTAGTTTAGGCGCTATAGAGTTATAGATAGATAAATATTATTATACTTCTCTTCTATACTTGGTATTTCAGAGCTGTAGTATATTTCATTAACTAACTTAGTAATCTATAATATATAGTCTCCTTATTCCCAACTTAGTAAGATAAGGGAGACTTCTCCCTTTACTATAACTTCTGGTATGCTTAGCCTTTTTATCTTAGGAAGGGCCTTTTCTGCCCTAAGGCCTGTATAGCTATTCTCCGCCCTTTCCCTAAGACGTGTCTTAAGGGGAGATCCAGTACTTACAGAGTACTTCAGTATAGTTTATAAGATTTACCTTATATTCCTATATTACTTTCTCTTCTAGCCAGCCTAGCTATTTAACCTTAAAATGTCGTTTAGACACAATGTCCTTATAATATAAGATTCCCTTAACCTTATAGTATATAGTACTATCCTAGTCTAGGTTATAGTCCAGAACCTCTACAGGTCCTAGCTGGAAACCCCTTAACTTAGGAGGGGATCTCTATAGTTCTAATAGTAAGATGTAGAATACTAGATAGATCTATGCTATTAACGGGGGGAGATCTAGTAGGTATACTAGTTTACTAACCTTCTTTAGGACTGTAAACGGCCTAAGGTAATAGTAATTAAACTTCTTAGATAGTTTCATTGTTATAATGTTCTTCTAGTTGAGCAGGACCTTATCGCTAGGTAAGAAGTAGGCTAGGAGGCGCTTTTTATTATACTAATGTTAGTACTACTCTTATACTTACTTAAGGTTAGTAGCTACAGTCTCCCAGTTCTTAAACCACTCCTATATCTTTGTAACGACTTACTATTATAGGTCTACTAAACTTCTAGTATACCTAACATCCTACTATAGTAAGGGGTTAGGTCTCTGAAGCCAGTATTCATCTAGCACCCTATTAAAGCTTAAGGGCTTTAAGCTATAGGTAAGTTTAATAGGGGTAAACCTTATTATAGAGTGTTCTTTAGAGTTATATACAAACTCTGCATAGGGTAGTAAGTCTACCTAATTATCTTAGTTACAGTTTATATAGATCTAGAGGTAAGACTCTATCTCCTAATTCTAGCATTTAGTTTGCCCATCAGTTTAAGGATAGAATACTATTAATAGATATTTCTTAATCTTAAGGTAGTAATAGATATTAGACTAGAACTGACTTATAAATACTACTCCTTAATTAGTTACTAGTAATATAGGTAGCCCTACCTTTAGGAAAACTTGCGTCAGCAGTAGCTTAGCTAGCTACTAGGCCGTAATTATTTTATTTATAGGGAGGTACTAGGTATACTTAGAGAATCTATCTACTAGTACCAGAACAGTATTATATATATTACTATTATTATCCCTCAACTCTGGCAGATTAGTTATAAAGTTAAGGGAGAAGTGCTTCTAAGGCTTAGAGGCTAGGGGGAGTGGTTCTAGTAGTCCCTATAGCTTATGCTAATAAATCTTATTTATCTAACAAGGTATATAGTAGCAGATATACATCTTTACATCCTCTTTAAGGCGTTTCTAGAAGTACTTCTACCTAAGGACTTCTACTGTCCTTGCAACGCTATAGTAGCCTCCTATTAGGTTATTATAATTCTAAATAAGGATAGCTTCCTATAGAGATATATTATTAGGGATCTACACTTTCCTATCTCTACAGAGGACACTACTAGGGTTAACTATCTAGTTTAGTATACCCTTAACTACTCTACCCTCTTCCCGCTACATCAGCGCCTTATACCTAGAATAGGCTATATCCTAGGCTTAGGACTCTCTAATGTAGTCTAAGAGGAGGTCTAGGGTATCTAGTATAAATGTAGTATCTCTAGACACTACTCTACGTACCTATATATATAATAAAGTAGCTCTAGTAATTAGAGCCTTAACTATAAGCGCCTTAGTGCATTAATTAGGAGTTAGTAGCTCTAGATCCAGCTGGTTATTATATATAGCTTTAAATAGGTTAGTCCCTAGAGGATCGCCTTAATTAGTGGAGCTTAGGGGACTACCTAAGGGTAATATATTACTATATAGACTCGTGCTACAGATATCCTATACTAAAGGTACTATTTTAGAGAGTTAATAGGAACCTGTAGGCCCCACTCTAGAGAGGTCCTCTCTCTATACTTTTAGCTCAGCTTCCTACTATTTTTATACTTAAGCCCTAGTTATCTAGATAGACCAGATTTAAAGCTTTTATTAGAGGGTTGGTAATATAGTATCTTATATTCACTAGCCTACTCTAAGTACAAAGCCCTTCTTATAGTTAGGTCTTTATAATAGGGCGTCAGCTGGATTATCCACCCCTAGCTTATACTTAATCTTAAAGTTATACTTTGCTAGTTCCTTAGCCTAGTAGGCTTACTTTAAGGATAGTACTTTAGTAGTTATAAAGTACTGTAGGTTATTGTAATTAGAAAGCACCTAGATTACTTTAGGGGCGTAAGTGGCATAGTGCTACTACTATTGGAACATAGATATAATAGCGTATAATTCTTTGTTATATGTTAGCTAATTGACCTCTAGTCCTAAGAACTTTCGGCTCTAGAAGGCAACTAGCTTCTAATACTTTTCTGAAGCTGTATAGGTATCTTATAGCTAGAGTATAATAGCTGCTATTACAAAATCCAATACATTAGTAATAATTATTACTAGCTTCTTAGTCTAGAAGTGCTACAGGACTAAGGCCCCTAGGAACTTCTCTTACAGTTCTTTGAAAGTAGTGTATACTTCCTTTAGCCAGCTCTAGGGAAGGTACCACTTTATTGGTCCCTTCCTAGTTAGCTTCTTCCCCTTCTTCTTTCTAAGGCTCTTAGAGCCTTGGTTTAGGTCTTAGGTAGCTTTGAGCAGGTTTATTAACAGCTCTACTACTGTACTATAGTTAAAGATAAAGTGCCTATAAAAGTTGGCGAACCCTAGGAATACCTGTACCTCTTAGTAGCTTATAGGCACTAGCTATTTATAGATAGTCTAGACCTAGGTTAGGTCTATTACTACCCCCTTAGGGGTAATAATAAAGCCTAGGAACTCTACAGCCTTAGTAGAGAATATATATTTACTTGCTTTACAAAAAAGCCCCTAGTCTAGGAGTCTTTCTAGTACTTCTTTAATATAAAGATTATACTAATCCTCTTCTTCGCTATAGATAAGGATATTGTCTAAGTATATAACACAGGTACGATCTAGGAGCCCTCTAAGGGCCCTTTAGATATAGGACTAGAACGTTACTAGTATATTAGTAAGCCTAAATGGCATTACAAGGTACTCAAAGTGGCTATATTGGGTCTTAAAGGCTGTTTTCTACTTATTACCTTCTTTGATTTAGAGTCTATAATATACGTCTCTTAGATCCAATTTTATAAAGATTTTAGCTTTAGATAGTCTATCCAGCATCTTACTAACTAGCAGGATAGGGTACCAGTTCTTTACTATAACCTTATTTAGACTGTAATAGTCTACGTAGAGTTATATTATACTATCTACTTTAGGGACAAAGAGGATAGGGGCACCTACAGGCGATTTGCTTAGATAAATCTATCCCTTATCCTATACTATATTAAGGTATTCCTGTAGGAGATCTAGCTCCTTTCTAGAGAGGTTATAGATAGGTATATTAGGAATCTTCCCGCCTTCTTTAATATTAATAGCATAATCATATTCGCCGTTTGGGCGGATAATCTTTATCTGGTTTTTACTAAAATTCCACTACTAATAATAAAGTTTATCTAGTATGTATTTTAGTTCCTTAGTATCTAGTACATTATCTACTAAGTATCTATAAGCCTCCTTAGGTTACTTATAGGACTAGACTAGGGTGAGTATAGCTTGCATTAGCTTAGTATTATATATATTACTTATTATACAACGTGCAGCTACCTTAGGTAGCTATAATAGTATAGGGTTATTTTTAATGCACTTTTTCAGGTGGTCTATAATATTAAGGGTCTAGTTCTTTAACTACAGTAGTCCTTAGTTCTAGTAATACTAGGCGTTGTAGACCTTGTCCCTGCTAGGGCCTTTTAGCCCCTTCACCTTTCTAACTAATTCCTAGAGGAGTTCTAAGGCAATCTGCTTACAGGCTTAATTATTAATTTCTTAAAATCTTATTTATATAGGTTGAAGGACGTAGGTGTATTCTCTATAGCTTACTTTACCTAGGAGGTCTACTACCTTAATAATCTAGACTCTCTTAGGAGTACTCTTATTATCCTACTATTTAAAGGTACTAGTAGAGAATTGGATTTAAGGGTTAGCAGCCTATAGCTATAGATATCCTAATACTAAATTATATCCTATAAAGCTAGTAGCCTAAAACTGCTTAGGGCCTACTGACTTCCTAATACTCTAAGAATTATAATAACTTGTTATTAGGTTATAGGGCTTACTAAGTTATAGCTTGTTGTTATTAATGAATATAGCTACTAGCTTTCTGTAGAATAAGCTATACTTAAGCTTAGTCTTCTCTACTACCTAATTACTAATTAGGTTCAGCTCTATGCTGCTATTGTATAGGGCTTAGAGGCTTAATAGATTACTATTATCTCTTTCTATAAGGATATCTACAGCAATCTATAGGTATTTCCCCTTAGAGTATTTCCCTAACTACAGCTAGGAGAGGTTTATAATTAGGGCTAGTCTTTTCCTAAGTTACTATATAATAGCCTAGGGGTGGTATTGCTACCAGTTACTACTAAACCTTGCTAGTTCTTCTAGTACAGTTTCTAGTAGTTACCCCCCTGTCCCCCTTAATTCCTATAGGAGTCTTAAGAGTTAGAGTAGGACTAGTCCTTACTGGGTGCTCTACTACTTAGCATTAAGGTACCTTCAGCTTAAGTTAGTATTGAAAATTATATCCCTTAGGATAACTTCCAGTCTATCCTCTTCTATTCTTTAGAAGGTTTAGTATTCTATTAGGAAGCAACTTACTTCCCCCTTAAGGGCCCTTTACTAGGGTTTAACACCTACAGTAACTTTTTAGTAGTTTTAAGGTTTCTCTTAAAAGCTATCTAATCCTAAGTCTCTTGCAATACTATTAGGTATTAGACTTTATTATATATAGTATTAGGGGCCTTAGCCTATATAAAAGTGATCTTTAGGTGCTTATTATTAGTCCCATTAGGGTGCTTAAAGAACGAGCTATCTAGGAGTAACTCCTTCTTACTAAGTTAGAGTAGGAATAAGTCTACTAAGTCTATATCTCTCTAACTTAGGTTAAAGAACTAAAGATAGTTGTCAAATTTGGTTAAGACTAGGTCCTAGACTAGGGTAGTAGCTTCCTAATACAGTTCCGTCCAGGTAGCAATAGTGCTATCTTCTACCTTTCTTTAGCATAGTTCCCTATAAATAGGGAACTGTATAGTACTAAGGGCCTATCTAGTCCTTATAATCAAGTTAGTAACAATCTATACTATATTAAACATAGACTTAATATTACGCCTCTATTATTTAACAGTAGTAGCCTAAGGCGTACGTTGTTCATTACCTAAACTTAGTTAGGGGTAAACTTTCTATAGTGCACTAAGTACTTTAGACACCTCCTTAGCCACAGACTAGGGTTAGTTATAGGCTAGGGAGGTAACAGCAACTAGGATAGCTAGCGCTTTAGCTATGTCTATCTATTATTACAACTACTTAAGCTCCTCTTAGGGGGCTCCTTAGTCTTCTACAGCAAATAGCATTTATATTTATTAACCTAAGATTTACTCTAGTATTATAATAGTAGTTAGGACTCTTATAGGAAGGCTTCAATCTAGGACTAGTTTACTAGAGAGAGGGTTAATGCTTAGATTATAGTAGTACACCAATCTATCAACTAAGCTGCTAGGAGTGGGGATACTACTATTTCCAGCCTTATTATTTCCTAGTTAGGTCCTACTATCACCCTAGTAGCCATCTAATACTGTAGTATAAGTGGACACCCCTATATATAGACTATCCCTTATATAGGAGGTAGTTAGGACCTTATAGTTGTTAAGTTCGTCCTGCCCATCTTTAGGGTCAACGCTAGCCCCTTAATAGGTTAAGTATAGGTTGCCTTAGGCTCCCCTACTCTTAAGTTCTCACTAGAGTTATTCCTCTTTATTATTATTATTATCGTTAACTTCCGTGAATTAAGGCTCTAGTGGGTCTACTACTAGCTACTTACTCTACTATTACACAGAGTAAGCTTAAGCTAGCTTTACCTTTAGGGGTATACTTATTGCTTAGGTTTAGTATAGGTAGGTAATAGTATATTACTAGGTTACTAGAGGAGAGTAAAAAGATAAAATAGATAGTTAATTGCAAATTGACTACCTCCTTGTATTAAGGAAAGGGAAGGATTTAAATTATAAGGTATATTAGGGTAGGCAATTCAGTTTAGGGCAAAATGTATATATTAAGACAAATCCTTAAGGAGCCCTTAAGGATACGTCCAAGAATATATAGGATAGGTTAGGTAATTAGGGCTGGTCTTAGCCTAGGGCACCTCTAAGGGAGATCTATAGGATCTCCGTTAGAGCCTATATAGAAATATCCCTAACATAAACCCTCCCCCTATATAATAATAATAATACTTATATATAGTATACCTCCTAATTAATATATATTATAAGATAGCTAGGAGAGAGTATATACTATAGGATAGTAGTAACTTTAAGGGATAGATAATATATAATCTTAGCCTCCTCCCCTATATAATTAAGCAAGAACTTCTTCTTACCTATACTAAGTATAGGTACTACCCTAGAGGGAAGGTGAATTATATATAGGTAGAGAAGCTAGGGGATATTATAAATAGGAGAGGTATTATAGGTCTACTTTATATAAGGAGAGAAAAAGAATAAGTAGGTAAAGGAGAGGCTTACTAGTATATAGATTAATAAGATAGAATATATAGATACTTAACTTATAAAGTAAAAAGTTGCTAGTATCTAAATATAATTCCCTAATTAATTGTAATTAATTGATTAGGTGATTAGGATTAGCCTTAGCTGAGGGCTTAGCTGAGGCTAAGGCTCCTAATAAGGCTCCTACCTTAGCTTCACCTTAGTAGGGGCATAAAAGCTTCTATCTTATCTTACTCTAGATAGTAGTATATAGTAGATAATTAGATTCTTTATACCTACTTACCCTTTAGTATACCCTTTAGGTATACGTTTATTCAATTAAACCCTAGTCTTCTAATAGATAATATCTATATAAGCTTTTAAGGCGCTAGCCTAGTCCTATATAATCTAGAGGTAGTAATATTAAAGCTTAATATAAAGCTTTGTATACTAATACTACCTACACTAGAGGTTACCCTATAGGAAGCTAAAACACCTAGCAATACACTTAAATTAGAGGCTTAATTAACACTAATCTATGATTATATACAGAGGTATTAGAGCTTATTACCTACCTCTATTATCGCAGCACTTAATTAGCTTAAAAAGGGTACTAAGTTAATAGTATACTTAGCTGTACTTATGCATAAGTAGATTATAAGTCTTAAGAGAGTAAATAAGGCTGCTATAGAGTATAAAAAGTATAAAAAGAAGCAGATCCAGAAGCAAGGCACCTTAACAAAGGTAGAGGGAGAGGATATTATTGCTTAAAAGGAGGTTAAGTAGCAGCTAGAGGGGGAAACGCGTCAAGGCAAGGCACAATCAGGAGTGAGCCGGCAGGCTTTAGCACGCTGCACACGCTGCAGAGAGATTAGCTACAACTCACAAACCTGCTAGAAGCGTACTATAGATACTGCTTGATCTAGAATAGTTACTATATTAATATTATCTTGTTGCGTTGTTGAGATAGATCGCTGCAGAGGTAGAGAGAGTTGGTAAGGTGCGTCGCTCGCTTGGTTGCGTCGCTCGCTTAACGTGTTTTATAAGCGAGTCGCCATTACAAGCGAGTCGCCAGCCCCATCAACTTTCTTCACCATCCAACTATCAACCATCATGGCTCAACCACGTATTACTCAATCAAGCTATCAAGAAGCAGATATAATTCTTGCTATCTCATTAATTGAAAAGAATCAAATTAAAAGTGCTAGCTGTGCTGCCTCAATATATAACGTCCCTCGATCAACGCTACGCGACCGACGCGCCAGAAAGCCTCCACGACGCGATTGCCAGCCCAACTCAAAGAAGCTCACTGAGCTAGAAGAGGAGGTGATTGTTAGCTATATACTTGACCTAGACCAACGTGGATTTGCGCCTACGTACGAGGCTGTTCGCGATATAGCTAATAAGCTACTGGCTGCACGCAGCGCAGGCCAGGTTGGCGTCCAATGGCTGCGCAACTTTGTTAAGCGTAAAGACTCTCTTACGACGCGTTTCAACCGAGCCTACAATAGGCAGAGAGCCCTATGCGAGGATCCTATATTGATTAGGAGCTGGTTTAAGCTTGTAGAGCAGACAAAGGCCAAGTATAGTATCTATAACGAGGACGTCTACAACTTTGACGAGGCTGGCTTTATAATAGGTAAGATTATGACTCAGCTTGTTGTAACAGGGTCAGAGAGGAGAGGCTGGCCAAAGGCTATCCAGCTAGGTAATCGCGAGTGGGTCATGGTTATCCAGGGAATCAACGCTGCTGGCTGGGCTATTCCACCATTCATCATCTTTGCCGGCTAGTACCACCTATCTGCCTGGTACGAAGAGGATATCCTATATAACTGGGCTATTACTGTCAGCGACAATAGATGGACAACCAACAAGCTAGGAGTAGAGTGGCTGAAGCACTTCATCAAGCATACAGAGGGCAAGGTAGTTAGGGCACGTTAGCTGCTCATCCTTGATGGCCATAAGAGCTACCAGTCTCTTAAGTTTTAAGAGCTCTGCAAGGAGAACAATATCTATACACTCTATATACCGCCTTACTTATCGCACCTACTGCAGCCACTTAATATAGTCTGCTTCTTAGTGCTAAAGCGCGCGTACAGCTGTGAGATTGAAGATCTAATCTGCTACTATATCAACTATATCACCAAGCTCGAATTTCTACCAGCGTTTAAGGCAGCCTTTATACGGTTGTTTACAGCAGCTAATATCTGCTTAGCCTTCTAAGGTGCAGGCCTTGTTCCTCTCCAGCCAGATATTGTTCTATTAAAGCTGGATGTGTAGCTCCGTACGCCTACACCAGCTGCTCTGCTAGAGGCTCTCTGGGAAGCTAAAATACCGCGCAATGTACGTAAGCTTAAGGCTTAATTAACTCTAATCCGTGAGCGCGTTCAATGGTATAAGAGCTCCTCGCCTGCATCAATTATTCAGGCAATTAACCAACTTAAGAAGGGAGCTGAAGTTATGATACTCTTAGCTGAGCTAATGCGTAACCGGATCACCAGCCTTGAAAGAGCTAACGAGGCAGCAACAAAGCGTAGGCAGCGTAAAAAGAAGTGGATACAGAAGCATGGGAGCTTAACAAAGGGAGAGGGAGAGGATATACTTGCCCAAAAGGAGGCTAACTAGTAGAAAGAGCGTGAATGGCGTCAAGGTGGAGAGCAATCAGGCCTTAGCCGCTAGGCTCTAGCGCGCTGCAAGAGGTGCAGAGAGACTGGGCATAACTCACGTACGTGCAAAAAAGATACCTTAGATACTGCTTAATCTATTTTATTAATTTCTCTATATTATCTTAAAACGTGGTTGAGATGTGCAGCTATAGAGGTGCACGAAGTTGGTGGGGCTGGCGACTCGCTTGTAATGGCGACTCGCTTATAAAACACGTTAGTACCTACGTTATGGTATATGTACATTCATGTTACGGAGGCAAGAATGCCACTTCGAGGATAGGACATGGAGAGAGAGAGGAGAGCCGGCTGTGAACAGGCAGGCGTGTCTCCATAGCTGTCTGTAGCACTTTTCGTTCAGCCTTGGTAACAGCATGTGCTGCTAAATTCTGGAACCTTTCCAATGATTTCCCCATACACACACCCATCTTCTCCTTCCACGAACCTGGCCTTTGCCAACGGAAAGACGCCTTGTCGTACGCCTTGTTATCTGTTTTCACATTGCACTCGTAACCAACACTCGAACTCTGATAGTATACTCTACACTTCATTCCTCATTTCATGCATGCCTTTCGCTCGCTCGAATATGTATTCGCATGCACCCCATCCACCTCACATGCACATCTACCAACTCACCCCACCGAAGTACACCCCACACCACAAAACGCCAATGCAAAATACAACCACGCTCCAGCAACCCAAGAGAATGCAATACAAGAATACAAGAAAGGAGTGCCAACCTCAACATGCAGAACCCAGAGCAAGAGCAAGAGCAAGAGCCAGAGAAAGCGCTACAAGTCCTCCAAAGAGCACAGAGCACCCAACCCCTACCGATACGTCTCCCTCTTCCTCGGACTCCTCCTCTCACCCACCCTATCCCTCTCCCTCTCCTTCACCTCGCCATCCCCCATGCCCCCATTCTCCAAAAGCATCGGCATACCATGACCAGCCTGCTGCACCATGCTTTGATTCACACTCCCATACGGCGTGAAATAGCCCGGCTGTCCGCCATGCTCGATGAAGCCTCCACTCGGGAACCGTTGCGGGGTTGCCGGCATCGAGGGGTAAGTATTGCTGTCGTGTCGTTGGAGTGGGGGTTGCGCATGTTGGAAGGATTCGGCTTTGGTGCGCATGACGCCAAAGGCCCAGTTGGAGAGATTGAAGCCGCCGAAAACGATGCATGCTGTGAAGATCTGCAAGGGGAGTGAAGAGTGCGTCAGTGAAAGGTCATAGTGGGTATGTGGTGGGTAATGAAGAGAAGAGAGATGAAAGAATCGAGATATGGTGTTCTAGCATGCGAGGCTAGTAATTGTATGGTCGCGTGGAGGGAGGGGCATAGGGAAGTAGCTCTTGACCATCATTGTCTGAAGAGCCCAGCTGGAGAGCCTGAGCCCCGCGATCTTGAGGGGTAGGAGGGTATTGAGGATGGTCGTGGAGGTAGCGGCCGGTAACGGATCGCACGTATCCAAGAAGGCCAAGAGCGAAGAAAATGCATACCATAGACTTGTAGCTGAACTCCTCCACAAACGCATTGAAGATCTTAGCGAATGTCGTCGCCGTGACCCGTGCGCGGGCGACCTTCTGGGCGTCACGCGACATGCACTTCTCCCAGTTTCCACATAGGTCCTCCAATGCTGGGACGCGCATCTTCGGATCGCAGTTGTTCGCTTTCCATTCCTTGTGGCAAAAGGCAATCTCTACCATGATTTCGTTGATCGTCTTCTGCGCTTCCACGTCCACATCGCTCATCACGGCTGACCATGCCCAGTAGACAATGTACAAGAAGAAGCCGGCAATCATGGAGTTGACTGCGAAGGAAACCCAATACATCATCACTCCGGGAAGGTGCGGATGGGCTTCAACCCAGGAGAGGACGTCTCCGACCGTCGCCGGGCGCGCCGCCACATGCTGTTGATCTGAGGGGCCATCGTAGCTGCGAGCGAGCTGTCCGTTGTTGTCCGAGTCGTACTCTGGCGAGAGTGGCTGCTTCGACTTCTTCGACCGCCGCTTCATCACCCGATTCTCCGCCTTCTTCGACCACAGCTTGCTCGACGCCTCCTTGCTCTTCTCTTTCGTAGGGCTAGGGCTCGATGAAAAGAGCGAGCGGAAAAAGCTCTCACGCCGCTTGATCGGCTGCATGCGGTCGCCGTCCATCAACTGCCCCATCTTCCGTGACATCTGTGTATCTGGCGTCGCGGCCTCGCTATCGTCGTTGCGTGCAGGCGTTTCCGGTGTCTCACCGCCGGAACTGAAGTCGGCCGTGGAGGTAGGTGTCCGCAGCCCCCAGATCTTGGGGTCCTGTACGCGCGATGGAGTTGACGGCAGAGGCTTGTTGGTCTGCGTCTGGGGGAAATAGTATGGTTGCGAATTCGGCTCGCGAAGCTGCATGCGATTCTGCGCCGAGAAGCCGTTCTTCAACGGGGAATCGAGGACGCTGTGGGGACCTGTCTGGCCAAAAATTGGCCCTGAAATCAGCTCTTGCTCTCCTGGCGCCGTGCCAGCAGCCGTGCCGAATCGGTCCAACTTACGTTTCTTCGCAGCGTGAGACGGAAATGCTGTTGTGAACGGCGACTTTGAATCGATCGGGCCTGTCTTGTTCTCGTACTCAAACTCCATAGGGGTCGTCGAACCGCGAGCCCAACCAGACATGATGCTCACGAGCGAGAGTCTTGTCGGATAGCAGGCGGGGTGGTGGTGAGTTGGATGTGGTGGTTGCTAGGAGAGCCAATTGGGGTGTGTAAACAAATGTGCGGAGCTTCGGGGGTCGTGCTGTGGCTGGATGTGTGGCTGACGTCTTGGCGCTCCTGATTGCAAGTGGGACCCTGAGAGGTCGGGTGTCTTCTGCAGTGGGTGGAGTAAATAGGAATGTGCGGGGAGGGTTTAAGTAGCAGACATATCCTCGGCATCGTTCGCCTTGAATGATTCCAGCGTGTTTTCGCTGCACATTCACATTCACGTGCACATGCAGCTGGAACCGCGTTTTGGGAATGGAAGCGTTATGTCTGCACAGTGTCTGGAACCTGCGAACATATGCTCACAATGTACAGCAGCCAACAGAAGTCTGAATGTCTCCAAGAGGAAATATGATATTACTATGATCTACTACAAGGCATCAACACGTCTATCCCTGAGAAAACTCCCCAAACCGACACGGATATCGTTTTTCTAAACAACCCAAAAACGCCCGTGGCTCATTACAACTTCAATAACATTACTGAACAACGCTCTAAGCAGCCGGTGCCGCTGATGGCTTCGTCTCCTCTTTATCCTCGTACTTCTCCCAGTTCGCCAGAATGTGACCGATCTTGGGAGAGTTGGTCAACCTGTAGACATCCTCAAAGTACTCCTTGGTCAGCTCGAATGGCTTGGCTGTGACGTTGGGAATGTATTTTCCAATCAGCTTAGACGGATCGATAGATGTCTTGTGAATCTTCTTGAGCAGGAAGCTTCGGAACGGCTTCACACCGGATCGCAAGAAGGTGCTGTGGAAGGGCACATCAATGCCCTTGAGGGGAATCGTCGCGAAGCCGCGCTGAAGTTCCAGGGGCTTGGGCTTGGCTTCTGTCTGCTTCGCACATTCCTTGATGATATCGACCAAGTGTGCCTTGACGTCCTCAAGAGACATGGTCTGCATGAGGCTCTGAATGTCAATCTTCTGGGCTTTGAGGAAGTTGGTGACATTGGTGAGGCAGTCCAGGGCACGGAGGTCGCCAGCGGTAACGTATTGTGCATTGGCGATGTTGTAGTTGACAATCTCCAATAGCCAGCCAGTCTGCTCTGCGATGTTCTCAACGACGTACTGCAAGGCCTGCTCGTTGAAGGTCTTGGAGATTCTGCTTGGGTTGACAGCACACATCGAGTAGTTCGATCGGCCCGTCTCATCACGCTCGACAGCAACTTGCATGGTAAGACCACGATAGAACACAACGGACACCAAGCTCTCGATCGGCATGACCTCGGCAAGGGCAGCCAGAGCAGAGTACTCTCCCAAAGAGTGTCCAGCAAAGCTGCTGTCTCGTTGGACGAGGCCCTTCGATCGCATGTCCTCAAAAGAAGCTTTCTCCATGAGGGTCAGGGCAGGCTGGGTGAATTGAGTGGCCGACAGCAGACCGGTAGGAGATCGGTAAGTGTACGACGTTGTGTTCTCGTCAATCTCCTTGAAGATCTTCTCCGATTTGATGCTGCCATCAGAGCTGACAGTTTCAAAGGTCATGGACATGTAGTTTTGACGAATGGCCTTTCCACGAGGACCTCCAAAGTGAATAGTGAGTTCCTTGGGATTGTTCCTGACAATGTTGGTGATGGCGAAGCCTGTTTATGTTTATTAGCTTTATGTAATTTGACAGAAATGTGGGTACACGTACCATAATTGTCCATGAAATGCTTGTCAGCACGGTCCCAGACCTCAGCGGCAACGGGGCTGCTTGCGTAAAGGTCCATACCCATGCCCTGCTCTTGAGAACCTTGCCCAGTGAAGACATAAGATGTAGTAGGTTGTTCAACCTCAGCTTCTCCAAGCAGGACCTTGTCTTCGGTCTCCTTGTTGCTGGCTTCAATCTTGATAATCTTTCGGCCAGACACCATACCGACGTGCTGGAGCTTGACATCGATGATGTCGTCGGGAAGAACCATGCCAACCAAGTTGACGTGGAAGCTCCTAACACGACCGACGTGGTTCTCAGCGGCCCATGTCTCAACCAGACTTCGAACAGCAGCACTCGAGTACATGCCGTGTGTGATGGTCCCTGGGAGGTTGGCGTACTTTGAAAAGACGCGAGAGACATGGATGGGGTTATAATCGCCAGAAACACGGGCATAGGTCTCGTTCGAAGCGGGCGCCTTCAACTCGAGAGGAGTCTTCCCGTTCAACGGGATGGGGTTCTCGAAGTGCACAGGCTGATCGATGGCGGACCCGTTACGCTCAAGATAATCGAGGACCGGGTTACCATACGAGGTACCTGCTTGGTAGTCGATCGAAGCGATCTGGATGATCTCCTTGGTCGGCAGCTCGAGCAGGACCTCACCAACAGTTTGGACGTCGGCAAAGACGGTCTTGTTCTTGTACTGATTGAAGGTCTGAAGCTTGAAGAGCAGCGTCTTGTTCAAGAGCTCAATATCGGGCTCTTCGAGGTTGAACCATTCCTTGGACCGCAGGATAGCGACATCCTTGGACGTCCCCAAGTGCAATTGGATGGGTGTCTCGGTCTTCCTCTGGAAAGTGTTCTCGAAATCGCTGTATACACCGCGATACAAGAACTGGCTGGTGACCTCCATGACGGGCTCGCCGCCGCGGGTGATAGTGCCGCAAACCTCAACCATCTTACCAGAATCCTGGTTGATGACGGCATTGATCTGCGCAGTAGTATCGAGCACATCGCCTTTCTTGAGTGGCTCAGCACCAGGAATCATGCGGAAACCATTGGATAAATGCACAAGTTTGAGGAGGTCACCGTCAATCACTCTTGGGAAGATCGGCTTGGTGATGGCCTTCCAACCAACAACAATCGCGAAATCCATAGGCGCGAAGACCTCTTTGCCCGGGCGTTCAACGAAAGCCTCGCCAGTATTTCCAACGGCATGAACAAAGTCGTTGATGGCTTCGCTTGTGACTGTAGCCCGACCACCGTCAAAGTTGGAGGTGACAGGGGTATCGAAGGGTACAGCTTCATCACCAAACCAGATTTTGTAGTAGAACTCTTTGATACGATCGTTGCGGGCGGTCATAACCTCGTGGATAGGAGCATATCCGACTTCCGGGCGGTAGGTGAACTTCAGCGAGAGAGAAGCAGGTTTCTTCAACACGGTGCGCTCTTCGAACATATTGAGGATGATCTCATTGTTCTTTGAGAAGCTCACTTCAACTGTTTTGATGTGCTTCCCGCCTTGTGAGACTTCTTTCACAATCACGCAAGTCTTAGATGGTTCCTCAGGATGAGCAATCTCGACGATCATGTTGAAAGTGGGAGCGAAGATGCGCTGCATCGGGTTGGTTTGGAATCGCTGTCCTTGCACGAAGACATCAGCCGTGAAGAAGGCGTGTCGCCAGGAGTACTTCTTTCCAGCAAGCAGTTGCATCCATGAAGCAACGTCTGGAAGGGTGGCCTTGGGGTCGGAGGACAAGCGGTAGATGATCTTGTTCTCGAGCTGGGAAACGGTCAGGCCATCAACCTCGAGCTCCTCGCTGGCTCCAAGAAGCTTGCTACCGAAATATTCGATGGTTGGCACCTTGGATTCATCGCCACCATAAACATCGCGGAGCAAGAACTTGATGTGGTTGTGGTGCACGCCGTCCAAGATCTCCTTGACAGGCTCATCGACCTTGTTGGAGTATTTCACGGACATTGGACCTTGAAGAATGCAAGTTCTGCCAACGTCCTGATCGACCACTGCCTCAAGGTCCTCTGACTGCCACAGAGAGTCTTTCTTGAAGAAGTATTCGAAGGTATCGTCGAGCACTGGGACGAAGGGAACAGGCTTCTGGCCTCGTCGCTGGCAGAGGAGGAGGAAATGCTGCACGTCCTGTGCGTTGATGAGTTGCTCGCTGGCGGCAGGATATGCTTTCAAGAACTTTTCCACGACGGGGAACGGTTGAGCGAGCTCCTCAGAGTTCTGAAGCAGCGAATCTCCGCTGGTTTTGGAGAAGCGCTCCTCAACACGTCGAATGAAGTCCACCGTCAATCGCATTAAGCTGGGATCAATCCATCGAGATTCGTGCTTGACGTACATCAAGTCGACCATGCGCTGGATTACTTCTCCGTATGTCATGTCTTCGAGGTCCACAGATTCGCCAGCTTTGTTCCTGCCAAACCAAACCTTTTGGCAGTCGTTGTTTAGCTTCTCAATAATATGCTCGCGCATCTTCTTGAGCTCGGGGATGCGTTTGGCTTTGTCCAGACTGAAGATCTTCTGGTCCATCTCATGCCAAAACATAACACCGCGCGTTGCCAGCTTGTGAATGGGCTCGCCCATCTCGGAGCGAACAGTGATGACACCACCCGCTGATCCCTTGTAAGTCTTCTCCCACTCGCTGTCATCAAGACCTGGAGCATCGACGATGGCCTGCTTGGCATTCTTTGAAGTGTGGGCTTCCTTGGCAGTCATTACACGGCTACCGAACAAGCAACCATCGTAGGGCATAGGAGGATAACCGAAGCGAGTGGACCAAGTACCAGTGAGGTAGGGATACGTGTCTTCAGCGCCACCGAAGCCGGATCCGGCAACGAGGATGAGATTGTCGCATTTGCGCAACCTTCCATACATTTGAAGGATAGGCTGGTGGAAGTCCTCGAAAGAATGATGACCTCCGCCGCGACCTCCAGTCCATTGAAGAATGACAGGGAAACCGGGGTTTGCCTTGGCGATGTTGATGGTCTGTTGAATTGCTTCGCTAGATCCAGGCTTGAAGGCGATATGCTTAATACCCAAGGTCTCAATGTACTCGTTGGCGACTTCAATAGAAGGCACACCAGCGCCAATGGTTAGACCCTCAATTGGGACACCGTCAGCTCTCAATTTCCCGATGAGAGGAATCTGCCAAGCCATGGCACGGGGGTTGACGTAAATCAAATTCACATTGATACCACGACCAGCCGGGATGGCTTTCTCAATCTTGTTGATGGCGGCGGTCATGGTCTTGTCGTTATAATAGCCACCACCAGCAAGCTCGATGTGATAGCCAGCGTTCATAGTGGCAGCTACGAAGTCCCAAGGAACGGTCGTTGGCGTCATGCCGGCAACCATGACTGGGGGTAGACCGAGCATTCTGCTCATCTTGGTGTCGACGAAAGTCTGACCAACAGAGGTTTTGACGAGACGGGGACCAAACTCCTTGACCCAATCGACAGCGTACTTGACAGCATGCTCAGAGTCGCGGTCGAAGATCTCTGGCTTGTAGCCGACTTCCGGGTTCTGCCCATCGATTGAGCCAGCAAGAATGACGCGGACACCAGTTCCATCCTTGTTGCGGTTCGTAAGAACGCCGAGGCCGGAAATACCACCAGGGCCAAAGTCGAGAATGTGAGTTGCATTCGGAAAGACCGTAGCCTGTTCCCAGTTTACGGGGTCGTTGGTAATCATGCGCACGAGATCCGGGACGATGTTGTCGGACTTCTCATCCCTGACATCTTTGCCCGTGTGGGTATCATACATGGGAATACCAAGGCTGCTAGTGGATATTTTGATATCCTTCAAGTCGTCCTGAAGCTGCTTTGTGGCCTCAGCCAGGTAAGGGCTGTGGAATGGTGCCGTGATGGGCAAGAATCTGTTGACAAAGCGAACCTTGCGGTTTGTGAAAGGCACACGGGTTTGATCTAGGCCAGTCGGGGCCTTGACCTTTCGGAGACGCACGTTCAGGCCATAGAGTGAGATGGGGGGGCCGGTGACGACAAAGTTGCGAGCGCTATTGACGAGAGAGATGCCGATGTGCCTGCCCTCTGGCAAATGTGCATTCGTTGCATCAATGTGGTCTTGAACGGCCTTTCGTGAGAGATCACGAATAGACAGCATAGGAGTCGGGACTCCCTCGCCATTGTCAACAGAGTCCTGGAGAGTTGATGGTGCGAGCGAGGTTCGGGGATATGCCTGCTGACTGCGGGTACCGATCCAGAAAAGAATCTCAATGGCCTTCCTGGCGGCCTGCTCGAAAGTCTTCCAATCCTTCGCCTCTGCGATGGCGGCTGCGGTCACCACGCCTTGCGAGTGGCCAGTGACACCTGACAGTCGGCTCCGAATGTGACCCGGATGGCTGCCGAGCACTCGGCAGGTTACGACGTAATGTGCAAGCTGAGTCAACCCAATCAAGGGAAAACTGACGGGCGCCGAAACCAAGTAGTCGGTGTCGGGCTGGGAGTCCTTGTTGGTGAGCCATCGCATTACATCGAGACCCTTGGAATACAGTTTCTCGGCTTTAGGGTCACGTGACAGAGTCAGGAGGTGATCCGCTTCGGCCGCAATAAAATCTTCCACAAAAGAGGGGTATGTAGTGTAAATTTCGCGGAGCTCCTCAAAGTACTCTTCAATGTTGCCTTGGCCACCAAGAACCGCGTAGATGAATGCGTTCTCATCAGCGGCCTCTCGGAGCAGCGCAGACTCGTGGTACTTGATGGGGCGCTCGACCGCTGTGCGGGCAGCGTAATATGACCGCACAGTGATCAACTTTTTCTGCGTGATGCCGGGCAACGCCGCTGCCATGGCATGCACCTCGTTCCCGCGAAGGAAGGCACGCTCAAATTCGTTTACAATGAGCTTCAGGACTTCCTCAAACGACCCGGGGTCGTCGCCCTCTTCGACCTCCTGGGCAACGAAGCCCATGTACCGCGCCACCAGCTCGGGGACTGATGACGGCTCATCGTCCTGAGCGAGCTCGTCTGTGGGCTCGGGGAGCGTCGCCTTGAAGGCATCCCTCAGTTGTTGGGCATTGAAGTGTAGGGCGGTCGGGATGAGGAGGGTGTATTCGAGCGAGCCGTGAGAGAGGGCGAGTGGGCGCAGAGAGGCCTGCGACCGCGGCGTGGAAATGCCGGTCTGGGGACCTGAACCGTACATTCTGGAGGGGATTGCCAGAGGCTTGGGGTCTGCGTGGAGCATGGTCAGCGGATGTTGTATATGCCGGTGTGGGACTCGCAGAATGGTTGGGAAGGCGCAATCAGTGGATTGGCAGGTTAGGGGAGTGATTACCTATCAATTAAGGAGTGTTCCTGGCGGATGTGGAGGCGGTCGACTATCTGCAAAGGCATGAGCACTGCTTCGTACACTCTTGCGGGCAGGAGTCCGCGGACGCCGCTGCCCTTCTTGCGGGCGCTGCCCCTCGCGACGGCCGCGCTCGGGAATGCTTGCGAGGGTTCTTACCTGAAATGCTCAGCAGGCAGTGGCAGAAACTAATCTGTCAGAAGGTGCGCGGGAATTCGTCCTGACTGCAATCCGGGCCGATCACAGCTCCCTTGCCGATTACAGCTTGCTGGCGAAGCTCGGTGTGTGCTGCGACAAGGCAGCAGCAACAGTGATTAGTATATAGGATGGGGAGAGAGGGGCGGTGAGAGCAATTGGGCGACTAGGACAGAGAGAGGTGAGTGTTGCGAGAGCGCGCGGGCGTGGGTAATTAACGGCACCGCAGTCCCTCAACTTTTTCCAGACGTCCCTGAGGACTCGGCTACGATCCGCTAGCGCGGTTGCTATCAGCAGGGGTGCGGTGGGAGCACCGTGGACGGTTGGGGGTCGAGTGCCGCTGGTACGCAGCTAGAGAATGTGGAATCCGCTGCAGAGGGTCTGGTGGGCGTCCGCGTGCGATTCCTCCGGCTCTGATTATGCACACCCCGCGTCCGGCTGCTGTTGAGTGCTGGTCGCCCTGCGCTCGCAAGCCGGACCTTTTCGGTTGGAAGCTCAAGTGTGGCTGGTCCCAGGCGAAATTTGTTGTTGAGAATCCACCCAAGCACCGGCAAGCTGTCGCGCAGGGGTGCGCTTTTTAGCAGCAACCCCAGGAACCCAGGAATTTCTCAACACACCGCACGCCTCGCTCCTGCTCCCTGACCAAAGATAAACAGCTAAAGGCGTTGGGCTGTCAGCGTCCCTAAACCTCCCGCACCTCGCCAGCCGTCCTCCAGTGCTGCCAATTGACAAAATACAAGTCCGACCTGGGGAACGTCCATCGGACCCGACTCCTTCACCCCTCTGACCGCCCCGTAATAATTTGCAGCACGCCGCTCCCCCTTCACGGCCGGCTGCTCCTTCCTCTCTCTTTCACGTCCAGAAGATACCCGGCCTTTCGCTCCTGATTTCCTAGACTGCCACGACACACGATACCCCCCATTGAGTCCCCCAACCCTCGACAGACTCGCCCGCCATGCGTCCCGAAGTCGAGCAGGAGCTCTCCCACACACTGCTCATTGAGCTGCTCGCATACCAGTTCGCCTCTCCCGTGAGGTGGATTGAGACGCAAGATGTCATCCTCGGCGAGAAGACGACTGAGCGCATCGTCGAAATCGGCCCCGCGGACACGCTGGGTGTGATGGCCAAGCGGACACTGGCAGCGAAATACGAAGCACACGATGCCGCCCTCTCAGTGCAGCGAGACATTCTGTGCTACAACAAGGACGCGCGGGAGATCTACTACGCCGTAGACCCCGTGGAGGACGAGCCTGAGCCTGCGGCCTCAGGGAGCGCGCCATCTCCAGCAGCCTCCTCATCAGCGCCTGCTCCCGCCGCCGTCGCAGCACCCATGCCAGCAGCAGGTGCCGGCCCAGCGGCCCAAGTCCCGGATGCGCCCATCACAGCAACAGACATCCTGCGGGCATTGGTGGCCCAGAAACTCAAGAAGCCCCTTATGGACATTCCGCTATCAAAAGCCATCAAGGATTTGGTTGGAGGTGAGCTTGGTTTCTCTCTGGATCCATCTACAACAGCTAACCCCACATCCAGGAAAATCCACCCTCCAAAACGAGATCCTGGGCGACCTGGGCAAGGAGTTCGGCTCAACGCCCGAGAAGCCCGAAGATGTGCCCCTGGACGAGCTCGGTGCTTCGATGCAGGCTACCTTCAATGGTCAGCTTGGAAAGCAGTCCTCTTCGCTCATTGCCCGTATGGTGTCATCTAAGATGCCTGGTGGCTTTAATATCACGGCTGTGCGAAAGCACTTGGAGACGAGGTGGGGACTTGGACAGGGTCGCCAGGACGGTGTTCTGGTGTTTGCTCTCACCAACGAACCCGCAGCGCGTCTCGGCTCAGAAAACGACGGCAAGGCGTGGTTGGATGAGATGGCGAACAAATACGCAGCCCTGGCCGGAATCAATTTGTCCGCTCCCGTCGCTGGAGGCGATGCTGGTGGTGGTGCAGGAGGGATGATGATGGATCCTGCTGCCATCGATGCGCTCACCAAGGACCAGCGGCAGCTATTCAAGCAGCAGCTCGAGCTGTTTGCGAGATACCTGAAGATGGACCTTCGCGCAGCCGACAAGGCCTTTGTTGGCTCACAGCAAGCTACGGCTGCCCTCCAAGCTCAACTCGATCTATGGAGCGCCGAACATGGCGATTTCTACGCATCTGGCATTGAGCCCCAGTTCACCTCTCTCAAGGCCCGCGTGTACGATTCTTCCTGGAATTGGGCACGCCAAGATGCTCTCAGCATGTTCTACGACATCATCTTTGGCCGCCTAAAGGCAGTCGATCGAGAGATTGTCAGCCGCTGCATCAACATCATGAACAGGTCGAACCCCCTTTTGCTCGACTTCATGCAGTATCACATCGACCACTGCCCCACTGAGCGTGGTGAGACCTACCAACTTGCAAAGGAGCTCGGCCAGCAACTCATCGACAACTGCAAGGACGTTATCAATGAGGCTCCAGTTTTCAAAGATGTCGCTGTCCCCACCGCACCTCATCTGGATATTGATGCCAAGGGCAACATGAATTATTCCGAAGTTCCCCGCGCCAGTGTTCGCAAACTGGAGCACTATGTCCGAGAAATGGCTGAGGGCGGCAAACTCTCCGAATACGGCAACCGCACCAAGGTTCAGAACGACTTGCAGCGCATCTACAAGCTCATCAAGCAGCAACACAAACTGTCCAAGTCTTCACAGCTTCAAATCAAGAGCCTGTACAGCAATGTCATCCGCTCATTGTCCATGAACGAAGGCCAGATCATCCCGAATGAAAATGGCAAGTCCGTCAATGGCAAGAAGAGTCGCAATGGCCGTACCGCGCCCTTGAAGCAAGGAAAGGTTGAGACTATCCCCTTCCTTCACCTGAAGAGAAAGGATGACCACGGCTGGGAGTACAGCAAAAAGTTAACCGGCATCTACCTCGATGGTCTTGAGAATGCGGCCAAATCCGGTGTCAGCTTCCAGGGCAAGAATGCTCTGATGACTGGTGCTGGAGCTGGGTCTATCGGTGCTGAGGTCCTCCAAGGCTTGATCAGCGGTGGTGCCAAAGTGGTCGTCACTACCTCTCGTTTCTCTCGCGAGGTGAATGAGTACTACCAGTCCATGTACACCCGCTACGGCGCTCGTGGCTCGCAGCTCATCGTTGTTCCCTTCAACCAGGGTAGCAAGCAAGATGTGGACGCATTGGTCGAGTACATCTTCGACACCAAGAAGGGCCTCGGATGGGATCTGGATTATGTTGTTCCTTTCGCCGCCATCTCTGAGAACGGACGGGAGATTGATGGCATCGACTCCAAATCCGAGCTTGCTCATCGCATCATGTTGACTAACCTCCTCAGACTTCTTGGAGCTGTCAAGTCTCACAAGCAAGCCCACGGTTACGAGACTCGTCCCGCTCAGGTCATTCTGCCACTTTCTCCCAACCACGGCACCTTTGGCAATGATGGACTCTACGCCGAGTCCAAAATTGCCCTCGAGACCTTGTTCTCCAGGTGGCATTCCGAGAGCTGGGGCAGCTTCCTCACCATCTGCGGAGCTGTCATTGGCTGGACTCGTGGCACTGGTCTTATGGCCGGTAACAACATTGTTGCTGAAGGTGTCGAGAAGTATGGTGTCCGCACCTTCTCTCAGCAGGAAATGGCTTTCAATCTGCTCGGTCTAATGGCTCCGCCAATCGTAAATCTGTGCCAGGTCGAACCAGTCTGGGCGGATCTCAACGGTGGCTTCCAATACATTCCCAACCTTAAGGATCTCATGACCGATCTCCGAAAGGAATACACTGAGACCAGCGAGATTCGCAAGGCCGTTATCAAGGAGAATGCTATTGAGAATAAGATCGTTCACGGTGAGGCAAGCGAAGCCTTGTATAAGAAGGCTACCGTCAACCCAAGGGCCAACTTGAAGTTCGATTTCCCCAAGATACCCGATTGGGATACCGAGGTGAAGCCTCTCAATTCCGATCTCAAGGGTATGGTCGATCTCGAGAAGGTTGTTGTTGTCACTGGTTTTGCCGAGGTTGGCCCATGGGGTAACTCAAGGACACGTTGGGAGATGGAGGCTTTCGGCGAATTCTCGCTTGAGGGTTGTGTTGAAATGGCATGGCTGATGGGTCTCATTAAGAACCACAATGGTCCTCTCAAGGGCAAGAGTTATTCCGGATGGGTTGACAGCAAGACTGGCGAGCCCGTTGACGACAAGGATATCAAGTCCAAGTATGAGAAGCACATTCTGGAACACTCCGGTATCCGTTTGATCGAGCCCGAGCTGTTCAATGGCTATGATCCCAAGCAGAAACAGCTTCTCCAAGAAATCCAGATCCAAGAGGATCTCGATCCCTTCGAGGCGTCCAAGGAGACCGCCGAAGAGTTCAGGCGAGAGCATGGCGATAAGGTCGAGGTCTTCGAGATCCCTGACTCTGGAGAATATTCCGTCAGACTAAGGAAGGGTGCAACTCTCCTCATTCCCAAGGCTCTCCGCTTCGACCGTCTTGTCGCCGGTCAGATTCCTACCGGCTGGGACGCCAAGAAATACGGTGTACCGGATGACATTATCTCTCAAGTGGACCCTGTCACCCTTTTCGTTCTCGTCTCTACCGCTGAGGCTCTCCTTTCTAGTGGAATCACTGACCCGTACGAGTTCTACAAGTACGTGCATATCTCTGAAGTGGGTAACTGCGTGGGTTCCGGTCTTGGTGGCACATCCGCCCTCAGGGGCATGTACAAGGACCGCTTCCTTGACAAGCCTCTCCAGAAGGATATTCTTCAGGAGTCTTTCATCAACACCATGAGTGCTTGGGTCAACATGTTGCTCATTTCTTCCACTGGTCCCATCAAGACGCCTGTCGGTGCTTGCGCTACAGCTGTTGAGTCTATCGATATTGGTTACGATACTATTGTCGAGGGTAAGGCTCGTGTCTGCTTTGTTGGTGGTTTCGATGACTTCCAAGAGGAAGGCTCTTACGAATTCGCCAACATGAAGGCCACCAGCAACACAGAGGACGAGTTTGCGCACGGCCGGACACCCAAGGAGATGTCCCGCCCAACAACCACCACCAGGAACGGATTCATGGAATCTCAAGGCTGTGGTATTCAGGTCATCATGGACGCAAAGTTGGCATTAGACATGGGCGTTCCAATCTATGGTATCGTTGGCTTCACTGCTACTGCCACTGATAAGATTGGCCGTTCCGTCCCTGCTCCTGGCAAGGGTGTTCTCACCACTGCTCGTGAAATTCCATCCAAGTTCCCGTCTCCCCTTCTCGACATCAAGTACAGGAAACGTCAAATGCAGCTCCGACGCAAGCAGATCAATCAATGGCAGGAATCCGAGCTCATGTACCTTCAGGAGGAAGTTGCCGCCATGAAGGACGTCTCCGAATCCTTCAACGAGTCTGAATACATGCAGGAGCGTGCTGCCCATATTAGACGCGAAGCTAAGCGACAAGAGAAGGATGCACTCAACAGCCTCGGCAACAACTTCTGGAAGCAAGATCCACGCATTGCTCCTCTCCGCGGAGCCCTCGCTACCTGGGGTCTTACAATCGACGATCTCGATGTTGCATCTTTCCATGGAACTTCTACTGTTGCCAACGACAAGAACGAGTCAGATGTCATCTGCCAACAAATGCGACATCTTGGTCGTGCCAAGGGCAATGCCCTCCTGGGTATCTTCCAGAAATACCTCACTGGTCACCCCAAGGGTGCTGCTGGTGCATGGATGTTCAACGGCTGCTTGCAAGTTCTCAACAGCGGCATCGTGCCCGGTAACCGCAACGCCGACAATGTTGACAAGGTCATGGAGAAATTCGAGCACATTGTCTACCCATCACGCACCATCCAGACCGATGGTGTCAAGGCTTTCTCTGTTACCTCTTTCGGTTTCGGTCAAAAGGGTGCACAGGCCATTGGTATCCATCCCAAGTATCTTTTCGCCACACTGGATCACACCCAGTATGCTACATACAAGCAGAAGGTCGAGGCTCGCCAGAAGAAGGCTTACCGATACTTCCATGACGGCCTCATCAACAACACCATGTTCCGTGCCAAAGACAAGGCCCCATACGAGGACGACAAGATGGAAGCGGTCTTCCTCAACCCCCGAGCTCGCGTCACGATCGACAAGAAGACCTCCAAGCTCACTTACCCAGCCAAGACCGAAGCACCAAAGAAGACCACCAAGACGGAAGAGACAAGGAGGATGGTTGAATCACTGACGATTGCCCAAGCCGCACCCAATACCAAGATTGGTGTTGATGTTGAAAGCGTCAGCGCGATCAACATCGAGAACGATACTTTCATCGAGCGCAACTTCACACAAGGCGAGATTGCGTATTGCCGGAAGAGGGCGGGTAGTGCGCAGGCAAGCTTTGCTGGCAAATGGTCGGCCAAAGAGGCTGTCTTCAAGTCGCTAGGTGTCAAGGGCAAGGGTGCTGGTGCTGCGTTGAGAGAGATTGAGATTGTGAACGATGAGACGGGCGCGCCAACTGTCAAGGTATGTTACTCTACTACAGATGTCACAATCCACAGGCTAACGAACATGCAGCTTCACGGATTCGCTGAACAGGAGGGTAAGCGTGTAGGCGTCAAGAAGATCACGGTCAGCATCAGCCATTCGGATGAACAGGCTATTGCTGTTGCCGTCGCCTCATTCTAGACGAGTGATGGAGCACGAGAGGAGACAAGATGAATGATAGACGTGCATGGTTGGGGTGACTGTCTTAGTAGAGAGACATGGTGCAGCGGGTGCTTTTAACGATAAAAGCTTTGTTTGATGTCACGTTCACGAGCTGTCTATTTATGAATAGAGGCGTAATGTCATGTTCTCAAACCCTTGTTGCTGGGAGAGGCGCTGGGTGTTTGGTGTAGTTGTACTTCTCTTCAGCCATGGGTTAGATGGAGATTGTAATTTAGCAATGAGGAGTGAGTTATGAATGAGTAATGGATTTTGCGAGTGTGAGCTTTGCTGTTTGTGTCATGGGTTTGTGGTGTGGGAGTTATCGCTCCGTTGTGACGATAAGGTGCGCATGTTGGATGGCGCACTTGATAGCTGGCGTGTGGTACCTTGCGGCTGACTTCTTTCGTTAGTTAGTAACTGATAACGGAACTAGATCAAGAACCGGTATCGATATCGATACGAGTAGAGATGTTGCGGGTCGCAGGTTCGTTGGATGCAGGGTTGAGCCATCGACGTTTGAGCTCTTTTGCGGGTCGCATACAGGCTCCACTCTTCTGGGCCGTCGAGGCGGGTTACGGACACTAGTCAGACAGCAGTCACGTAGGTGTTATTATTGTTGGATGGTTGGGAACTGCGGTTGAGGATGGACGGGACGGGATGGGGGGCGGGTGGCGTTGTTGTATCGGATGGATGGAGACTTGGTTGCATCATTTGTGGAAGTGGGTGGTGTGGTGTGGCTAGAGGGGGATTATGGCGTAGAACGTGGCTTTGGAGGCCGGAGGGTTGGGTGCGAGGGTTTTGTGATACCACATATATAGAAGGGAACGAGGGATGGGACGAAGGATGGGAATGCTGGACGGTCGTGTGGCTAAGAGGGGGAGATACGAGTGCATGGGAGGATAAATGGATGTGGGGTAGATTGACGACGCAACTGGTTTGCGTCGACCTCACGTCCAACATTGAACGATATTGTCAAAATACTAGGCATCGTCTTCATCGCCATGACCGTCGCTAGTTTTGTCGTAAATTTTTCGTTCCTCCAAGGTCTCGCGATCTTCCTCGTGGGCTACGGTGTGTACGGTGTCGGACTCGCTATCTATCGCATATGGCTGAGTCCGCTCTCCAAATTCCCAGGACCAAAACTGGCTGCTCTCACGCTGTGGTATGAGTTTTACTTTGATGTGGTTAAGCGAGGGAAGTTTGCTTGGGAGATTCGAAGAATGCATGAGGTTTATGGTAATCTTCTTTACTCGTCTCCCTCTCTCTGTCCCTCCGTCTAGGCGCTGGGTAGATAGATAGTACACTACCACAGACAGTACTTGGTCCTGAACATATCTCACAGGCCCCATTGTCAGAATCAACCCATACGAACTTCACGTCAGCGACCCAAACTTCTATGATGAACTCTACACTGGGAATAGCAGGAAAAGGGACAAGTTCGCTTGGTCAGCGGATATGTTCCAGGTCCCAGATACCATGCTATCGACTGTTCCCCACGATCTTCATAGACAGCGTCGGGCGCCCATTGCGCCGTACTTCTCGCAGCAAGCTATCCGCCGCTTCGATCCCGTGATCAGAAAAAAGCTGGATGTGCTATTTGATCGATTGAAAGAGTATGAGAAGAGTGGTGAGCCGGTGTGTCTGGATGATGCGTTTACGGCATTGACCACAGACATTATTACACAGTATGCATTTGGCATCTCGTATGGGTGGTTGCAGGCCGAGGCGTTCAATCCGAGTTGGCCGTTGTTGCTAAAGGGTGGGAGTGAAAATTCGTTGTTGCACAAGCAGATTCCATGGTTGACGGGGTTGATGAGGAAAATTCCTCTGGAGTGGTTGATGAAGATTAAGCCCGAGATGGCGAGTTTGGTCCTGTTTCAATCGGTGTGTAGGCGAACGAGAAATTTAGGAAGTTGGATGAAGACTGACGTTTTTGCAGGGTCTCGAAACAGCCATCAAAGCAGTGATGAATGGCGAAAATAAACAAAGACCAGGGGAAGACTTTCCAACCATCTTCCATGATCTCCTAGCAAGCGACATGGCATCCGAAATGACGCTTCTGCGTCTCTGCAGCGAATCCCAGACCATCGTAGCAGCCGGAACACTAACCGCAGCCCACTATCTCAAAACTACAATCTACCATATCCTAGCCAACCCCTCCATTCTCCAAACCCTTCAAATTGAACTCAACCAAGCAATTCCAAATCCTTCCGTCTTACCCCCGTTCCACGACCTCGACCGCCTACCGTACTTGAATGCAGTGATGAACGAAGGCTTCCGCCTCTCTCACGGTATCATCCAACGCCTCACCCGCGTAGCACCCGACGAAGACTTGCAGTTCTCCTCCTACAGTATTCCTCGCGGCACACCAGTCGGCATGTCATCCTGGCTCCTCCATCTCAACCCCTCCCTCTTCCCCTCCCCAAACACATTCAAGCCTGATCGATGGCTTGAGCCCGGCGCCGAGAAACTGCAGAAGTACTTGGTGAACTTTACGAAGGGGTCGAGGATTTGTCTGGGCAAGGATTTGGCAAGGACCGAGATTGTGTATACTTTGTGTCGGTTTGTGAGGGGGGAGGGGGAGGCGTGTGGGTGGGAGTTGTGGCAGACGGGAAAGGAGGATGTGGAGATTGAGCATGATTTTTTTAATCCGTTTCCGAGGATGGAGAGTCAGGGGGTGAGAGTCATTGCGAAGAGTTTTAATGGCAGCAGGAAGGAAGAGGGCTTGGAGTAGGTGGCTTGTTTGGGGGGTGAGCGTTTCCTAGTGCAAGGTTACTACATTGTCTCATGGGACGTGATTTTCTTCTACGAGGTGGGCATGAGATAATTACCATACTGGCCTTTAGGTTCTCGAGCTTTTCAACGGCTGCCACTACTTAAAGCGATTTAGTAATTGGATAGCGACTGCGAGTTTCATAATTTTGTTCGGGCACGGCGTCAGGTCTAAGGGGAATTGGTCGGGAAGGAGTGGTCCTGCATCTCTAATCTACTTTCGATACTTTCTTTTTTGTCTTTTCTACCTTCGCTAACATCGCTATCGCTCAAGGCCGCTCTCCCGTCGCTTTGTCAGTCATCCGTTAGGTCTCAATTGCATAATCCGAACTCGCTATTCCATCGCTCAAGCTTCTACTCGTTCGTATGTTGTACATACCAGGCATTGTTCACTTTGCTACCTAGGCATCGCTCGACCTCAACTCGTGGCACATATTCTCACACCCATTGCCCCCATCGCTCTTCGATACCTTGCGTCCCATCCCGTCAAGCCCTTAGCACCGGTCAACTTCGACAACCCCGCCACTTTACATCGGATCACCCCCCTGAGTTGGGTTCATGTTCACCAGAGGAGCCATCATCTCGAGCTCCGTCCTTCAACTATACCAGGCACACCAAATACCGATCAACCCTGTGCAACCATCAACAGAGATGTCTAAAATCAATTTCGGATTTGCCCTACTCATCTTGGTTTTCGCGGTATCAATCGCCAGTACCATCATTGCCCTTATTTACATAAAGTGGCCCACTATCAGCAACAATACGCACGTCTATTGCTTCCGCGCGCGACGCATCTTCACCCGATTTCAGGAATGCACGTGCAATTGTCTTCGTAGCTCCACCTGCTGTCTCTTCGATGCCTGTTGCGGTCGAAACGTAGAACAAGATAGGGGAACTGGCGTCCCTGCGAGCGACTACAACTCTTCGACTGACAGTTCCGACAACGACATGTATCGATCCCAGCCTCTTAGCCAGTCTGGAGATGACGAAAGGTTCGAGAATCAGGATAGTATGGAGAGGGGGGTAGGGCAGCGTCGCCGAGCCAGTGATCCCGAGCGACAGAATCTGACTTGCTTTCCGCCTTTCACACCACAGGAAAATAGAGGTCTGACTTCGATACTCAGAAAGCCTACCTCGGTTCAAAACAGGAAAATTACCTGGAGTCAAGACAATAAGCCCACCTCGAATCAAGACAAGAAGACTACCTCAAATCAGAAGAAGAAGACTGCCTCAACTTCAAAGCAGAAGACCACCTCGGACCAAAACAAAGCATCTCCGCCTGCGGTAACCTTTACACCTGGTGCGCTGGCGGCGGCCCCAAAGAGAAGGGATCGCGGGAGGCTCGTGCATTTTAACGATCTGGACCGAGTGCAAGGGGGCGTTGAATTTGGGGGGAATGCCGAGGATAGCGATGAAGGGGGGAGCAATGAAATGGAGAGTCGTAGGCGGAAGAGCGATGAGCGGGAAAATCATAAACGCGAGAGTGATGAGTGTAGTCTCTTCACCTGACGAAGATGCGACGGAACAATTGGCAAAGGGTTTGGATAGAGAATGGCGGCAGGCTATAGGTTGTTCGATTCGGGCTCGTCATTAATAGATACATGGGGTTGGTATTTTGATCACTGTCAAGATGCAGCATTGTGGTTTATCAGGAGTGTGCAGTATGATATGAAAGGGTGGCGCTGTGAAACTTGCATTTTTTCCCATTGGTTTTCTTTCATTGTTTCACCATCATTCATCGTGTCCAAATATGTCTGAGCCTCCCCGACTTTGTAGCCAACTATTTAAGACCCGGGATCTCAGGAATAGGCTCAGTATAAAACTGCCCGCGTCCCTTGACATCGAAATCCAACCCCACCAATGCCGAAAGAACCAACCCGCGATCAAAGTTCCTAAACGCATACTCAGCCGTCATATCAATCCCTAAACACACAAGTCAGCATCTTCTAATCCCCTCTCACCAATTCCCCCCAATCATCCATCATCAAAGAAGAACAAAACAGAGAGAAAAGGAAGAAGCTTACCGCATCCCGCACCCCCAGCAGTCCAAATCTCCGCACCCTCAAACTCCCCCTTCTCAACTACCCACCTCTGCTCCACCCACTCGACCTTCGGAAACGCCCCCCTTGCACTCTCCACCAACATCCGATTCGTAGTCGCTTTCTTCCCGTCCAACACCCCACTCCTAGCCAACCACATCCCCCCCGTACACGTCGTCAAAATGGTCTTCGTCTCCTTGGCCGCCTTGCGCAAATACTCTAGACTCTCCTCGGGGACATTCATCGGGTCTGGCCCGCCGAGGAGTAGGATATCAAGATCGGTGGGCGCGGTGGCGTAGGTGTGGGTGGGGACGATGTTCATGGAGGGTGTGCACCAGGTTGGGGAGAGGGTCGAGGCGATGTAGAGGAAGGTAGTAGGGTGGGAGAAGGGGAGGAGAGGCGCGTAGGCGGGGAGGAGCGTGGTTACCATGGTCACGATCTCTGTGGATATGTTGCCAAGGATGTCGAGGCCGGCGAGGTCGGTCATTTGGGTCTTTTCGTAGAAGACGCCGATGCGGAGGGGGGTGGGGGTGGTTTGGGGGGTTGGTTCAGCCATTATTTTCGTTGATTGGATTTAGTCTGGGAGCTTGAAGTAGGAATTGGTGGAGCTGCTTCTGGGATGGTAGTTGGCATTGGAGGGATTTATGGTAGCTTTTGAGCGATTGCGGGTCGGGTATGGATCGAACAGTGATCATCCGTGCCGTACCTGAGAGTTTGGGACGCGTAGTCTTCTACTATCTCCCTAATGCACTCAATTCTACTCCTGTGTCAAAGTGTTGAACGGACCTATCAAGAAGTTTGGAATGGTGTTGCCTTAAAATGCTAAGGCGCGTGCACATGTCGGCACGGCGAATGAGTTGCTTCCGGGCCGGGAGTTGACATTTCGAATCTCATTGTTGCGTTCAAATTCTTCAGAACGCATAGCTTGTGAATCTTCGGTTAATGGATACACTGGGGATGATGTATTGACTGCTTGAGATTGTTCTGTTCATAGATGAGTTAGCAAATGATTCTATCGATTTCGCGGCACACCCGGCCGATCTAGTATTGAATGTAACATGACACTGAACACACCTTGACACGTTAAAATCGTGAAGTATAAAATGATGATATGATACGTCCCTAGTGAGATAAAACAACAATATCCGTCTCTCAATCCCTCAAGCACCGTTCCCACCGACACCCTTCGCCGCCAACCTCGCATACGCCTCCTCAATCTCCACCTCATAATCCTTCTCCACCTCCCCCCTCAACAGCAACTGTTTCAAATTAACCTTGAACCTCTTATCCCCCACCGAACACAACACCGTCTCCCTCGGAATAAGCAACTCCTTCACACTCCCATCATTACTCTTAACCACCACCTCGGCATACAACTTATCCAGCAACTCCTCCTCAGTCAACCCTTCTTTCCCCAAAACCCCATCTTTCGGCTCAATGATGACGACAGGCGTAGGCCGTCCTTCCCCGCCGACAAAAACGTGCGAGACAAACGGATGCGCCTTGATCTTCGCTTCGATGTCCTGCGCGTGGAACTTGGCCAGCCAGGAGAGTTTGGTCAGATCGTCTTTGCGCGTCTTGAAGACCCAGCGTGTGCGTCCGTCCTTGTCCTTGATCGGGGCATAGAGCTCCTTCGTCTCGATTGTCTGCGTGTCTTTGAACTGCGGGTTCCAGAACGCGCTGTGGTATGGATTCGGTTGGCCATCTGCCGGCCGGTCATACACCAACTCGAACAAATCGTCTGATTCGTCGTCGAGGTGTCCCGAGTGCGGCACTGGGACCATGCGGTAGCCGTGTTCGGGGAGGTAGTCGTGCGTGTGCCAGAGCTTGCGGTCGGTGGGTAGGATGTCGACTTGTGGCCCGGTTTCTGTGGATCCAATGATGGAGGTCAGTTTCGTGTACTCGCACAAGTTGTCGCCGATTTCTTGGTTCAAAGCTGCGCCGAGGTATTGTATGCTTTTCAGATTCTTCAAGAGAGGGTTGGTCGAGGGGTCGTGGTATAGTTGCTCGATAGTGAAGGGTGGACAGCACAGCCCGTCTACTACATTTTGCTGGAGGATTTTGGTGAAGATGGGGGGTGGGAGGCCGGAGATGTCGGCTGGTGGGATGATGCTGATTATGTCGAAGAATACTGGGGCGAAGATGTAGCTGTGCAGGCCGGCGACCCATTGTGGGGGGCATGAGGTGAGGAGGGAATGTCCAAACCATGTTTCGTAGGCGATGGTTCGTGGCCAGTGGTTGCGGATGAATGTTTTCATGTTGAAATAGGGGGCGAAGAAGCCATTTGTGACGTATATCGGTTTCGGGATACCTTGCAGCAGTCAGTGTCATGCTGGAGGGCAGATGATGGCTTGAAGCCGCGGAGGAGAGAAAGCCATACCCGTCGTTCCAGAAGTGTGAATTATGATGATGGTGTCGAACTTCGCCTCGTCCCATGACTTGGTGTACGAATAAGCTCTTTGAGAATTGCCAATGTCTAAGCACCATTGCAGTGATGGGAGAGGACAATGTTTCGAGTTAGTTGTGCCTTTCGTAGAAACGGGATCTTTTCCCAGCCATCCTACACATTTCGTAGCGTTGATGAGTGATTCAAGTCCTTCTGGTGTTACACGACCATCAGGAACGAGCAGCTACATACATGTTAGTATGCCGCTCCACATCGAAACTACAAATGAACGTGCAGCATGCTGTCAAATGAAGAACTAATGATGAAGAAAAAACGGCACCACTTACCTTCCTCCCCGTCTTCATGACCGCCGGAAGCAGCAAAGCATATCTCGCATCATTAGGCCCAAAATAACCAACCGTGTTGTCACTCGAAACTGGTCCAAACTGTTCGTCTAGCCAGTAAGCTAGTTTATTGATAGCATCCGAGTATTGACCCCACGTAATCGTACGGTACCCATCTTTTTCCCAGTCCTCGCTCGGATATCGTAGGAAAGTGTGGTCTGGGGACCATAGGGCTTTCTCTTCAATGACCTTTATCAAAAGGCCTTTGTTGTCGACTTGCGGCATGGAACCCATGTTGGGAAAGTTTGAAAAGGGTAAGCTGTCGGGCAGCAGAGTTTCTTCGGTAGTGAGACACTGGAGGAGAGTTGCGGAGATCGAGTTGTGGAGAGGTTGAGCAGTCGGAAGGGGGGAAGAGAGCGCTTTAAGTCAGCCCAACAACGCGGCACAGATTTGTTGGTCCTTTAAGTATCTAAACTGCAGGCCAAACACATCGAGCAACACAAACAGCGTGTCGCCTGATTTCAGATCCTTCCTTCATCTGACAACCCAATGCGGCGCCGGAGATAAACACTTTTTTGAAGAACGCCCCATCAGCGGAAATCCTCTTACAAAAGACCCCATCAAATTGAGTTCGACCTTGATGACATTCTAACCCATGAGCTGGATGTACAAAAAAAACTCCCAACTAGTACCCAATGACATCTTCTTCATCTGCAAAAGATACCCATTGGAAGGGGAGACCTGTCTTACTATATACTAGACCCCAGCTAAGCTTCATTCGCACGACACGTAGGGCTGACGTGAAGCTTGAATCTACGCCACATCCGGAGGCTTACTTCATGTGTGGGAAATAGATGATCCACTACCTCAGGGATATTTGTATGGAATCTGGATGTATGTACATACAAGCATACGGCGACTCAAGAAATCTGAGGCTTTACGAGGGTGACACTGCGGAGCGTTCGCCTGTCAAGGAACCTGCTTAAGTGAGCGCTGTCCAAATGCAGTACTACCATGCGACAGCTGGTATGGTCGCCTCGAATTTGGTTTCTGCGCTATTAAAAAAACCGTACTTAGTGTGAGATGGGAGCCTAACTTTGACCATACAAGGAGATTGAAAAAAGGTAAGGAACCCCTGTTATGGCCCTGAAACCTGCTGAGACTCTACCGTTTCCTTGTCGGCGGGAAGACCAGAGCTCAGCCGTTCGAAATATTATCAAGAATTCACTACCGCCTGAATGGCAGTTCCTAGATGCGCAAAGTCTCCGAGAAGTGCTTATCACGTCAACACATACTGTATGCTGCAAGTAGCATAGTTTCCAGTCAGCCAGAGCGCCTGACGTAATGCATGGAAGAAAATAAATAGCTGAACCTTGAAAGAACATGATCGATTGACGTTAATCACAGTATAATAGTAACAACGAAATCTGATCTACTACCTCCACGCTCACGTAGAACCTTGATGGGGACCTTTCGCGAAGCCCTTTCACCGTGGATCTTCTTGTGTTGGCCATCCCTCCAAAGGACCGAACCAATTTCTATAAAGACGTTGAAGCGCCCTCACCAAAGTGTATCCGGATGGCGAGTTGAGTAGCTGCCAAGCCCAAATCAGAAGCACAAGGACGCTCAGACCCAATACTACGGTGGCAAGATCGCGAAGGAAAATGAAGAAGTGGCCGATAGCAATCAGAGTTTTGTAGAGTAGATGCACAGTCTTCCACAACATAGGGTTTCTGCTCGGAGTGGTGCTTTCGGTGACGGTCACCGAATTCCTCCCGCAAAGACATAGCTTCCTCAGTCAGCATGTCTACATCATATCCATTCAGAAAAGGGATGACTTACGGAAATGGGAGGCTCGCGACAAGAAAGAGAGTTATGTGCAGACATCGACAAACTGGAATTTGACGTGGTATGGGCCGTTGCGGAGTTCGTTTGAGAGTGAGATTGGCCGGCAGTATTGTTCCGAGCGTTGTCCATTGGAGAGTCTGGCCTATTGAGAGGGGGATTCGTTTCGTTCTTTTCCGACCGCTTAGCTGGCTTTTTGCCTGATTTCCCACCTTTCGAGCCAGGCATTTTGCTTCGGAAGTCTTTCCTTGGAATGTGGAGACGAAAACTGGCGATGGAACGACTGTCGTAATTGTGGTGAGCGTGAGGAGTGTGATGGGCAGATCTACTGATGGGCAGATGGATCAATAGAGACAAGCGTAATGATGGCGTTGGTGTAATCGACTGTTGTGTATGAGATAAGAAGAGGAAGGCCTGCAAGAAGGTCCTAAGAGGTGATCCACCTTGTAGTTTTTGGAAGGAGCCATGGGAGGCGGTAAACATAGTCTGGGAAGTGACACTCAGAGTCCCATTCTTATATAGAATGAGCACCTGCGCAGTCTCTCACCCAGCAGTGAACCTAGATAGGTCTTTGAACAGTATTCCCATGTTGCTCCTGCCGAGGGCTAAATCACGATCTCTTAACACGATCTCTTAGCAAGTTACAATCCTCGTGCTGTGCCTGGAAATCTTTCAATCGGGGCTCTTCACCTTGCAAGCGGCAACCTGCGCACAGAAGAATGTTTCAATCAATCAACTCGCATTGTTGAACATACTAGGGAAATCTATATGGGTATTGGTGTTCTCAAAGCAAACAGTAACTGGGGAACGGGGAACCGAAGTGGGAGAGGAGAGCCAAAGATGGGGTCATGGTCAATTATCAGCCTTTGGTGCCTTGATCTCCATGGGCAAGATCTCCGTCTTCAGCTCCCTGGTCTTCTTCTGCTTTGGCTCCGGTGCCTTCTCGTTCTCCTGAACGTAGAACTTGCGGAGCAGCATGATTGCCTCCTCTCTGAAGATGCCTCCAAAGACCGGATACGGCTTGTCGACACTGGGACTATACCGTGTCAGCTGACTTTGCTGTGACTGTAAGATACTCGACTTACACTGAGTGGATATTGAGCACTCCTCCTGTGCCGCCGAATCGATCATTCCAGCATCCAAAATAGACGGCTTTGATACCGTATTGGCGTAGCATCGAGGCGCACATGACGCAGGGCTCCACTGTCACATAGAGATTGGTCTCGTTCAAGATGCTGATCGGGTTCGTAGAGAGAATGCCTGCAATAGCGACAAACTCGGCGTGCCTCGTTCCATTCAGGGTCCGATTCGTCTCATTCATTCCTCTGCCGATAATCTCGCCATCCTTGACAAAGACGCAGCCGACGGGTGTCTCGTCGCTGGACAAGGCGAGCTCTGCCTACTCTTCAATGAGCGTACTGCTCATAGTGATGGTAGCTCTGTGGGAGTGCTTCACCATCTTGATAGCTTCGCGCATGAAGCGCTCATGATACACTTTCTCCTCCGCATTCATGGCGTTGTGGTTGAGATCTGCAATTCGCTCTTGGCGGTCCTATTCATGCTTGGCTGGGCTCGCTAACCAGGGTTGGCAGTCTGGAGGCGTCGCCAGTGGTGAACGTCTGCCGAGGGGGATGTGCGTGGTGCAGCAGGGCGCAGGTCTAGAAGAGGCAATAATGGATCGAGGTCAAGGGCCCCCGAGGCGCAAAAGACAAAAGAAGGAGAGGCCAAAAATAAGAGGTGAAAGTCAGCAAGCACGGGCGGCGATATGTTTCGCCGGGCAAGTCCCGAGACTCTTTCGGAAGGAGCCGCGACCGACGACGTGTTCTCGAAACCGACAAGCTCCATTCAAAGGCAACAGAATTATTGTGAATACCAACAGCCTGCATCGCCACACACGTACGCACCACGCTACGTACGTCGCCGCTCTTACCGGGAACTTAACACTGGACGCTGCTGCCTCTGCGCCGTCGCCGAACCCCCGACGCATCTCGCATCCGCATCATAGGGCTGACCCTCCCAGTCAACAAAGCTGTCCGCACCACAACTCTGAACAGCTTCACCCACCCGCCACCTCCACAAATCGACGCCCGTACATCCACTTAGCCACTACCAGGAGCCGCTACCGCCGAGATGACGCTTGCTGAGGAGTTCAAGTCGAGGAATTTCAGTGAGTTGGCCCGGCGACTGCGCCAGATGTACCACTGCTGACATGGCTTCTTTCTCAGGTATCTACGGTCAATGGTGAGTCGCACGCATGCCCGAACCCTTGGAGAGCCCGAAGAGGCCATTACATGTCCTTGCGTAGCGCTACAGCCTTGCCGCAATGGTGCCAGGAGTCCCGCAGTCATGAAGCGGAAACTGCCGTGTCCGCGCCATTCCGACACCACCGAGCCATTGCTGGATATGAAGGGATTATCTATAGAAAGATGTGGACATACTGACTCTCCACAGGACCGGCGTGCTGTGCATCGTGCTCTGCTTTGCGCTCGGAATCGCAAACATCTTCCACTTTGGGCTTATGATCCTCTTTGGAGTGCTATGCCTGTACGTGGTGGACTCTAAGCCGTCTTCGTCAATATAAACTTACAATCCACAGAGTCAGCTCCTTCATCCTCGTCTTCATCGAAATCCCGCTCCTCCTCCGCATCTGCCCGACGTCCCCGGCCTTTGATGCCTTTATCCGCCGCTTCGAGACCAACTACATGCGCGCCGCCATCTACCTCGTCATGAGCGTAATACAGTGGCTGAGTTTGACACTCTACGCCACCAGTCTCATCGCCGCGGCCGTTGTCCTCCTCTTTGCCGGCGCTTTCTACGCAGCTGCCGGTGTCAAGGGTCAGGCGTTCCAGGGCAGCAAGACGCTTGGCGGACAGGGTGTGGCGCAGATGATCATATAAGGGAGTGAGCAAATAGTGGAATTGGAACGGGGGCGCTGGATTCAAGGGGCAGAATTTGCCGCCAAAGAAGCGGGATAGATTGACGACTGTCGGCCAAGCGTGCATAGGTGAAGTGTAGAGAGGAATCGTCAACTTATACCAGGCTTCAATGCTGAACGACCAATTGTAACAGCATGGGCGGCCTTTACGGGATTGTCATTTTTGATACGATTTTGCTTTCTTGTATCATCATTCACTAGCCAGGCGTTTTATGAGGGTGTTTTCTGGGATAAGAGGGCCTATCCAAAAGTCGGGGCTGGCTGGGACAGATTCATTCACGGCTACGGTTCTACTTGGAGGATCAGTTTGTATCAATCAATTGGTTCGACCATGGGACTTGCGTGGGATGTTTACGTTGCCGCGAACTGGTGATGGCCTGTCGTTGATCCTGGACGTGGAGAGTGTACTTTGTACGTAAATAAAAGGTAAGAAGTCGTATGAAGTCACCCGAGCAGCCCATGTATGGACACGACGATGTGCCTGCTGCATGGTTTCTCACCTGAGCCGAGCCTCACGATCCCCACAAAAGGCTTCTTCGGGCGGGTTGCTGCAATGCTCTTCCCTTGCACAGCAGTTTTCTCATCAAAGTAATGAACTGACAGACCTGCCAAATTGGATGAGAACTACGGATCACACACTCGCTAGGCCTGTCAATTATTATGACTTTGCCAGATGACACCCAGCCGATGCGCTTCAGAGATGGGTATGACGATGAGTGGCTGGACCGTGGGCCAGGAACAAGCTGCACGGTCACGAGCGCGGGGAACAGTCGCCCTAGGACGTGGCGTCGCGAGGGCAGCATGGCAGCTGGGGTGCAGATTCTGCGTTGCCGCGGTGTGGAAGCACCGAAATTTCATATTGGACATTCAGGAGACGGCTTCATGGCACTGACGTGATATCGAGACATGAGGAACTGGACATGGAATGCTCTGTACGAGCTGCACGGAACCTCTTCACCATCGCGATATACCCGATCTGGCCTAGTGCGACATTACTGGCGGCGCCAATCACTGAAACGCATTGTGCCAAAGCAGGGCGTTGTATTGGCTTTGTATTTTTGGGTGTCCAGAGTCAGTTCCAGAGGTGCAGCTGCGTGCGAGGTGCGAGCAGGGTTTGAGGCAATTTTCAGGTTCTTGCCGGGCTGCATGAAGCCCCGGCGTGTGCGCCATCGCAGGTTTGAAGCGTCATCTGCGGGTCCCCGAAGCTGTGCTGCATATAAACTCCAGCGCCCCAGAGCTGCACCGTCCTGAACCACAATCTGTCTGCACGCCGTGCTCGCACATAACGTGACCCATCACCGTCCACACAGTCTCGAACTTGCTGAGATCCTTGCGCCTAATTGCGCCTTCACCGGTACGTACCTGGGCGCAGAGCTCTTTGTCGGCAGCTCCAATCACAGCATCGCTGATTGGATGACTGCTTGTTACTGCCGCCGCGAAGCTTCTGCAGCCGTTGCAAGAGTGCTCCAGCTTGCCCCGGCCATTCGCTCGATCGCAGCTCAAGCACGCGGCTTATCTACGGACCCTTCAATGTGTTTCTGAGCTCTCGCTGACTTGCACCCGCAATACTTCAGCCATCTTATCCGACCATATCACCACCACACACGCCGTAACACACATCTACAATGGCTACACCCCCGATCCCGCCGCGCCCGAGCCGCAACACAAATGCTCCTGCGGGCACCAGCTCGTCGCATATGGACGTCCCCAAGATCCCCCCGCGTCCCAAGCGCAGTGTCGACCGCTCCATCTCACCGAACCGCGACACCTTTGCCCGGTCGCCGCTGAACGATCCGGCCTTCCTGCACAATGCCAGCCATACCAAGGACAGCTATCTCAGCGCCGACCTCCCTCCCCGGCCCCCCAGCGTCACGCTCCCCTCGATTGGCCAGGAGGGCAGCGAGTACGCCAGCTTTGAGGATCTGCAGAAGACTCTGAGCCATTCCGAGAATGAGCACGAGTCTTCCCCGCAGCAGACGAAAAAAGTGGCCGGCGATCTGCCCCTCTATGCGCCCACAGCCTCCGTCCCAAGCTCCACCGCAAAGAGCCGGATTCAGACTGTGACCCGCACCGACTCGTCCCAGGCTGCGGCTGCTGGCTTCGGCAAGCTCGCGCCTGACGACCGGTCTGTCCAAGGCCCCGGGTCTGGCCGCTCCGACTCCTCCGCCGGCAAACACTCTCGCCCGAGCTCGATAAACAAGGACGAGGAGGAGCAGGGCATTCCGGAAATTGGCGTCCAGGTGCCCATGTACCCGAATGCCGGTGACGTGCAGGCTCCGACGCCCTCGCCCTACGACCAGGGCGTTTCGACTGGAGTTGGATTCTTCAACAAGTCCACCCCCGGCCGCCACCACAACCGCACCAAGAGTGGCAGGGAAATTTTCCACGGCCCACCCGGAAGCTACGGCCTCCACGGCCATGGCATCATCCCGAAAGACGACTTCGAGCAGAGTTGGTATGCTAAACATCCCGAGGACTTCAAGCGCGAGAAGGCGGGCGAGTACGGCCCGCATATCCAAGAGAACAGGAAGGATTACCACTGGGTGGGTGATAAGCTTGAAAAGCTGGTTCACTCTTCAGAGGGCCATGGTCTTGGCGCTGGCACCTCTCGCGAGGTTGTGAGCACTCCTGATGAGCACATTGGCTACATAGCGTCCGAGCAGTTTGCTTCAAGAATGGCCTCCCCAAGACCCACGTCAGGTCGCCCGGCCTCGATCAAGAACGAGGGCAAGACAGAATCGTCGCTTCGCCACGTGAGCGCTTCGTCTGAGCAGGGCGAGAAGACGGATACCAAAGAGGTTGAGGACGAGGATGTCATTCACATCGATCCTCCTGCGCACCCCAGCAGCAAGTATGGAGGTGGCGGCTACGACCCCCCTACGGAGGATCTCGGCCCAGAAGGCGGCAACACCAAGGAGGAGGGTGGATGGGTCTCGGATCTCGGCCGTGGGACCCCAATTCTTGCTTCGGACGAGCTAGAAAAGAATCCTGCTGCCGAGTGGAGACAGCCTGCCGTTTCCCCTGAACTTGAACGTCGCGGAAGTGGCGAGTACACTCTTAATGAGGATGGTACTCCAGCATACATCACAAAGCAGCGCACTCACAGCAGGAATTCGAGCAAAAACAACCCCCTGCGGCGATTTGGCAGCAACCAGGAGGACAGGGGTGGTACACCCCTCGAGTCTCACAAAGAGTACGAGCCATTATTTCCCGAAGATGAAGAGTCGGAAAAGAAGCCGAAGACGGCGGCCGACAAGTTCAAGCGCCCGGAGCTGGCCCGTCACCACTTTCCCAGCCAGGATGTCTGGGAAGATACGCCCAGCAGCTTGCAGCTGGAGACTACAGTCGACACCCCTCAGGCGGAAGAGGAACCAGAAACCCCTGGAGCCGACGATGCTGTTGATTCGGCCAAGGTGTTTGAGAAGCCAGAGAAAGAGCAGGCTCGCCAAACCGAGTTCACTGAAGAGGACAAGAAGTCATTTTTGCCCGAGCAGACCAAGCGTTTTGCAAAGTCTCACCTCAACAAGCAACATCTAGATACTCCGTCGCGTCCAGGTATGCAGCAGCGATTTCCCAGCCAGGATGTTTGGGAAGACGCCCCTGATCACGGCCAACTCGTGACCACCGTCAGCGGACCCCAGGAAGAAGACACGAACGAATACGCAGACGAATCACCCATAGTCGACAAAGGCCAAGCCCCAGCTCCCGCCCCAGCAAAACCCAGCATCCCAGCCAGACCCCAAAAGCCCAAAGACTTCTCCCCCATCGACAAAAAGACCCCCACACTACCCGAAAAACCCAAACCCCAGATCCCCGCCCGCCCCAGCAAACCCCTCACCAAATCCTCAGAAAAAGTCCCCACACTGGAATCCCAAGCCTCGGAATCGTCCCATCCAAAACCAAAACCTCCAATCCCTGCTCGCCCCGGCGGCTCCAAAATCGCGGCTTTGAAGGGCGGCTTTCTCGCGGATTTAAATAGTAAATTGGGCCTTGGACCACAGGCTCCTAAAGTTAAGGAGCCGGAACAGGATAAGGAAGACGAGCCGCCGAAACCGTTGCAGGATGCGAGGAAGGGAAGGGCTAAGGGGCCGCAGCGTAGGAAACCGGCGGCTTCGCCTGCGCTTACACCTGCGGCAACGGCGGAGGTGCAGGTGCAGGTGCAGGTGCCGAAGCAGAAGTTGGTGCTTGCGGGCGTGAGTACGGTTTGGAGGATTGGCGAGGGTGGGGAGGTGGATGTTCCGGCGGCGGAGATGGCAAGGAAGATTTCGATGGCGTTGAAGAAGACGAGTGCGAAGAAAGAGGACGTGGACGTGGACGAAGGAGAGCTGAAGATGGAGGTTGTGGGTAAAGAGGCAGATGGCGAACCGGAGGATGTGCAATTGACGAAGACGACGACGGCGGAGAGCGAGGTGGAGCGGGAGAAGTCGGTCGAGAAGGAGAGCGGACTGGCACCGGTGGAAATGCAGGGTGAGCACGATGCAGCGCCGCTGGAGAACACGTCTTCGAAGGAGGATGTCAAAGCGGCGGTCTTGGCGCCGGTGGAGGGTCTCGCCAGGGCTCTCAAGGGCGACTCGCATGAGGATGGAGAAGCGGAAGCGGAGGAAGATGAGGATGAGGGGGGCGTGCCGTTGGAGAAACCAACAGAGGCGAAGACTGCACCTGCAGCTGCACCTGCGCCTGAAGAAAAGAGTCTGCAGGCTGAGGAGCTGGGGGTGGAGGTGGAGGCTTCGAGGGCTGTGGATCTTGAGGTGGAGAAGGATGGTGCTGTGTAGAGGGCCGTTCTTCTGGAGTGATGTGATGTCTGGAGGAAAGGGGAGGGGAGGGTGAGGGGAGGGTGAGGGGAGGAGGAGATGTACATGGAGACGGAAAAGCTCAAAACGGAGGATGGGTGTGATGATTTCTGGCATGGGGTGGGTGGCATGAGTGGCAATTTTGCTGTAATTTTTTAGAATTTGGGAAGGGTGGGTGGATGGGTGAGAGAGAGGAGGGCGGGCGGGTGGGAGGAGGAGGGGGGGGAAGGGGCCAGGGGCTAGGGCCTAGGGGCCAGAGAGAGAGAGACAGAGTTCCAAGCCTACATCTCCAAGGCGGCATAGCATGCCATACCATATCCGACTCAGTTCCCTCACTCTTTTGGACGAGACAAGGGAGGAGGGAGTGTACCTAGGTAGTAGCCAATTCAGGGGTTTGAGTAGGGTGTTGGCTATTGGGTATGTGCTGTGATTTTCTGTGACGTGACGTGTGGATACGAGTATAACACTATGTGGTGGCTTTGGAGATTGAGAGTGTTGGTTTTATGTAGTTCTGGGTGATGGATTGTTGCGTGGTTTGTTCGGCATATAAGATTGACAGAAGGAAGGAAGACAGAAACAAGTATCGCACACATAGTCCTCGTCGTTGCGTCCTCGCTGTTCTTGGTTGTTGGAATGGTCGCTCTCGTGGCTGGGCTTGCGTGTACTGCACTGTACTGTACTGTGTTGTACTGTGCTGTACTGTACATATCCTTGTCTTCTCATCTGTGCCTGTTTATAGGGATAGATTGTTGGATAGTGGTTAGGTACGGGGACATGTTGTTGAGCTTGTGCGTATAACATGAACGGAATATACTCAGTACGGCCATTTTGTCTAGAGAAGTCTGTCTTTCCTATGTCCGTTTTGGAAGGGGGGGGAGGGGGGTTGTATGCTTCTTTTCCTGACTGAGAGATGAATGGATGGATGGATGGATGGATGGATGGATGGATTGTGGAAAGCCATCTTACAGACAGGCTTGACCTGACCTGACTTGAAATGTGATATTCAGACACTGTCTGTGGTTCGATGCATTCCTTCTCAGCGGACGAGTTAGCCATATCGTCCCTCTCTCGAAACCTAGCTTCTCCATCTTCCCATCAATTTACAAACATACATATCCACATCTATAAAAAAAACCCACACCCCATCCGATACACCATTTCCCCATCCCTCCACTCCACTCCCACACCCCCCTAAAAGAATGCACACCACCCAATATACATAGCACACAAAAACCTCGGATCCCTCGCCATCTCACAAAGCGCATCCACATACCCCTCGACACTAAGCGGCACACTCTCGCCCCTCAAAAACCCCTCCACCTTTCCCCCCACACTCTCCAACACCTCCTTCGGCGTCTCCGGCACGCCACCCACTTTCTTCTTCTTCCTCGCCCCCGGCGCCCCGCCCACAAAATCCGCCGTCGGATCGTGCACAAACGTCTCCAGGATCGTCATGAGCGTTTCCTTGTGCTGGCGGAGCAGCGCATATGTGCGTTCGGCCGAGACGCGGAAGGGGCCTTCGATGGCCGAGGGGCCCATTGCGTCTGTCATGTTGTGGGTCAGGCGGAAGGGGACGAGTTCTGGTTTTTCGAAGGTGAGACCCTTGTCGAAGAGGCAGTTGAAGTCGACGTGGAAGGTGCCGCCGTTGCCTTCTTCCAGCAACACGTTTTCGCCGTGGCGGTCGCCGAGTCCAAGGACGTGGCCGACGATGCTCATCACGGCGCAGCTGCGTGTGTAGCGGAGGCGGGCAGCGAACCAGGCGCTAGGGTCGGGGAATGTCTCCACGAACCAGAGGTGGAGAACTGGGGGGAAGGAGGCGAGGATTTTGTGGGTGAAGATGGGAGTCTTGGACGTGTCGGACGAGGCTTCGTTGAGGAGGAGACGTAGTTCGGCGTAGTCGATGCGGATGTTTTTCTGGCGGTAGAGATTGATGATGATGTCCCGCATGGGCTTGAGTCCTTCGACCCATTCGATGGTGCCGCATTCCTCGTTGAGAGGTGTCACGCCATACGTTTTGATGTAGAGACGGCGTTTGCTGGATTCAATGTCTCGCTGGAGGGCGCGGTTGATCATGGCGTTGAATTCCATGAGACGTTGGTCCTTTCGCAGATCGTCTTTGGGTTTACATAAAAGACCATAGGAGCGTCCGTCCGAGCCACGAACATTGACCTTTCGAGGGCGTTGAAGTGAGGAGAGAACGAGGACGTCATCCGCGAAGGAGGCAATAGTGACTGCATCTTGTGGGAAGGGGTTGTGGTTCCGGATGGCTCGACTGTCGTTTCCAGTTGGTAGGTTAGCCAACATTGTAGCCTCAACAGGAACAACGAGGAGACAAGGAGCAAGTGTGAGCTTGAAACCCAGATCTTTCGACAAGCTGACATGAGAAACACGCTGTTCGACCGGTGCATCACACGCGGAGAGAAGTGCATCAGTGAGACGTTGACCATGTACAATCAAGTTCTTCAGGTCTATATTTAAACCCTTACGTTTGGGTTGTTCCTATGACATATTAGCAGATGAAACGGGACGAAGAGCTTGGCTACTTACGCTTCTCAACTTTTGCAAGACAGTGGTGCCTCTAGACCGGCGATCACTCTGCGTCGCCCTCGTCACTGCAAGAAGACTCCACAGAGCTTGCTGTGGATACTGAGCAGCAACTTTGAGAATAATGAACTGAAGCACCTCCCAAACACTCGTATGTGGATGACTGATGCGTGTTATGAGTTGGGGAAAGGCGGTGTACCATGCGAACGCAGGCATCCGATCAGTTGTATATCTCTTAATGTGCCGGTTGATCTGATCCAGATGTTGAACTTTGTAGTCGTATATGTCCTTGTCTGCAGAGTTTCTGGAATTGGACTGCATGACTTCCATACCCAAGTCAAGCCAAAGGGTGATGACTTTCGGTACAGTCTGGTAATAGTATTTGGTACCGTAGACCACTGAGCGGATGTAGTTTTCGATAACATGCTTAGCTGTTTCTCCCGCGAGATAGGCCTTGGACTGCTTAGAAAGAGGTAGCTTCTTCTCGGATTCCAGGAGTTTGTAGTAATGGCGTCCGAGATAGTAATGGCCCTTGTCCCACCTAGGAAACGCCATCAGCCCTGAAGCGTACGCGTCCCTGAGCGCGAGCGCCTTGGTCTGACCGGCTTGATCCAGCCACTTTGCTAGTAAGAGTTGGGCGTGAGATTTGACCTTATTGGGAGCCCCTCCAACAGCAGTAGTCACACTCATTGACGTGTGCACCGAGACATCTTCGCTGGTTTGAAACGCATTGGTCGTGATAGCTCCTTGGAGATTCTGGATGGCCTTCCGGTGATGACCCCCTTTCCACATCAACTTCGAATACTCAATCTTGGAAGCATCGTCCCCAAGCTGAGACGCATGCAAGATGGAGTTGAAAGCTGTGGGCGTAAACTCCGCCTTCCGTGCAAGTCTCGCGGTTGTCAGCCATGCGGATGCGATATCCAGTTTCTTAAACTCGATACTAGAAGTGTGTTAGAAATGAATAGATGATCCAAGACTCGTTTGAAACTTACCTAGACAGTTGCATCACCGCTCGCCGAACCCCAAGAAGATACTGCTTATCTGAAACATACGCTCCGAGGATATCTAGCCGGCGATCGAGATTTTGCAGAATAACCTCACGGTCTTTCGAAGTGTCTGTGGATATCCCGCTAATGGCCTCAATTTCATATAGTACGTGCAACTTGACCAAGCTATCATGGCAAGCGTGCAACGAAATCGTGGACGTTGGGGATAAACCCTTAGCCACGGCTTCCCGGAGAGTCTGAATCGTTTGTTTGAACTCGTCGGTGTTCTTCTTCCGCAAGGCTAGCATAGCTTGCCCCACGCCGACGTTAAAGTCCAGCGTAGAGCTACACTGGGGCTTCGAGCTCGAAACGAGAATCCTCTCGAGTTGCTCCCACTTCCCTGTTGACCAAGCAGCTTCTGCGGCAAATGGTAGGACGCTCGGCGTAAGAGAATTCGCTGCATTGAACCCATCAACATAGTTGAGGATGGAATCTGTATCTCGTCAGCCACTGACGTTCCATGGGAGATGTAATATTGCATACCATATTGTCCAGATTCTTTCAGACACGTGAGAAGATTGATTTGAGTCTCTGCATCGTTCGGCTTCTCGGCCAACGATAGCTCGTACCAACTCTGAGCCGCTGTCCACCGTCCAGCCTTCCGATGTTCCATGATTTGTTGTTCTGGATTCAGCACATGAAGGTGAACTGATATGCCCTCAATGCTGTCAGGCTCGTCTATTTGGGCATAAATAAACTGCAAGTGTTGCAACATCTCGTCTTTTGCAAATAGACCCCCCGTGGTTTCAGTCTTTGCTTGCTCCTGACGGTAGTATTGTTCCCAGTGGAACAACGCTCGAGCATACGAACCGCATTCGACAGCTCGGCGGGAGATGACTTCGGCCGGAATCTTCTGCAATACACTTTCCACGCAGCTAATTGCAGAAATGGACTGAATCTCATCCATTTCAGAAATGCCACGGCCTGTTTTGCCAGCCATGGCCCTAGCATCCGCAACAGTCTTGCGTTTCTCTTGAAGCCATAGAGAAAGGTAGTCCAGCACTTGGAAAACATTCTACTCACAGTCAGTGACTTCAAGATTGCTCTGAAATTGCATGCTTACCTCGCTACATTGCTTGATGTGAGTATTGTCTGGGCTCTCACCAGAGCCAAGCTCCGCCTCTAGAACATCCAGAAGTTCTTGCCGTACGTTTTGAGTGTCCACTTCTTCCCCTGTAATGACCGAGTTGAGAACAGCGTATGGCAGGATGAATGTGGCAATCGACAAGTCATGCCCTCGAATGATCCGACTGAGTACAGGGAAGATCATTTTCGTGTTGACGCCCTTGCCTTTCTGCAACAAGTCCCAAACAAAAGCGCGAAGCCAGCCAGAGTGAGTAACATCCTGTCTAAAGATAGGATACCCTTGAACGTCCTTCTTTGAGAAATTGGTCCGGATCATATACTTGGAGCTCAAGAATGGCGTCAACGTGCTTCTAACAGCGTCAGGGATTTCATTCCATCGCTGCATTGACGGGCTCGATTGACTAGACCGAGGTCGCTGGACAGCTGCTTGATTGAAGCCGCAGAACCGAAGCAGTTCCTGCATGACATATGCAAGAAAGCCTTGTGATCTAGCATTCGTGGTGGAATGGAACACCTTCACAAGGATCCTTTCGAGGAAGAACGCCGCGAAGTCGATGACCTCGTCTGCACGTTCGAAATTAGACAGAACCATGATCTGCTTAGTCTCACGGACTGTTTCGATTCGATACGGATCCAAACCACCGATAAGCCCCAGGCATTCCGCACAAAGCACTGGAATATCGGCATGGTCTTCCGCGAAGCGTACCGATGCGTCGAGTAACGACCGACTGAGAGCTGGTAACGCAGGTAGAGGCTTTTGACTGACAGCCGCGTCATGAAGGATCTTTTGATTGGCTTCCAGAAATGGCACCAGCTCCTTCAAAGTTTGCCGTACCACAACAGCATTCTCATGGTTGCAGCGACGACTGAAAGTTGTGAAGAGCTGGCTTTTGTCAAGCTTCGCCTTAAGACGAGATATCTCGCCGTCGATCTTAGACAGCAATGGGATCGAAGCTAGGGATGGAATGTAATCGACCCTTGCCCTCAATAGCGCATCATGCTTCTTGATAAGACTGCCGATAGCTTCGGTAGCCTTAAGCTGAGTTTCGCTGGAGAAGCAGTCCCAGTTCTGAGCAATGAGAGCAAACGTCTGATCGATGACAAGCTCCAAGTCTTCTTCTTCCAAAACCTCAAGCAGTGCCGCCCAAACATAGAGCGTCTGGTCACAAAGATTATCATCTGCCATGGCCGTTTGTAGACAGGCTCGCAACTGTCACACGTAAGCATTTGCACTGAGAAATACGGGTGGAACACTTACCTGGGGCAACGCAAAACTAGCATAGCTACCAGCAAGGCCTATCATCTCGCCAATAGCGCCAACGCACCGTTTTCTCTCCTGAAGCGGGTGGTTCGCTAAAGGATTGTCGAGGACATCAGAGAAGTGGGCCATGATTCCGAGAATATGTGCTTCGAAGAATGAGGATAAGGTCTTCTTCTTCGACGGGGTCTTTTTGTGGCCATTCCTCATCTGAGCGAGTGTTGCTAATGCAACAAAGCCACGTTGATGCTGAAAATTTAGTTACCACCTATCATTAGGAAGGAAGATACTTACATTCACTTTCTTCGATTCGTGCTGATCTGCAGTAGACTTGAGAATCTCACAAGCGATCAACACGGGATCGTGCTGAACCAGAGAAGAGAGATTGTTTCCACTCTCATGGAACACCGGGGAGATCCCTACGAGAATATCCGTGACATTTTTCTCGATATCTGTCGCACCTTGACATAGAAGTAGGGACAGGATACCGGCGAGATTCTTACGAGGCTGTAGGAAGACATCCAGCACAGATATCTGTCGACTGGTTGCAATTCTCTCGATGATGTCCACCCGCTTCGTCAGGACAAGATTCGGTAGTGTTTCCGCTTGCGTATTCAGAAGCATGTTGGTAACACTTTGCTCTATCAAATCCGAAAGGTATTGGGCCTTTTGTGGTTTGGTGTGCAGATCCTTGATGACCGAAAATCCAATGCTCCTCCAAAAAGGACGCAAAAGCTCCACAGGCTTTGTATCAAGGGCCTCTGCAATGGAGGTGAGCTCGTTATAAGCCATGCCACAGATGAGGGCGTTTGTATGACCTAGGTATTCCACCAATTCGAGTAAAATAATGGGGAGCTCGTCTTCGCCACATACGCGAGCAGCCAGACCATATGCCATGATGATAGTCTCTTGCTCTGAGAAGTTATCCCTCTGCGATAGTGTATGAAGAAACTCCAGCGTCGACATTCGGTTCTTTCCGCGGACAGACTTTGGCGCGTCGTCTCGAAGGAAGACCATAATGCCATGTGCTGCAGCAATCCTCAATTCTCGGAGTGACCTACTCATCGAGCCAAGGAGCCATTGTCCCAAAGAACAAATATTCAAATCGAGAGCTCCAGCGTCAGACAAGTGATTATAAATCCTCCTAATAGCTAGAGCCATCATGATACGTGGTTTTTCAGACTCCCGGAACTCTTCCAGTTCTGTGATGAGCATAAGCGCCGAAGTGATATGTCGCCAATCTTCACAATGGTCATCCCAAAGAGCATGGGAACGTTGATCGGATGAATTAGGGCAATCGCACAACGCGCATGTTTTGCTTTCTCCTTCGGAATTCAAGGTGCTGGTAAATTCAAGACTGCCTGTGGAGCAGCATGCCATCAACCCACACGCTGAAATCATTTCGCAGCGCTCGTCCTCGGAAGAGTTCAAATATTTGTCCTGAATCGTGTTGTGAAGACCGTGAAAGCCGGGTTCCAGTTCGTCTGAAAGGATTCTAAGCAGCTCAGCTATCAATGGCTCACGTTTCTTAAGCGGATGGATAGTCCTTCTGCGCTTTGATGGCCGTTCGTTGACTGAAAAATTGAGATTCTTGAACGTCTCAATGAATGAGGTTGCTTCTTGTTGGAGAGCGTCATTGGAGAAGCTTCCCAATGCATCGTTGCATAGAGTGGCTCGTAGTTCTTCTACCTCCGTCGGCCAGGTCCCTGGGGATGTCCACAAGCACAAAGCAAGCTGCTAGATGTTAGGGGAGTGCTTATAAAAATTTAGGAAGCCTTACCTGCAGGTCCCTTTCAAGGGTACTAAGGACAAGGACGTCTGTGCAGATACAGGTGGTGACTGGCTTCAAGGTGCCGGTGACGATAGATTCGAGGCTCCGAGAACGGCGACCCGTCTTCGTGTCTTGATCTTCGGCCGCTTGTAGTGATCCACACACTCGGGTAATTATGGTAGCTAATTGGATTTGGTTCGATTGAGAAAATGGGGACTCAGAACACAGGTGAAGAAGTTCCGCCAAGCTAGATGAGATTGATACCGCAGACTTCGCAGTCTGGAACAGCGCCGGCGCTTGAACCGGTGCTTCCCCTAGGCCACCTAGTTCGCACAGAAGCTGCATATACGTGCTCTGCACTGCATCTTGATTACGACCGTTGTCACAATTGAGCGACGAATGTTGAAACTTGCGCCATAAAGTCGTGCAGTGCTCTAATACCCAAACTTGGTGATTCTCAGAAGCAGAGAACGATGACCCTGTGCTTCCTGAACTCTTTTCAACGTTGACGATAACCTGGAGCAGTTGAAGTCCAATAAGAATGGCCTCAGATAGAGAGTTGATCAGACGTTGAGTGCCTTGAGGCAGAGCCACATGGTTCTGGCTATCGGGCCACAGTGTACTGATGCTGCTGGACGGGGGCAATGCGATCTTGAATGGTGACCTTGTCAACTGGGAAAGCTCGTTTACTCCCTCCAAGCCAAGTACGATACCTAGTATAACGTTAGCAGAATACAATAGAGGGAATATTGTTCAACACACTGTCAACACATGATCTATAGGATTGTACAATGGCCTTCGCTTGCCGCCACAACCCGAAAGTCCGGCTCAACACATCGAAGAAGGTGCCCAAAAGATCCTTCACATCTTCTTGAACAGTATCAAATTGAGGCTGACCCAGCAAACCTAGAAGCTTAGGAAAGAGCCAGGTAAAAAGAAGTGGCCGAGGAATTCCATCGTCTCCTTCATCTTTTGGACTCAGCAACAACATCGGTCTCCGTTGAATCGTAAGCTTAATTGCAGCAATACTATCCCTAGCCTGAGGAATCAACAGATCCGAAGCGAAAGGATTGTCTTGCAGTAACGCATCAAGACCTGCTTCGGCAATGACTGAAATGAGCTGGGCATTTAGTTGGGAGTTCGGCTCATCCGTCGTCGTATCCTGCAGATACTCTTGAAGTAATTGCCCAAACGCCGCTTTGGAACCTGGCTCTTGCTGGGCATTAATATTCGAAGCGTTGTTGACGATTTGGGCGGCGATCGTCGAAGGCGGGGGATGGCCATTCATGACGGAAAGTTGGGCGAGCCGTTGTGTTGCGTTCCCGCCTTTGCGGGCCATGGCGACTTTTATTTATGCTTTGGCATTTCGTACACACTGCAAAAAGTGCGTGAAAGAGAAAGAGTTGCTGGTTTGGAGGGACGTGAAGTGGGGTTGACCAAGCCTGTAAATCTGCGGCGCAGGCGAGGATGAGCTGGCTGAATGAAAGTCGTGAATGGGGTCCCAGGTTACGAAATCAAGTGAGAGAGTAGAAGTTCAGTCTCCTGCTTCAGGAAGGAAAGCGTTTAAGTAAGAGTGAGGCGTGAAAGCTGTCGTCCTGACCAGGGTCCGCCGAATCTCAAAGTGTCGCGTCAGAGGCACGGAACAAAAACGCGAAGCAACGTGACCAGCACCTCCTCCGCCAAGCCACTAAGTAACATCCGCATCACCAGATCCCCGCAACATCTCCACTCCAAACCCGCCAAACCATTGTCATGCGCACGCCCATCCAACCCTCTACCTCAATCGTCCACTAACCCCCCCAATCCACCACCGCAATGCCGCCATTCTCCTCCAAATCATTCTCGCGCACCCTCCCCAACACAATCTCGGCTCGCTACCGCGCCCTCCTCCGCAAACATCCCTTCGTGCTCTTCGGACTCCCCTTCATTGCAACCATAGTTGGAGGCTCGTTTATGCTCACACCCGCCACGGCACTCCGATACGAGCGCTATGATCGGAAGAATCAGCAGATTACGCAGGAGGATGCTATGGGGTTGAAGAAGGATCGGCGGAAGGTGAATATGCGGGATGAGTATTATGTGCGTATAGCTATACCTTTTTGTTATGGATATGGTTATACGTCGAGAGATAGCGGGGAGAGGAGAGAGACAAGTGAATGTATTCTAACGGCGTTGTAGAGATTGCAAGCTAAGGATCTGGAGGCTTGGGAGCAGAGGAGAGTGAAGAGGCTGCCTGGAGAGATTGATGGGATCCTGGAGTGAAATGGGAAAAAGATGATTATGCATTGGGATGGTGTTTTCTTTAGGGCGATTCTTTTGGTTGCATATTCCGGCGCAGAATGGCTCTTTGTGGAACCTACATTCGATTTGATAATGGGTCATCACTCCACTCATAGTTTGGAACCACCTACTGATAGATGGCGATGAGGGGGAGCGATCCGGTTTTGCTATGCACTTCCAATTGCCCTTCCGAATGCCGGCGCAAGGGAATGGCGCGGAAAAAGAAATGCTGCATGGTGAGAACCCCCCAACGCCGCCAAGGAATCATCACCAATCCTGCTCAACGGCACCCGTGTGAAGATAACATATATAATTCGCATATTCTTCTATCAAACTATCATACCCATGCTCCAAATCCCATTATCGCAGAGGAACATCCAAAAGGAACTCTCGTCTAAACCACTGATAAGAGCAACATATATGTACGCCCTGTGCCGAAGTTCAATTCCGACAGCTCGCAACTTGCGCAGGGTCAAACTTCCTTGACACAAACCATAGGTATAAAAACGGAAGCTGGCAAGACTCTAGGCTGAATCAAGACAAGACTCCTGTAAATGCTTAGAAAGAAATAGTATGCTTCCATGCACGGACGAAATCACTCCTTGATCGCGTATTGGCGGCGGAACATGTCGTCAACGCCGGTGAGGTAATAAGTGCCTGGGAATATGGTATCGGCTGAGCCCTTGGGGGTATATGATTTCTGAAGGTGAGCCTTCTCGCGGAGGTTGCACATCTGTGTAATGTCAGTCACGTGACTCGAAGAACAATAGCAACGCGTCAAAGAACTTACCTCGTCATAGACCTCGGGCTTGACGACACGCCTGCTCTCAAGACGGTTGTGGATGTCGAGCTTCTTCTGGATCTCTGAGATGTCACCCTTGATCTTGAAGGAGAGCATAGAGCTGGCAAGACCGCTGCCGTAGCTGAAGATACCAACACGCTTGCCAAGAGCGGTCTCGCTGGTGACGTTTGAGAACAGACTGCACAAGCTGCCCCAGACACTGCCGCAGTACATGTTACCGCACATGGTTGGGACCTCAATACTGGGTTGGACCTTGGCCGCAAATCGCTTCTTTGACAGTGCCATGAATGTCTTCTCTACAGTCTTGTCGCTGACAGATGTAGCATAGTCCATGTCCCTGAGCTCAGGGGGCACATCGGCGAAGATGGGGTTGGTGGGGTTGGTCAGGTAGTCGTTGTAGAGCAGGCGTGCGTACGACTTGGATACGAGCTTGCAGGTGGGCGCGTGGAAGCACATGTAGTCGAAACGGTCCAGGGGTGTCTCCTTCTCCTCGGAGTGGCCATTGACTCCGTTTCCATTCACGACGCCATTTGCCTGGGCCTTGAGAGTGACTTCGCGGGCATTATAGGCCTTGTAGCAGGCATCCACGGCCTCGGTGTAGCACTTGATGGAGAAGTGGCCATCCACGACGGGGTACTCGCTAGACAGATCCGGCTTGTAGAAGTCGTACGCGTGTTTGATGTAGGATCCACGGAGACCGGCCTCGATGACGACGGGTGCATTAGGGCCAATGAGCATAGCCACGCAGCCAGCACCACCGGTCGGGCGCGCGTTACCCTTCTTGTACAGGGCAATGTCGCCAGCCACAACAACTGCGTCACGGCCATCCCAGCCGGAAGATTCCATCCAGTTGACGGTGTTGAAGAGCGCATTTGTGCCGCCGTAGCACGCATTGACCGTGTCCACACCCTCGACATTGAAGTTGCCTGATTCCTCAAAGAGCTGCATGAGCACCGACTTTACTGATTTGGACTTGTCCAAGAGCGTCTCGGTACCGACCTCGAGGCGGCCAATGGACGCGGGATCCACATTGTACTTCTTGAACAGCGAAGAGACGGCGGTCAAGGCGAGCGAGTAGATGTCTGCAGGATTCACGAGTCAGTCCAGTTCGCGTGCATGCACCACGGTCGTGTGAGCATAGCGGGGTACCAAACTCACCTTCACGGTCGTCGCAGAAAGACATCTTGGTCTGGCCGAGGCCAATTGTGTACTTTCCCTTGGAGACGCCATCGAACGCCTCGAGCTCAGCCTGGTCAACACACTGCAGCGGCGGTTAGCGTCGTCGTCCACGGCAGACCGCAAGCACGTGGGAGGGCACCACGGAGCGTGCAGGGGCGGCGGATTTACCTGGCTGGGAATGTAGAGCTCAATGCCTTTGATACCGATGTTGGCGGGGCGGGTTGCCATGATTGCTGAGTGTATGCGTGTATGTGTATGTGTGTGTTTGTGTGTGTGGTGGGAGAACGCGAGGGGGAGCTGGGGAGTGCGGTGAGGGGGGGTATGCGACAGCGGCGGCTTAAGTACTGCTGCAAGGTGTGGTAGTTCAAGGGCAGCTGTGCAGATTGCGGTGAAGTAGCGGCGATCAATTTGTGGCAAGTGGTTAACTTTTTCTGTACAGTCCCTCAACAACAATGGCTTCTGGTCGCCGCCAACGTGAACCTTTTATGCTGGACAGCTTCCTCAGCCCCGGACCGGCGTAAGCCTCGAATACGAATCCAGTGAGATATGCATCCCCAGATGATCCTGCGCCTGTGTGCCGCCGTGATGGCTCAACGTGCTATCGCGAAGTGCTCTGATCACCGCAATCGGAGGGCTTTGTGGCGCCGTAGCGGGCGACAGGATAACCAGGGCCAACACCACACCACCCTGCAGGGACTCGCCGCCATGCCCGTCGCAGGCCTAGCGCCAGGCACATGTGGATGAGTGGTGTCCCTGCGGCTTGACATCCTCACGAGCACCCCACCACGGAACCCAACACCATGGCGACGATGGTATTCCCCGTTGCCCGACGGCGCTTCTGTGCTCGAAGTACTGCCGTATTGTACTCCGCCTCGAGCACTAGAGGCGCGTGCGACCATGAATCCAGTCTAGGCTGTGCGACAAGAGCTTTCGGAACCCGTTGGACGTCTCCCATGCAGTCAGCCGCTGTCTGCCAACGTCAATCAGGTACAGGGCGACCATCGACACACCGAACCGTCACCGTTTGTCTGGCCATCTTCTCACTCCAATTACCCGTCTACTGACGTCCTTATCGCCACCCTTCCTCTTGCTGCACACCTGCTCCGCTCCCTCCTTGGCAGCCGCGTCGCACACATCAACCTGCTCTAACCGCGCTGAGACGGACATGGCGCGATATCAAACGAAGTCTACGCCTCTGTCTCCAAACATCACTCCATTACTCCGTACTTGCTATTGCTTTTCCTTGTGCCACATAGTTCGCAGCCATCTACCCAGCCCCTTTCCTTGCCACTCTGCGGCTCTAGTCCCGTACACTTGCTGGGGCATTACCCCCACCGCTGCTTTGGTCGATGTACCTCGAGGCTTATTTCGCCATGTGAAAACCTCCGAATACCGCACCTAACTCCCCCAAGTCAGAGCTAGCTCTTGTGTCTGACCACCGGGATACGAACATGTATATATACTGCGAACCTCACTACTTTAGGCTGCTCCACAAGGCCCAAGTAGTCTGGCTCGGGCATCATCCATCGCAGCCAAGGCCTACATCTCGACCCGGCTTAGTCACCCGCTCACTGCCAGACCAACCAGTACACGAGGCACCCCGCGTAGGATCCCTTACCGCCCTCACTTTGGGTCTCGTTAATCCCTCTGGCTCTCGGGGATTCTGAGTGGCCGCCAGTGCCATCTTGGCTGACAGACAGATTCCCGAGGAAGCATAAAAGCTTACTCGGGGTTGCAGCTGACTCTTGATTCAACCTCATGCCCACTCATCGCAGCTCTCTATCCCTCGCACCATCCATCGCATCAAATATGTGCAGATTTGCTTCATCTGCAAACGCGCTCACCGGCAGCCGCCGTGCCCTCTATGTATAGTGGGTCCTGGTGGTCGAGACGGAGAAGGCTCCGGAAGCGGAGCCCCAGTGGCAATCTACTTTGCAAGATTGAATGAGATCGAATATATATACTATGGTACGGAGCAATTGGAGAGGCGGGCGGAGAAACTCTGGGCGGGTTCTGGTCGCATAGCAGAAGTTTCGGACGCGCAGTTTCATGTCTTCCGGACCGTCTGAGAACTCGAGGAGGCCGACGAGCAGCCGCCTGCTCTTCTAGACGCGCTGCGCTGCGGCGAATCTCGCCGAGGCCACGAACAGGCACCGAAAAAACCTTGCGCCAGGATTATTGGGCGATTGGGGTTGGGGGGGCAAGGAACAGGAACAGCAGCCAAACTGTACCGCGATATTAATGGAGAGGGGAAGGGTGATCTGCCGTGGCGCATGGTTAAATGCACGTCTTGCTACTCCAATCGACTGCGAGATGCGAGAGAGCGGGCGAGATGTGTTCGCAGGATCCACGGCGCTCAACGCGCGCACAGCGGAGCCCCAGCAGCGGGAGAATTCTCTTCCTCGGAGCACTTTGGAGGTGATTTCAGAGCTGCGACGGGCCTTCTCTTGAAGCACCCCAAGCTGGTGGCGTGGCGCCGATGCTGAAACGGCAATGGAAGCAAAGCCAGACTAGTGCCGCCTTTGGAAAGTGCCGCTCTCCCTGGATCAGGGAACCGTCAACCGTCTCACGCAGCCCGCATCCGCCCTCCCAACTCCCATCACGACCGTTTCACGCCGCCAGACACGCCCATTTCCTGCCAGCGCTCGCCCTCATCGCCGTCGAGCGCGCGAACTCTCCATCATTGCGACGAGGCGGGCACTGCGACGCTGTTGGAGGCCAGCCAGGGGCCATCTTGCCCGTGCCGGGCCGTTGAGGAACCGCGATGGAGCGACACAACCACGATGACGACCCGCCACGGCAGCCCCCGCCGCCCGACACCGCCAATGTCTTCGACGACGCGTTCGAGCTGGACGACGAGGACGACTTCATGCCCGTGTCGGACGGCTTCCGGCCCTCGCGCCTGAGCGGCGGGTGGAATGGTGGTGGTGCCGGGCAGGACCACGACCGCGACCGCAACCGCGACGACCGCCCGCCGCTCGCAACACCAACGCCCGCCGACGCCGCCGACCTGCGACGCATGGCCTCGCGCAACAGCACCATGAAGACGCACTTTCCGCGGCGCGAGTCGACATCGCAGGACGCCCGGAACCCCCCCACGCACGCACGCAACCTCAGTGCCCAGGCCGCGGCCCTGCAGCACCGCATGTCGGTCAGCTCCACGGCGTCGTTCGCGACAATGGCACCAGCAGACAGCCCCCTGCCCGCTGGACCCAGTCACCCATACGGCATGTATCCGCAGCACACCATGGCCCGCAGCCTGAGCGTGACCACCACGGCGACTCAGGGCCAGCCCCTCCAGCCAATATCACTGCAGGGCCCGACACACCCGTACAATCTGTATCCGCAGAACGTAGTAGAGGACCCGGAAGAGACCCCGCTGCCGCCGCAGTCACACATCCCCGTTGGATTCCCTGGCCTGAATACTGGCTATCACAGGCAAATCGGCCCGGATGGGGAAGAACAGGACATAGTCGGCCCGGATGGCCACACAGAACAGCTCCCTCCCTACTCTCGCTATCCCGAAGAGGGCCCAACCAAGGCAGCACTTGCCGCAGAAGCCAGCTCGACCCCCGTAGAGCCCACGCCCCCCTCACCTCTCTCACCTCCCTCGCCTCACTCGCCTCCCTCACCACGGCCACGGAGTCCCTCGATCGACGACGAGATTTCCCCTCTCGCTCCTCTTCTTTCTCTCGCAGCCCCCTCGGAGGCCCACCGTCATTCACGTTACCAAGAAGTGCAGGACCCCATCCCGCCTTCGTCGAGATCCTCCTCGAATCTGGAAAACAGCATACTCGAAAAGGAGTCCTTCATCTCGAACCGCAAGCGGAAATGGCACAACAGGAGACTGTGTGGAAAAATTCCTTACGTGGTGGTCGCGATTCTCATCATCCTCGTTTTGATCTTTGCCATTGTGCTTGGCGCAGCGATTGGCACTTTTGTCGCGAAGAACAACAAGAACAACGACAAGGGTGGTGGTGGGGGTGGTGGCAAGGACGACAACAAAAACCACGAAGCGGATCCGTAAGTGACGACGCCTGATGCGTGATTGTGAACCAGCTGACTGTTGATAGATCACCCCAAGTCACGGGCCCAGGATCATTGTTTGATGCTTCCCCAATCCCAACAGACGCTGCACTCCCTCCTTTGCCAACCGGATCGTTTGCACTTCCCCTCGGAATTGCGCAAGAAAGCAGTCCAGCATGTCTGATGCAGGCGAACCAACTCAATGCATGGTCATGCAAAATGACTTTCGCGCCACTTGTGCTCAATATCAACCTCTTCAACGCCTCCGTCTCGCCATCCACTCCACAACCAAATCAAGGCATTCTATATGGCGTCCAACCACCCAATATCATGAACGCACCACTTCAGCTCGTAACCGATATGGACTACAAAGCCTTCGGTCCCGCCTTCCACTTCCAAACGATGTATGATAAGCTCGTGGTTCTGAGCTCGAATGAGTTTGCGGCGGGAGCAAATATCCGCAAGCGTCAAGAGAAACCGCCCCCTAATTTCCGCCACCGTTTTCAAGTGCAGCCGGGAGATACGCCCTGGTACTGCTTCTGGAACCAAACTTTCCTTGAAGGCTACATTTATGTTACCGACGAGTCAAGTGCTGCCTCCATGACTGCATTCCCTTCCGCATGGCCCACTGCCTTTCCGTCTGTTGTATCTGAGCCATCAGAAACACCTGGCCCGACCCCTTCGTCTCCCTTGTCGTCTTCTTTCTCGTCTCCCCTCTCGTCTCCCCTCTCGGCTTCTCCATCCCCAACACCTGTTGCAAAACGTCAGTCTGAAAACGAACTTCGACGGCTTCCACCATACCCACGAATAGTCAAGGTCGAAGAAAGAAGGTTACCAGGCACAACAGAGCCATACTGCCAGAAAATGAGACTACTTGACAACGGAGCGCTCATTCCAGCACTTGACAGCGACGGCAACGAGATAACTATTTTCCTGCAAGAAGACGACCCAAGCTACGAAGAGTTCTATGAGGCCGTACCAACGCAAACATCGGCTGACCCTAGCCCGACGAGCAACGGGACTGCAAGGTTGGAGAAACGAAGGGATCCGCCAGGCGCTTGTCATTGCCAATGGATGTTCCAGTAAATATTTGTATCAAGTGGTGCATTTCTTTCAGCATATACGGTTTGGGTACAGGTGGGCATTGTCATCTGGTTAATCGGCATCGGGAACGGGCATATATCGCTTTTGGGATAGGCGTTGTCTTTGGAATACGGTGTTTGAATTTCTTTTTTGGGGGCGTTTTGTAAGCTTTTCGATATCTGGATCGCATTTTCTAGCATCTTTGACAGACTTTTTACTTTGCTCAAGGCAGCATCTACTTGTCGTATTATTTATTAGGTTGGGCGCTGTGGTTTGGATGGAGGATGGATGGATGTACATGTCGGTGTCGAATGTAGGTACTGGTTATAGGACATGTGTTGGCTAGGGCATTGGATGGTTAAGATGAGGGTTATGACATATAGGGACGTGCAAACCCATTGGATATGTAGTGTAGAGCAGGCAATATATATTGCTTTCACCTTCACCTGCATCCCCTTTTCATATGAATCCAAATAGCACATGTCCATATATCCAGTGCTCCAACAACGCAAAATTCCGACGCGTCCAGCCTTGCAAAAATGCTTCCGCTGCGCACCACAATTTTCAACATGACCTCACACCACGAACTCCGCGAATGCTCCACATCACCACAGGAACCACATCCAGCCACACATCCCCACCCCACCCCACCCCCCGCCCCCAAAACCCAACATCAACATCTAACTCGCTACAACCAGCATCACCTCCTCGTATATATCTCCTTCCCTCCCCCTCCACAGCACCCCCTCCACCACCCAAACACATACCCCCCCTCCCCTCCCCTGCCCCCCCATGCACCATTCTCCCGGCCTCCCATTTACCCCCTCGCTAAGCCCACCCGGCCCGATGATCGGGCACGTGGGCGCGACGGATGGAGTCGTGCAGCGCATTTTTGTGCGGGGCTGTGGGCGGAACTAGACTTTGAGTTTGCGAGGTGGAGAGGGGTATGTGGGTGGTTGTGGGACCGGGGGATGGGGGGTAAAAAGGGAGGGGTTGCGCTGTGGGTTTGTCGTCTGCTGGGCTTTTTGTGTGTTTGTGCTTTTGGAGATTGAGGTCTGATATTGGAATTTTTTGGTTTTGGTCTATTGGGTTTTTGGGGCCTGGTTGGAGGGCTTTTTGCGAGTATTGGTCGTACGGCTGGAATTGGTGGATACGTACCTACTCGACGGTGTTGAATCGAGGCGCTTTGAGAGAAAAACCTTTCGGTCACGACGAGGATCCAAACCGCGCGATAGGAAATGGCGGCGAAACGCTCACCCCCGTTCAGAGCAGAGCATTGTGGTAGTCTGCTCAGACCCCAGGAGTTGGTGCAGAAGCGGTACGATGTTGCGGCGGGCAAGGCGACGCAGGCCGAGCTGGAGCCGCTCGAGGATAAGAGTATTGAGGAGGTGGTCAAGTTGCAGAAGGATTGTGGGTTGAGTGTTGTCAGCAGTGGAGAGTATGCGCGGTGAGTACATGGATTTCTCTTCTCCCGATTTTGTGGTTGTTTTGTGGTGGGTGGGGAGGGGATGTAAGATGTCCGAACCAACTGCCCAACGCCAACCTAGGAAAATTCGCAGAAAAGGAGAGAGGAGCGTACAAGTGGTATACGTACCAAAAAAAGCAATCGCTTATACGGTCATGCAGACACATGTTCTGGGGCACCTTCTTCGAAACCCTCAACGGCATGAAAGAACTTCAACTCGGCGTGCTCAAAGGCTACGACGCCTCCATCTTCCGCCCCTACGCGCCCGACGTCAAATCCTTCATGGAAGCCAAAGAAGTGCCCAACGCCGTCACCGTCTGCACCGGCAAAATCTCCCACCCAGGCGTCTCCTCGTACCAGCGCGAAGTTGACATTATGAAGAAACTCGTCCCCGAGAAGGACTGGGGCAATATCAAGATTACGATGATTAGCCCCAGTTGGTACCATTTTAGGTATAAGGCGGGCAGGAGCTTCCCGAAGGAGGTGTATGCGAATGATGAGGAGTATTTTGAGGATGTGGCTGCTGCGTATCAGACCGAGTTGGGCATTTTGCATGGCCTGGGGATAAGGAATATTCAGATTGATGATCCGAATTTGGCTTGTAAGTCTCATTGAATCCATCCACATCACGTATCCATTGGGGAATCGGAAAAAGGGGGGCTAATTGTGTGTAGACTTCTGCTCGGATGCCATGCTGGAGGGCTGGGCCGCCGACTCGGATAACACGAAGACGGCGGATGAGATGCTCGACGCATACGTCAAGTTCTACAACAAGTGCTTCCAAAGGCCAGATGATATGCATTTGGGCATCCATCTCTGCAGGGGGAATTATGTCGGGAGTAGACATTTCTCCGAAGGCGCGTATGACAATATTGCGAAGAAGTTGTTCCAGGTATGTACATGTTCTTTCTTTTCCCCACAACCCAGTCCAACTCTCTCCCTCTGGAAGTCTCTTCCGCGGCCATGACAGGACGAGGTGTTAATAGAAATCAGGACCTCAACGTAGACACCTACTACCTCGAATACGACACCCCGCGCGCCGGCGGTTTCGAGCCGCTCGCCCATCTCCCCAAGAACAAGAACGTCGTCCTCGGCGTCATAACCTCCAAGTTCCCTAAGCTGGAGGACAAGGACGAGATGATTGGACGTATCAACCAAGCCGGCGAGATCATCGCCAAGGCAAGTGGCCAGACCAAGGAAGAGGCGCTGCAGAGGGTGTGTGTGAGTCCGCAGTGTGGGTTTGCGAGCCATGCCGAGGGGAATGAGTTGGGGTATGAGGATATGCGGAAGAAGTTGCAGTTGGTGAGGGGGATTGCTGATGCGGTTTGGCCGGGGGAGCCGTAGATGAATGAGGATTCGCGGGTTTGTGTACAAGTGTGCATTCAGGGAGGAGGGGAACGTGGGGGAGGCGTTCCATATTTAGACACTGGCTTCAACACAGTGTTCTGTGGTCGTAAAAGGCTGATTGAACGGACCGAAAAGATGAAGGTTCAACAAATGAAAAGGGATGTCATGGATGTATACATAGCGAAAATGAAAATTAAAGCATTGAGCAGAAAACCGGTTCAAGTAATTGCAGTTGACAGGGTGCCATATGCCTCTTATCTCGTACCGTTGCCTTTCGTCATTGATCCTCATACAATCCATCCAGTTTGCGGGGAATTCCTCGTAATGCACAGCTTCCAAAGGTCTTTTTTTTTACTTCGTCGCTGTCTTTCCTATTATTGATGGTGTGATGGAGTATGGTACAGTGCCTGATCTCTTGGCAGGGTGCGGTATGTCACTCGCTGTTGTTGAAACTGATGTTAGGGAGCTGATTGGAATAACGACTCCGGTTGGTGGTGGTCGTACGGTGTGAATAGGTTGTGTTGCGAGTTGTGGAGCAGTAGCTTCCTTTGTAAGGACTGTATTGGTAGTCGTAAAAGCTTTTGTGCAGATGATATCAGTACGGCTTTTCTTGAATGATTGTTCTACTAGCTTACAATGGCACTTGCCGCAATGCATGATTGCGTTTGCGTCGCGCATTTGTTCGAGAGTCGTTGAAACAGCAAGTCTCTCAACTGGATTATCACGAAGCATTGGCGCAACAATGGCTGCCATGTTGCTTGACTTGATGCTCTCCAGTATAGAACTGATGGTCTCAATACGCCTGTGGTAAGGCTCAGAATTGTCCATAAAGTCTTCGTCAAATGTCCCTGGATGTAGAGAAGCCAATATCTCCAAGAATACGCAACCGAGAGAAAAAACGTCGGCCTTCCTATTCCTATCATCGTAGTCTGCGACCTCAGGAGCACAATATCGAAGCGTGAAGACTTCTGGTCTCCCGCTCGTTGTTGTTTGATTGTCGATACAACGTCGCGAAATACCGAAATCCGTGAAAATTGGGGATCCTTCGTGGATCAAGATATTGGTTGGTTTGATATCTTTATGGCGGATCACAGGTTTGTGAGGATAGCTATCGCTATGAAGGTACTCCAGGCTGTGTGCTAGACACCCAAAAGTGCGGATAAGGGTTTGCCTGTTCAAGAGCTTGTCCGGATGGCCCTCCCCGAGATCACGATAGTCTGCGAGGAATTGGGTAAGATTTCCACCGTCAGCCACAGGTTGAAGAATGATCGCGAGAGTCCGACCAGATATATAAGTAGCGTGAACGCGGATAACGTGCGGATGAGATGCCAATTCTCGAATGATCTGAACCTCAAGACGAAGCATCTCTTGAGCTTTGAACAATGAAGTCTTGTCTGCCCTGAAAGTTTTTCGAGCATAGCAATTTCCACTTGTGACGTCTTTGACCTTCTCCACAAATCCATGGGCCCCAAACCCAAGGTTTCCTAGTAATTTGTACGGGATCTCTGCCTCACTCAGTACGTGATCTTCACCTTCGAGGATTCGTTTGATTCCAGGGAAGATGCTGTCTTCAGGCTGGATAGATTTGGCTTCTTGTATGAGATACTGCTCCTCGTCGTCTTTAAAAATATGTTCATTCATAGATTTGGTGCCAACCTTAGACTGAGGAATAGTTGGTATTGTCATATTCTCAGAGAGAGCAGTTCTGAAAATATTGGAAGATGGGCCGTTGTAAGCGGGAAGTTGGAGGCCGGACCAGACCGCTGCCGAGGGAGACTTTACACCATAGGGGACGGGATCTTTCCAGGGGTGCCATTCGGTGGACCAGGACCCATCTAAATCGAATTAGTTTCATATCACAACTACGGGCCCCGTGAGACTTACTTACTCAGATAAGTTTGCCTATAGAATCTATCATGTTCTGAGCTGAACATCCACCCACCCGACTCACCCATCTTGCGGCCTGGCCAGTGTACGATGGTCAGGGGCTCGAGCGAGAGAATTCACCTCTTCCACACGGTGCGGCCGGATAAGTCACAAGGCTGGCTTCTTAGAACGATAGAACAGGCTTGTGGTCATGCTTTGTGAAATTCGTTTGGGGTGCGTGTTTCAATGAATGTGACTTTGAGACTCAACAAGGACAAGCAAGGGAAGATGATCAAGGGCGAGAGAGCGGACGGCGGGGTATCAGGCAGGCTGAAGAGGCTATGAGGTTGGGGCATGGTTGCTCGCCATTGGATCGCTTGGGGAGTTGCACAAGCCTCCATGATAGACAGCTGAGATTCATTAAGACGTGTGTCAGACTCATCAAGAAGTGCTTGTTATGACGAGTAAAATGAATAGAAAGAATGAACCAGGGGTATTCAAGAACTTGCAGGCTGATTCAGGACGGAAAGGAGGATGTGATACTTGGACGAATCTTTTGGAAGCCCGACACTCCTAAATGCACTTTAAGGCAGAACTTCTGATGAGCTACCTACCCATGTGGCCGAGGTAGGATCGGGAAGACAGTTGCCCCCACGTTACCATTTCGTCAAGATCTCTAGGGGGTTAAGCTCGGTGTATCTCAACGGTGGTGGGGGTGCAGATTAGAAAGTGGTCGCGGAGTGGACGCGTGAAAGCGTGACTGAGGATTGCACGGACCGGGGTTATCCAGCGCTAACGCCGAAACAGTGTTAGTCGGGCCAATGACGGCATGGATTCGCTTTCGACAAGAGGCAGCAGCGACCTGCACGCGCTTTCACTTTTACCTTCACCACGGCCTCGCTCTCGCCCCACTCATCTTTGCGACTTCCTTCGGCACCATGGTCGCTTCTTTCCTCGCCATCCACCCTCTGCCCCCATAACCCCGCGCACTCATCCCAGACACACCCAACACTCCCTCACCACCTTCCGCCCACTGTCCGCTGGCCCTCCGCCTACGACTTCCGCCCACAATTAAAGCACCACCCGTGCAGCACGCACACCACACCTGAGTCTTCCGCAGACATCAGCTGCAACCATGGACCCCGCAAGTGGAGGCGGACGGTCCTCAACACCCACTCGAGCGACTCGTTTCACACCACCTGCGACCATGGCTGAATACTCGGCTTCGCCATCGCCCGCTGCTTCTGACGAAGAGGCTCAGCTGCAGTCGCTCACCGTCGGCGCTCGCAACCAGGACGACCTGGAGCGCGACATCGGGCGCCAGGCCGAGCGGGTGCTCAAGGAGCAGTCCGACAAGCGCGACCAGAAGCGCATGGAGAAGGTGCAATTCAAAGTCAACCGGTTCCAGGTTGATATACAGAGCTTGCGCTCTCGCCTCTTCGTCCCGCAAACCGAGGCCAAGAAGCGCCAGTTTCAGGCGGACATTCTGGAGAAGCAAAAGAGCATTGATGAGTTGAACGAGGAGCTCGACACGATTCAGCAGCGCATCAACGATCGACAGAAGAGCCAGTTCGGCGTCGAGGACGAGGACAGTGAGATTGCGAATGGGCAGCTGCCAAACGAGACCCGACGGGAGTTCTTGATTCGTACCGGCAAAATCACGCCTTTCTCGAAGCTGACCCAGAGCAATGCTGGTGCGTCGAATCTTGAGGATGCGATGATCGAGGCGGAGGTTGAGGAGAGTATTGAGGAACCCACCCGAGGCCCCATCTCCCATCAACACCTCATGCAACCCGGTTTCGAGGCTGTCGACACAAGCTCTGATGCTGGTAGCACCCCTTCGGAGCCTCGCCCATCAAAACGAATGCGGTTCTCGACTTCGGAACCAGTCACTTCACGTGAAGGGAGCAGCGCTGTGGAGACCCCCGGTGCGACATCCGACGACGCGTACAATCCCAATATGAGTGACCGCCAGCTGGCTGCACTGGGCGACACCGATGATGCCTCTGACGCTGTGGCAGACGATGACGACGACTACGAGCACGAGTCCGTTGGTTCCAAGCGCAAGGTAGCCGTGAAGTCGAAGAAATCCAAGTCCGGTGCTTCGGCGAAGGCGGTAGAGGACATGTCCGGAATCGATGACGGAAAGGAGAAAGTCTACCAGACTCGCCTGAAGGCATGGACCAAGCAGCGCGCATCGGCGCGGCGGCACGCTAGAGCGACTCGAGGGATTGATGCCGTTGACCAGCATGAAGACGAATGGAACAACCCTCACCCTACCGAGGCTGATGGCGAGTTTGACGACGGCTTTCGAGTTCCTGGTGACATCTACCCCGCCTTGTTCGACTACCAGAAGACTGGTGTGCAGTGGCTCTGGGAGCTCTACAGCCAGAATGTTGGTGGCATCGTTGGCGACGAGATGGGGCTCGGCAAGACGATTCAAGCCGTCTCATTCATTGCTGGGCTCCACTACTCCAAGATGCTGCATAAACCAGTCATTGTAGTCTGTCCTGCGACGGTCATGAAGCAGTGGGTCAACGAGTTCCACCGCTGGTGGCCTGCCCTACGAGTTTCGATCCTGCATGGCTCCGGTAGCGGTATGCTTGACACCCGTCGCGAGGATCGTATCGAACGCGAGATGGACCTTGGCCGCGATGGTGACGACGATGCTCCTTTGACACGCTCGGGGAGGTCCGCAAAGCGGATTGTCGAGAAGGTGCAGCGCGACGGCCACGTCTTGATCACCACGTACGCTGGACTCCAAACATACGCCGAGTTCCTCATTCCAGTGGACTGGGAGACCGCCATCTTGGATGAAGGGCACAAGATTCGGAATCCGAATACATCGATTACGATCCACTGCAAAGAGCTGCGTACATCGAGCCGCATCATCCTCTCTGGAACCCCAATGCAGAACAATCTGACCGAACTCTGGTCTCTCTTCGACTTTGTCTTCCCCATGCGACTGGGTACTCTGGTCAGCTTCCGACAGGAGTTTGAAGATCCTATCAAGCGCGGTGGATATGCAAACGCCTCGCAGTTGGAGTTTGAGACGGCAGCACGTTGCGCAGAGACCTTGAAAGACGCCATCAGCCCGTACCTGCTCCAGCGTTTCAAAGCCGATGTCGCCGCCGATCTGCCCAAGAAGAAAGAGCAGGTAATCTTCTGCAAATTGACACGCCAGCAACGTATGGAGTATGAACGCTTCCTTGGCTCAGGCGAGATGGCTTCCATTGTAGATGGCAAACGGCAGGCCCTATTTGGAATTGACTGGCTACGCAAGGTCTGCAATCACCCTGACCTCATTGATCACAAAAACTTATCGAAGCGGAACGACGGCGACTATGGTGCTGGCCATCGATCTGGCAAAATGCAGGTAGTGAAGAATCTGCTGTCCCTCTGGAAGAAGGGGAATCACAAGACGTTGCTGTTCGCTCAGCACCGCATCATGCTCGACATTCTCGAGAAGTACATACAGAAGATGCCTGGGTTCAAGTTCCTACGCATGGATGGCAACACGCCCATCAAACAGCGGCAGGGCCTTGTTGACCAGTTCAACAGCGATCCAGATATACACGTATTTCTCCTCACCACAAAAGTGGGTGGTCTTGGTGTCAACCTCACTGGTGCGGATCGCGTTATCATCTATGATCCAGATTGGAATCCTTCTACCGACGTCCAAGCTCGCGAACGCTCGTGGCGTCTGGGTCAGAAGCGAGAGGTCGAAATCTACCGTCTCATGTCCGCGGGCACTATTGAAGAAAAGATCTATCATCGCCAGATCTTCAAGCAGTTTCTGACGAACAAGGTTATGAAGGATCCAAAGTCACGTCAGACATTCGCCATGAGCGATCTCCACGATCTTTTCAGTCTCGGGAATGATATGGCTGAGGGCGAGACAGAGACTGGCAATCTTTTCCGTGGCTCTGGAGTTCAGTTCCGCGATAGCGAGGGCTCTACGACCAAGGCAGACCTGGAGGCGGTTGCTGGCATAGACCATACAGAGGCCTTCAACCCCACCGGATCTTCTCCCTCTTCTGGCCAAGATGAACCTGAAGACGGCAAAACCGAAGACCGTCTACTCACAACCATATTTGCCAAGTCGGGTATACACGCTATTCACGAGCACGATAGCATCATGGGAACCGCAACCGGCGGCCATAGGCGCAAGGTCTTCCCGAACACAGCTTTCGTCCAGCAGGAAGCCATGAGAACCGCAAACCGTGCCGCTAACCTGCTTAGGAAAGCCGAAGAGCAAGCTCGTCAGCTACCGGTCGGCATCCCTACATGGACAGGTACAGCAGGCACTGCCGGGCGTCCCGTCACTCCTCCTCCGCGCCACCGACCCCTAGGCTTCATCGCGCGCCAGACCCAAGTGACAAACCGTGGCGGCGGCACTACAGCTTCCCGTCGTGGAGCAACCACCGGTCTGGGTTCGTCGTCGGTGCTCTCTGGTCTGTCAACACGCCAAGCTCCCCGTCCTACTTCTGCGACAGCAACCCCTGCCCTCTCATCTTCAGCTCAACGCCTCGTCACGCAGATTCGTGACTTCCTCCGGGACCGTGGAGGCGTGGCGTCTTCTCTTGAGATTACGCGGGAGTTTGACTCTATAGCCCGACAGGAGGGTATGTCGAACGACGAGTTCAAGGAGTGTCTCAAGGCCGTGGCCCGGTTGGAGAGGGGTGGGGGCCGGGGACGCAATGCGGCTGGTCGATGGGTCTTGAAGGAGGAGTATAGGGAGGGTGGTGGGGGAGTTGGGTCGGGGCAGGCGTCGAGGGGGGCGTATAGGAGTGGGAGGAGGGTGAGGGGGCTGAGGGGTTAGTGGTGTGGAGTTGGGAAGAGGGGATTGGAGATGCAGCGGAGTGAGTGGAAAAATGAAGTGGAACGGAGGACTTTGGTTGCATTTCTCGGCGTTTGGCATACTAGCATGGATGGAGATACCCGGTTCTGGAGCAGTGGGCTTGATATATGCTTCCCTCTAGATACGAGAGGTTTGGGGGAGCGAGTTGCATTGGCGGGCGTTTTGAACATGGCATGGTACGGTGCGGCATGCGTGGAGGACTGATGGGATTGGATAGGATGGGATATGATACCCGGCATCTGGGCGGTGAATGAGAATACACCCATAACCTGATTGAACATTCATGTCTTTTTGGAAATGATGAAGATTTGTCTAAGCAAATGTGCTTGAAGTTCAAGATGGGAATGTGAGGAATGTGAGGTTTAAGCGGGTTTGTTTCGTGTTTTGCATGACATGTGGCGTGTGTGTGTGAAATGACCCCTGTTGTGCAGGTACATACATTCCTGGATCGGACATGTCAACATTGAAACACGCACGCACGCACCCACGTGCAAGTCACACAAAACTCCTCGTGCGGTGACGGGGTTGGAGAAACTGGTCTCAAGGGATTAATTTTTTTGTCTCTGAGCTTAATTGCATGTAGGATAGTTAATGAGTAAGTTGGTTCTAGGTAGACTTGAATCGGATAGACCTGTAGTTATGCTCCCCGCCCGCTTTCCTCAACACTTTCACCACTCACACATGACGGTCCCAACATCACATTCACACTCAACCAGCAGAGGTATTACATCAATCAATCAAACTGAACATGCATTCCTGCTTCTCCAGTCCTCGTCTTCCTTCCCCTCTGCACTCCCCGCACATCCCCATTCTACCCCACCCCCCTTCCCTACCCCCACTAAGAATTACTACCCACCCACCTACCCACCCTCGTAGGATCCCAAATCGCTATTAAGTACCTAATTCCCCCGCCTATCTTGCCCTTCAAATGCAGAGATGCCTCCGCCGCCCTCGCCGGTATTTCAAACAATAATCAATCACAAGACTCCTGAACCCCTCCCCCATGTGTGGTCGTACCATTGAGTGACTTGGGTGACTCAACCTTCCTGCCCTTTTTGAAATCGTTCAAGGAGTGTTTATACACAAAGAAACGGAAATGGAATGGAATGGAATGGATGGAAACGGATGGAAACGCCGTGGTGGAATGCTATGCAGGAGGGAATGTCGTTGGTGTGGTGCGTTGTTGTTGTTGATATGTTGTGTGGTGGTGGTGTTGTAGTGTAGCGATGCTGGCGAATTCGAGACGCCTACCACATACCGAAATTGTAGCTAAAATAGAGGAGCGAGAACATAGTCGTCCCCCCCGTAATCAACAGCGCCTTGAGCGTCAATTTCTCAAAAGCAGACAGCGCGCCGCTGCACCCTGCACATTTGTAATCTAGTCCAAGATTAGCAAATTGCCTTTTTCATGCACACTTTCTTTTCTTTTCCTCTTCTCCACATAATTGCCGCGACTCAGGGGAAGATAAACAATGACAACTTACCAGCCCATGGTGTATACGGCTGCGGTGTATACATTCCGAAAGTGTACGAGTTGAACACGGCGAGATAGCCGGCCCTGGCCGTCGCGCTGACACTCAGATCCGAGTCGTAGATCATGAGCGTGTACGTCTCGGTCAGCAGCGGGACAGTGGCCGTCTTTTGGTACGCGCCGGTATCCCACAGCACCCGTCCTGTTGCTTCTGTCGACTGGTTCACGGCGAGTGTGTAGGTGGCCGAGTTTGCGCTGCACGTGGCGAGGATGTCAATGGCCGAGGGCGTCACCGAGAGCGACGTGTAGTTCCACGCAAATGTGACCCATTCGCCAATCTTGTAGAATTGGGCGCCGGCAATGGGCGCGGGCGTCACCATTTGGATGCCTCCGGCCGGCAACCGGGGGTCGAAGACGGTCTTTGCGGATTTGGTGGCCGACGCCTTTTGCGAGCCGCTGGTTGGCTTGCCCGTCGTTTTCGACACCGAGTCTTTGCCGGATGATGTGGGTTTGCTGTCGTCTGAGTTGTTGGAGGTTTCCTTGGCCGTCTCTTTCGCTGAGGAGGATTCGTCACGGGCCGAGGATTTTTCTTCGACGGATGAGGATTGGTCATCTAGGGAGTGGCGGGTTAGCTGTGCCATCTGGAGGGTGTTGAGTGGTGCACGTACTGTTGTTGTTGTCCTGCCGTCCGAAGAGCATCTCGCCGGCATTGCCTATCGCCATTTCGTTGCCGAAGACATCGATGGCTGACGACACGGATGCCAGAGCCACCACGGCGGCGAGAATCTGCGAGGGCCTCATTGCGTGCGGTCGACCTTGCGGAAAGGGAGAATGTGTTGGGGCGAGAGCGAGTGTTGCGTGCGGCTGTGGGTGGTGTCGTGGAGTCGTGGAACAAATCCGGTACGGCCAGTTTCAACGTTTCAGGAGACCTCGAGAATGGCTGTTTACGACGGTGGACGCGACGTTGAACGGGCTGCACACACAATCTCCTCCGCCTAAACGAGCGACTGATGAAGGAAGATTGGGAGTGGAAGAGAAGCCGGTGGGGAGCGAGAGGAGCGTTGGCAGAAAAGCGGGTGGTGAGCGATTGTTTGGGTGGAGAGAGGGAGCAAAACAGGGGGGCAGATGCGACTTTTGGGCTTAGGGCCCGCCTGACGCCACCCCTTCGCCGCTCAACGCTATTTTTGGCTGACAGACTCCACAACAACTGACACCCAACTGAAGGCATCGAGGATACGAGGTCACGACAACGGCTGCAACGTCCACACCAGCTCTCTGCTGCTGCTGCTGCTGGCACGCTGTCGTTCCGTCTGTCGCTCCGACCTGTCGTTCCTCCACGAGACGGGCAGGCCTCCACAGCCACGCTCCGACAGTGTGCGACGTCAACACCACTCGCTGCACCCCCATGCAAGCGTCGGGAGGCGCTAGCTAGCCCTGCGCATCCATTGCCAGTCCACCGCCCAAACCCCCGTAGGGTCTGTATCGAATGGTTGTCTGCGCGACGCCTATGATCAAGAGATGGGTGGTGAAAGTCTCGGTCACGGGACCAGTGGCTGATGACAGAACCTGCCCGTCCATCGCCCCTCCACCATGCCTAGAGCGCGCAAAAGCTGTTACATTTCGAAACGTCGCTTTCAAAACCCACCAGTTTCCCTCTGAATAAGAGTGTTTTTCGTGTGTACCAACCCCGCTAGTAATAGATCTGCAGTGGCAGTACAAGCCACATCGGCCCCAAGATGCGTCAACTGGGAGGCTCGCACACCATGAGCCCTCAGCCTTCCCACTACGGTCATGCCGCCGGCCTCTCTTAATAAGACAGCCTCGCGCTGTTGTCTTCTTTGTCCTCCTTCCTCGTAGTCACTAATTTCGCAACTTTCTTCTCCCGTCATCCCTCTCCAAAATACTGCCCTAATCAACATCCTTCAGCTCTGAGTAGAGACTGTATTCACTTTAGGCCAGCCGGACACTCAGCCTTCGCTGTCTCGTCTCATCTGCGCTGTGCCTCAAGCAGAGTTGACACCCGAATCCCGCGCCAGCATGAGCATAGGCGCAAATGCGACATCCAACTCCACCCTCGACCATGGCAACTTCGTAGGCTGGGTTTCGGAGCCTGACCAGCGTGGTACCGTCTCGCTTATCTTCAGTTGTGTCTGCACCGTCATCATCTGCACGTGGAATGCCCTCCACCTCAACGTGCCTGAGCGGCGGAAGAGCAATTCAAAATGGCTGCTGTTCTTCAGGAAGCTAGGATACTTGGCAGTTGCGCTGTTGGGGCCGGAAATGATTGCGTACTTGGCGATCGTCGAGTGGAACCATGCGCGGGAAGTGAGCAAGGACATGAAGGCGTATAAGGTATGCCATAATAATCATCACGAATGAAATATCCTAACATACCCCAGCGCAACGGAACCTGGTCCGACACCCTCTCCTTCTTCGTCCTCATGGGCGGCGTCGAAGTCCGCCGCGCAGACGGCACAACCCTCTTCCTCCCCCCGGACAAGGCCCAAGAATTCTACGACAACGGCTGGCTCTCCATCGCCGACCTACCCGAAAACGCAGTCGAAGACAAGTCCAAGGCAAACTGGTTCAACAAGGGCATAGCATTCATCCAAATCTCGTACTTTTTCGCGCAAATGATTGGTCGTGCCGACCAGGGCTTATCCATTACCGCTTTGGAGCTCTTCACGCTAGCCTACGTCTTGTGTGCGATTCTAGCCTATGCGTTTTGGTGGGATAAACCCTTCGACGTCCAGGTCCCCCTTACGGTCAATGCTACCGCGGAATTTACGGAGGAGATTCAGAAGGATATGAAGGAGTGGTCGGCGTATAAACGCTTCTTTGACGGCCAGGCTGACAGTCTGGGTGTCACCGACGACGCGGATAACAAGCGCTATGGCATCTTCTTCGTGTGTTGCTGTGCCCTCTTCGGGGCATGTCACCTTATTGGTTGGAACGCGCATTTCCCGACCCCTATTGAACGCATTCTTTGGCGCGCGGGGTCGATATCGTGTTGTGTGTTTCCGATTGTGCTCTTTTTGGCTACGTTTGATAGTCTGAAGGATCGGATTCAGGATACGACGGTCGGGGAGTGGGTTGGGTATATTGTGGTGGGGACTTGTCTCGCATTATATGTTATTGTGAGGGTGTATTTGATGTTTGAGGCGTTCTTTGCGTTGAGGAGTGTGGCGGGGGATGTGTATGATGGCGTGCAGTGGAGTAATTATATTCCGCATGTTTAGGGTGGGGGACGAGGGGTATTGGGGTATGGCATTTCCGGGCGGAAGGCGATGGTAGGATGCATTTGTGGTATGGTGGCATGAGTCTGAGGTTGCGTTCCGTTACAGCGTTTACATGAGATACCCGTTTCCTTTTTTGGTTTGGACGGGGCAGGGGATGTGTATATGCTTGAATGTTTATGATCTACGCGAACATATTTTCACTTATTTTGTATTGATTACATTTTAAAATCTTGTCCTTACACACTGAATTTGTACCTCCAACAGCGATCTGAAGAGAAGGCCAAGAAGGAGAGACTGAGTGTTTTACGAGAAGGCCACTGATGTTTGAATATGAGTTAATGCGTATACTACCCTTACATCTGAGCCCCATATCCGCCTGTCTGACCATGTGCGTGAACATCTTGATTAAATCCATCATCCTTTACCACATGAAACCCCGGGACTTTCAGTACCCCGCTTCACATTCATCATCAACATCACCCTCTCTTCCTACATCCCTCTAGATCCCGTCCATCCAAAAGCCACACCTCCCAGCAAGCCAACGCAACAATGTCCACCATCCCCAGAACCCACTAGTCATACAACCAGTTTTCACCCCGCAGAAATACCCAACTAATCTTCAGCATCGGGACATATACCGACCTCAAGACGCACACTCTAGGACGACGATCTAGCGAAAGACAGGCCGAAGAAATAGAAAACTGACTGTAGGACCACCAGCAGATCGAGAATAGTCTCGCGGCCATTGCAGAATCTGCTCAATATCCAATGTCCAGAGATGTATACGACACAAGACAACACAATACACTCAACACCAAGATCCAAACCAAGTTCGAATAGTCCTAGGGACCCGTGCCCTCCTTGCCCTCACACTGAATGAACCAACCATCCCCCATAACCCCTAAGCAAAGCTTGCCTATCTACATCTCCATCTACTTCCCAGCCGCAAACCCCCTGGCAACGCTTTCTGTCTACAGACGAGAGCCCCTCGGCGATGCAGATCGGAAGGAGGTTGTGTTAGGGTCGGTGGAGGGAGAGTGTGGTTGTAGTGTATCGTGCCTTGGGAGTGAGTGGGTCTTTTTTAAATTATTGGAGTCGGGTACAGCGGAGTGGGGTAGGGGGGATATGGATTGGTAGGGTTGGGTAGGGGGTTGAGATAGAAAAGGCTTGTGTGGGGGGAGGGTGGATGGGCGAGGAGTTGTAAGGTTGGGGGTATGTGTTTGTTTGATGTGGGTTGACTGGGGGAGATGGAGGGGAATGTGAGAAGCTGGATGGGACGGAAATGGCGTATGTTGGATTTAGCACAGGAGTCTGCGTAGGCGAGAAGTTTGAGGTTCAATGAGAGAGAATGGATAGGGAGGTGTTGCTTTGTCTTTATAGATGTCTAGTGTACTGAACGGACATATGTAAATTGAAAAGATTGTCCGACTATTTTGAATAGTAGATTTAGACCTCAGCAATTCTTGAAAAGAAAGTGGGATAGAAGTGGTATGATCTTTGAGAGGTTACTATATGCAACAACATGTTCGACATGATCTACCGATCTAGGTATTTTTAGGGTCTTTGGCATCACACAAAATTGTGCACTTGGACCTATTTCAAATTATAGTGAACTCAACCGCCTCAACACCACCAAACCACCGAGCATCTACTTCATATGCGAACCCTACTCTTTTATACTCATTCCCGCCTAACATTATAGGAATCAGCATGAGTCCTCCTATGCCACTCTCGCGCTGGTCGGGATCCCGTTCTTCGCAGAATAGACAGGTTAGACGGGGACATATTTCTCGGTCGGTTTTACTGTCCCACCCTAGCTTCCCAGAATACTCCACGGCACCTTTATCATTGGTATAAGATAGAGCATATTCAAGAAGCACATTTTCGTCTTCCCCATCTGGTGGGTCTTCGCTCGTGTTGGGTCTTTTCCATATCTCGTCCTTGTCATTCGCGTCGTAGATTTTCCAACCTACCTCTATCAATTGCCCCTTGACACTCAAATGTGGCAGTGCCTCGGTTGCGCCAATTTGTACGCTGTACTCTGGATAGAACAATTTCCTTTCTGGATAAGACATGCAACTTTGCCATCCCTGTAGCTCAAGTCCAAGACCACTGTTGTCACTTTGATGTTCTTGTAGAAGAGACTCTTCGATATTTGTACCCCCGCCTCCACTTATGCTCTTGCCTTCATATACATTCTTGGCGTTATGCTTATGCTTGTACTCAGGGTCGCTAAAGATACTCCAGAAGACAATGGGCATATTGAGACACAGGGGAGACCAACTCGGTGCAATTGGCGGGATTGGCCTTTCTCGCAAACCGCTCTCCCCGTCGGTTTTAGAATCGCACCGCCACTTCACACCACGAGACAAGTACTTCGTCCACAACCCCCATGCATAATTATCTGGCGCAATGTCCATTTGGCGCTTCCTGAGCCCTTCCAGAGCTGGTAGTCTGTCACTAGGCTTCGTAATACTTCTCGCGGTGTAGTTTGTGATAACATGTTCCCAGTATCCGTAACGCTTTTCCAATGGCCAAGATGCCTTTGGATGTTCGTTGAAGTGGTTTGAGTCTAATAGCGATGCTTGAATGGCGTCCCTTTGATCAGATAGTCCAGTATTGAGATGGGTGCGAAAGATATCCGACTCGGCGTCTCGTTTGGAACGACACTTCCAATGGAATTCATATTCGTCGAACTGGATTAACGTAGGTACTACCGTGTCCGTGCGCGTGATGCGCGGATTCGCGTGATGCGCGGGCAACACCATTAACGCTCTATTGTAATTATAGCTATTGAACCACCCACAATTGGTATTATTACAAGATATTCTAGCGGAGTAGTAAGTTGATAGCTGCGATCAATTTGCACTATCTATATCTATTTGGA
>ML977594.1:55456-98547 GCA_010015725.1 Amniculicola lignicola CBS 123094 | reverse complement strand
GCTTTTCCTGCTGGATCTTCTCCTTGTAAAGCTTAGCTGCCTTCCTCAGCTCTGCTGTCTCTGCTTTTTGAAGCTGCTGCTCCTTTTCTTCCTACTCTCTAATAGATTAACGTACATATACTTCTCTTATCTTCCTTAGTGACTAGAAGACTGCCCTACTATAATACTCCTCACGCTGTTATAGATCAAGAGCTTTACCCTTCTTCTTACGCTTCTGTTTAGTTGCTAGCACCTACTTAATCCTATCTATCTTATGCCTAAGCAGCTCATTTTGGACAGATAGATGGTGAACTGAGTAAGAAAGCTTCTTTGCCTCTTGACTACTCTAATCCTTAACAGCTAATTGTACTAGCCTATCCATCTTTCTCCAGTCATGATTACTAAGTCCTGATGAGGAGCTATTGCCTGATTCCTAATTGTGGGTGAACCTATTAAGGATAGGATCTGGATTAGGTAGTGATATACCTATTAATTTAAAAGAGTTGAGGATTATTAATTCCTTGAACAAGGCCTTCTATACCTTCCAGAATAGGGAGAAGAAGTTGTCCTTAGTGATAGAAACTAGCCCCTGGCCCATTTGAAGATGTCTTGATAGCTCTGCTAAGTAGGCTGTTAATAGAGGCTTAAACATTATAATATTAAGTGGCTGCAGCGTATAAGTTAAATAAGGAGGTAGGATAGTAAGCAGAATCCTATTCTAATTACAGTAGTTAATAAAGTCTATAGTGATATAGGATCCGTGGCCGTCTAGGACTAGGAGTTGATATAATTATTGAGTCTTCTCCTTGGTGCAGCGGTTGAACACCTATTTAAGCTAGGCTAGTCTAATATCATTGTTTGTCCAGCTAGAAGGGGATGAGGTAATAAAGACCTTATGTTCTCCTGCCTTAATTGCGTCCACCTAGGCTGATTGAATACCCTTATTGGTAGCCTTATAGATTAGGCTTAGTGGTAGAGCTAATCCGTCTGTGCAGATATACGCTAGGACTATAATCCACGCTCAATTGCTATCCTAGAGTAATGCTTAAACCTCCTTCTTCTCCTATATTTATCTACTGAATATTCTCTTTGATCTACTAATAACACTAATAAGGAAGCCTTTCTCATCCATATTGTAGGTATGATGAGGATCTATCTGATATTGATTAATCTTGCTATGCAGCAGGTTGAAGTAGAGGTGATATTTATCCCCTGAATCAGCTCTGTGGCGATTACTATCCATGCCGACTGTCCATTGCGAGATGAGATGAATGCTATATTAGTTGATAAAGCGCGTAACCCAGCTCTTGCTGACTGGCTCTTTAGCTATTGCAGAGGCGAAGTTCTATACTATCTCTCTAGTAGGAGGTATATGTCTCTCTGTGAGGCTTTTGATATATTATACAAGCTCCTGCTCTTGCTATAGGGTGAGCTTTTGCTGGTTAGAGTTCTTGACCTCTAGAGGTTGCGTTATCCCTTTATACCTTTGGATTAATGTAGACCGTACAATACTATATTTAGCAGCAGTTTTTGTGTACAATAAAGTTTCGCCAGGCGGTAGGGATTCAATATCATCAATCGCAGCTTGAATTGGATCTATATTGGTGGAGTTGTCGCGTATTGAAAATGGGGTGTTTTGGTGTTGCCCGCGCATCACGCGAATCCGCGCATCACGCGCACGGACACGGTACCGAGGATCACCCCGAAACGCCCGCCACGGCGAAGCGCCCGATTTGAACACCAAAACAATCCTACAACTTGAAGCTGTAGAGCCTCATATAATAGCTATTATCGCGAGATTTTTGAGTGGCAGTATCTAGAGGCTTTAATTGATATATTAAGCTATTGATATCATGTAGAAGGAGTAATGTTGCGGCTACGTCGTGACCTGAGAGCTGGTGTGCCTACAATAGTACCTTGAGGCTCTCTACTCCCTGTAGGCCTTATAACAGCTCTCTTTTTTAGAGTATCTTTAGCAGGAGCCTTGAGGCTGCGCTTCTTACCCTTTTAGGATATTTTAAGAGCTTGTTGGAGTCATTTTACAGTCTTGTAAGCTGCTTGTTATAAGGCCTATTTAGCTACTTAATTAGCCTTCTCCTTCTGCCTTATTAGCCTAGCTGCAGCCCTTGCCTGACGCCTTATCTCCTTCTCCCCTACCTTTGCCTGCCTTGCCTCCTCACGAAGCCTGTTTATCTTAGCCTTTTGGTGTTGTACTTGCTCCTCCTAATACTCCTAGAGCTACTAGTAATTATATACCTCCTTAACCTTCCTTAGAGACTAAAATACAGCTCTACCCTGATACTCCTTAGCCTCCTTAAGTAGGAGAGGCTTGCCTCACTTCCTGTGTATTCTCTTGTTAATTAGAGCCTTATATAGGCCCTTAACCTTATACTTAAGGAGTATCTTTTAAGTTAAGATTTAGTAGAAGGCCTAGCTTAGCTTTTAAGCTTATTTATTACCTTAATCCTTAACTACCTAATATAGGAGGCCTTCAGTCTTTCTCCAGTTTGAGGCACTTAATACTAAGGACTTACTATTACTTAAGGAGCTTAAGCTAGTATTAAATCTCTATAGTATAACCTTAGGATTAAAGGGTAAGAGGCCTATAGCCTTAAAGGCCTTTAGAATTATTATTTCCTTAAAGGAGGCCTACTAAGCTTAGTAGAAGAGGGGGAAGAAATCCCTCTTACTTATAGATGTAAGGCCCTAGCTCCTCTCTATAAAGGCTGATATCTTATTAGAGTATATAGTTAAGAGAGGCTTAAATAGGGAGATGTTAAGAGGCTATAGTATATAGGTTAAGTAAGGAGGATATACTATAAGGAGGATCTTATTCTAATTATAATATATAATAAAATCTATTATAAGGTAAGATCTATAGCTATTAAGGATAAGTAATTAATAGGAGGATTAAGCCTTAGTCTTTGTATTATAATTAAATACCTATTTAAGCTATATAAGACCAATATTGTTATTTATCTAGCTAGAAGGTAATAAGGAGATCTGAACCTAATAAGTCTTATAATTAAGGGCCTATAGCTATAAGTCCTGTATTAATCCTAAGGCTAACTAATAGATAAGAGTAGGCTTAAGGTAAGATCTATTAGCACAGATGTAGGCTAGTAGCATTATCTACTCTTATAAGCTATCTTAGATAGTACTCCTCTGCTTTCTATCCTTATATAAGACCCTGCTGAAGATCCTCTTTAAGTAACCTATAACACTAAGTATAAAGCCCTTCTTATCTATATTATAGATATAACGCACCTTAATATAATATTAATCAATCTTCTTAGATAGGAGGCTGAAGTATAGGCTATACTTCCTCTATGAATCAGCCTTATAGCGACTGTTGTTAATCCCTGTTATCTATTTTAAGATAAGCTTATTAGGATATTGCTTAATAAAGTAATTAACCTAGTTAACTCTAAGCTCCCTCCTTGTAATCTATAAGGTAAAATTTCTAATTATAGCTTGTGTAGGTGGAAGGCCTCAGGCAGTGAGCTATTTGATATAGAGTAGGAGCCCCTGCTCTTGTTGTGGGTGGAGAGCCTACTGATTTTGGAAGCGGATATTGAGTGAGGTTGATACACCTTTGTGCCTCTGGGTGAGCGTTGTAGGCTTAATATTATACTCTCTTGCAATTTGCGCGTATACAAGCTTTTCTCTAGGTTCTAGCGATTCGATAGCTGCAAGCGCAGCCTCAATTGAGTTCATATTGATAGAGTTATACGTTGTTGAGGTTTTGGTGTTGCATGCGCAGATTGGGCGCTTCGCCGTGGCGGGCGTTTCGGGGTGATCCTTGGTAAGCGAGCCGTCCAACCAAGCGAGCCGTCCACCTCATCAACTTTTCGCGACGCGTCACCTATTAACTACAATGGCTCCACCAACTACAACTCAACAGCCCTGCAACGAAGCAGATATCTTCCTGGCTATCTCAGCAATTAATCAGAATCAGATCCAGAGCGAGCGAGAGGCTGTACGAATATATAATGTCCCCTGAGCGACGCTGCGTGACCGACGCGCTGGAACTACTGCACGACGTGATTATGAGCCAAATTCAAAGAAGCTCACCAAGATAGAAGAGGAGGTAATTGAGAGATATATCCTTGACCTAGATTTGCGAGGATTTGCGCCCTCTCTAGCTGTTGTACAAGATATAGCAAATAAGCTGCTTGCTCAGCGCGCTGGTGGACAGGTTGGTAGAGACTAGCTAAGGAACTTTGTTAACCAGACTGCAAGCCTTAAGACATGATACAATTAACCGTACGATTAACAGAGAGCCCTCTGTGAGGATCCTAAGACTATTAAGGCCTGGTTTAAGCTTGTATAGCGTACTAAGGTAGATTATAGTATCTGTAATAAGGATATATACAACTTTAATAAGGCCAGCTTTATAATAGGTAAGATATTATCTCACCTTGTTGTTACTAGCTTAGAGAGACGTAGCCAGCTAAAGGCTATACAGCTAGGCAATTGTAAGTAGGTTAGTATAATCTAGGGAATTAATACTACTAGGTGGCTAATCCCACTATTTATTATCTTTGTAGGCTAGTACCACCTCTCTACCTAGTATAAGGGTAATAATATACTACGCAACTAGGCTATTACAGTTAGTGATAATAGCTGGATAACTAATAAGATAGGAGTTAAGTAGCTAAAGCACTTTATTAAGTATACAGAGGGTAAGAAGGTTAGAGTATATTAGCTGCTTATCTTTAATAGCTATAAGAGCTATAACTTAGTCAACTTTTAAGATATCTGTAAGGAGAACAATATCTTTACTCTCTATATACTACCTTATTTATTACACCTCCTGCAGCTACTTAATATAGGCTGTTTCTTACTACTAAAGCATGCGTATAGGCGTTAGATTAAGAGCCTAATCTAAGACAGTATTAATTATATCACTAAGCTTGAATTCCTACTATCCTTCTGTGCTACCTATAATTAATTAATTACTAAGGATAATATCTGTGCAAGCTTTCAAGGCGCTAGCCTAGTCCTATATAATCTAGAGGCTGTAATATTATAGCTTAATATAAGGCTTCGTACGCTAACACCTACACTAGAGGTTACTATATAGGAAGCTAAAACACCTAGCAATGCACATGAATTAGAGGCTTAATTAATGCTAATCCATAATTGGATACAGAGGCATTAGAACTTATTACCTACCTCTATTATTGCAGCGCTTAATCAGCTTAAAAAGGGTACTAAGGTAATAGTGCACTTAGCTATACTTATATATAAGTGGATTATAAGTCTTAAGAGAGTAAATAAAGCTGCTATAGAGTATAAAAAGTGTAAAAAGAAGTAGATCTAGAAGTGAGGCACCCTAACAAAGGTAGATAGAGAGGATATTATTGCTTAAAAGGAGGCTGAGCAATAGGTAGAGGAGGAAAAGTATTAAAATAGGGTGTAATTAGGTGTAAGCTAGTAGGCTTTAGTACACTGTATATGCTATAGAGAGACTAGCTACAACTTATAAACCTACTAGAGGTATACTATAGATACTACTTAATCTAGGATAGTTACTATATTAATAATATCTTGTTGTATTATTAAGATAGATTACTATAGAGGTAGAGAGAGTTAATAAGGTAGATAGCTTACTTAGTTGGATAGCTCACTTAGTACCTATATTAACATGTTTTATAAGTAAGCAGGCTATATAAGTAAGTAGGCTACCCTACTAACTTTGTATAATGCGTTAACTTCTATTAACTATAGCAACCCCTAAACAAGCCTAGTAGGCCTCTTATGAGGCTAATATACACCTTATAATATTAGCTCTTAATTAAGCCCAGATACTAACTAAGAGATATGCTACCCAGATATTTAAAGTCCCCTAAACTACTCTATAACGCTGACGCAGTAGTAAGCCTACCTAATGTAATTATTAGCCTAACTTAAAGAAGCTTACCTAGCTAGAAGAGGAGGTGATTATTAGCTATATACTTAACCTAGATTAATATAGATTTGCACCTACGTACGCAGCTGTTTATAATATAGCTAATAAGCTACTAGCTGTATAAGGTAGAGGTCAAGTTAGTATCTACTAGCTACGTAACTTTATTAAGTATATAGACTCTCTTATAATATATTTTAACTAAGCCTATAATAGGCAGAGAGCTCTGTATAAGGATCCTATATTAATAAAGAGCTAGTTTAAGCTTATTAAGTAGATAAAGGCTAAGTATAGTATCTGTAATAAGGACGTATATAACTTTAATAAGGCTAGCTTTATAATAGGCAAGATTATAGCTTAGCTTGTTATAACAGGGTCAGAGAGGAGAGGTTATCCAAAGGCTATCCAGCTAGGCAATTGCGAGTGGGTGACGGTAATCCAGGGAATCAACGCTGCTGGCTAGGCTATCCCGCTATTCATTATCTTTACTGGCTAGTACCACCTATCTACCTGGTATAAGGAGGATATCCTATGCAACTGGGCTATCGCTATTAGCAATAACAGCTGGACAACTAATAAGCTTAGAGTTAAGTAGCTAAAGCACTTTATTAAGCATACAGAGGGCAAGGTGGTTAGGATACGTCAGCTACTTATCCTTGATAGCTATAAGAGCTACTAGTCTCTTAAGTTTCAAGAGCTCTGCAAGGAGAACAATATCTATATACTCTATATACTGCCTTACTTATTACACCTGCTGCAGCTACTTAACGTAGTCTACTTCTTAGTGCTAAAGCGCGTATACAGCCGTAAGATTAAAGATCTAATCTACTACTACATCAACCATATTACTAAGCTTGAGTTTCTGCTAGTATTTAAGGCAGCCTTTACGCAATTATTTACGGCAGCCAATATATGCTCAGCTTTTTAAGGCGTAGGCCTTGTGCCTCTCCAGCTAGACATAGTTCTATTAAAGCTAGATGTGTAGCTCTGTACCCCTTCACCAGCTGCTCTACCAGATGCTATCTAGGAGGCTCAAACACCAAGCAACGTACGTAAGCTTGAGGCTCAATCAACGCTAATACGTGATTGCGTTTAGCAGTACAAGAGCTTATTACTAGCCTCAATCATCAAGGCAATTGATCAGCTCAAGAAAGGGGCAGAGGTAATGATGCTCTTAGCTGAGCTAATGCGCGATTGAATTACCAGTCTTGAAAGAGCTAATGAGGCAGCAATAAAGCGTAGGCAATGTAAAAAGAAGTGGCTACAGAAGCACAGGAGCTTAACAAAGGGAGAGGGAGAGGATGTACTTGCCCAAAAGGAGGCTAACCAGCAGAAAGAGCGTAAATAGCGTTAAGGTGGAGAGCAATCAGGCCTTAGCCGCTAGGCTCTAGCGCGCTGCAAGAGGTGCAGAGAGACTGGGTATAACTCACGTACGTGCAAGAAAGATACTCTAGGTACTGCTTAATCTATTTTATTAATATCTTTGTATTATCTCTTAACGTAGTTGAGATGTACGCCTGTAGAGGTGCACAAAGTTAGTGGGGTGGCCCGCTCGCTTGTATGGCCCGCTCGCTTATAAAACACGTTAGGCGAGTAGATAGCTCTCTTTCTTGTAAACACCACGCCCTCCCATCCACTGGCGGTTCTTCACGATATGGGCCGTGTGTGCCGGTTAAACACAGATACACCCTCTCGACTCTGGCAGGAAGCAATTTAGTAGAAAGACTCAGTGGAACCGCGAATGGCATGTTCGTCTTTGCACCTACCATCCCACCTTGAGAGCTATTAGACGCTGAAGAGAGTGTGCATAGACTCCCTGTATAGATGTCGGCCATCTTCCCGGCTTCCGTGGCCCAGTCTTCTCTACAGTCCTGCAGGATGCATAAGGAATCAATCCAAAGGTACCGTTCGCCCAAAGCTCTTGTGATCTGAATCGCTTCTCTGAAAGTAGGCGGAAGTACTTGTAATGGAACGCAGGCCTGATACTGCGATAGAAGGAACCTTGTAAGCTTCCAGGGGGCGTCCTCAGGAACCTTGCCCCAGCAGTGACTGAGTGCCAGATACCGGCCACCTGCAGCTTTGCACTCGCTTCCGGAAATAATCCGAACGTCTTCTGGGTTGGTGTGGAGATCTAGCAGACGAGCTGGAAATACCCGTTCGTGCAATGGTAGATGGCAATGCTGGTGATTCTCTATGCACTCATCTATGAGCGCTCTCATGAGGCCAATGTTCTGAGTGGAATCGGTGCATGCCCGCTGCGTTTGTGCGTCGGATGCGGGTCCCCCAAAATCTGGCCCCATCATTAAATTGAAATGGTAGGATCCAACACTGATCTCAAATGCTCTCGCGAGGCCTCTGTTTTTGGGCCTTTCGCGAAACAGCAGTACTGGCATGTCGTGATACTCTGTGTCCTCAGATCCAGTGGAGTCCTCGGGGAATGGGTTCGGATCAATATCTAGCAGCACTGCGAACAGCCTGCACGCTGCGCATCCGTCCTTTGCCGATTGTAGTAGAGCCCTCACAGTCGGGTAATGTTCGTATTTGTATCGTATGGAACAGGTTTTGATGGTTTGTTTGTATCTTTTTTCACTCATAAGCTCGAAACCTTTCTTGCTCATCAGTTCAAGCGGTATCGCGTTGCAACGATCGCAGATGATTGGAGACATCATTTCAACGGCCAAAAGCCTACTCCTGCGCCAGTCGTGGGGGATAGAGAATCTGAGAAATTGTTTTATTAGCGTTAGAAGTTGGGCGCCAGTCTGACGACATTTGGCTTTTCTACCCCGCGGATCAGAGCACACCTCGTCGGATAAATGCCCCTTTCTGTTTGGAGCAGTAAGCCTCTTGGATGCTTGGCGGTAGCTTCATCTCATTGCTCCTTTTTCCCAAGCTCGATAACTTTACAACGATGGTTAGAAGCTTACAGTACTTTCGGGTGTTGGTTGGAGCATCAACTAACCTCTCCTCCTGGAAGAAAGATTTGACTAGAAGAACATAAAATCTGTACAAATTCTTACTATTTGTCGGCGCTCTGAACATGTGGCACATATCTCTCTTATGAGTCGATAAGCTAATTTTGGTAGGAAAATACGTGACTTTACACAATAATATTTAGATAGTAGATACTCATAGCTCGTCCTTGCGCTCCAGCTATCGACCAATTTCCTGTGCTCAAAAGATTATCTACATCACTTCCATACCTTAATAGTTATTATCAATCTTCCTCCATCCATCAAATACAAACACTTCTCCCTTCCTAATATCCCATAAATCCAACAACACCCAACAGCGCAGCAGCCTCCACCATACCCAGCCCCACAGCCGGCGTCTTCATGGGTATTCCCGCGGCTTCGCTCATAGTACTAGCCGGTTCGCCAGCGCCCGTGCTCGCTGGGCCTGCTCCACCAGACGTAGGATTGACCTGTGTCGTGGGCGTGGGTTGGCCCGATGTGAAAGGAATCTCGGAGCCGGGGGTGGCAGAGAAACCAGGGGCGCCCGAGGTAGCTGAGGGAGAGGGGCCGGTGGTGGCGGCGGGGTTGAGGACGCTATGGCCTGTTAGTTATGATTCGGTGAACAGCGATTGGGAAGCGAAGCATCGACATACTTATCAATGATATGAATAACACCATTCGCGACCAACACGTTGGGCACAATAACCCTCGCGGCATTCACAAACACCGTTCCGTCTTCGTCAATAGTGATGGTGAGATTGCCGCCATTCAGTGTTCCTACACTGCTTCCATTGACCAAATCGCTCGAATACACAACACTCCCGGCAATCACATGGTACGTCAGAATATTGGTTAGATCCGTCGTACTCAGATTCTGCAGAGCTGAGGAGATGGATCTGAAGGCTTCGTTATCGGGCGCGAAGATGGTAAGGTCGGGGGTTTCGTTGATGGTAGGGATGGTGTTTGTGGCGTTCAGAGCGCCGCGGAAGGACGTCAGGTTTACAGCGAGAGCGGTATCGGTTACGGATCCGGGGATCGAGAGCACACGGTCGACGACGTGGAGGACTCCGCCGTTGAAATTGACGTCCTAAACATGATACGATTAGTTACGCCCTTGCTCTAGATATCCAGCAGAACCAAACATAACGCTAACCAACCGATACCACATCAACCCTGCAAAGCTCGGCTATGTTCGATACCAAAAGCCCCATCAAAGAATCATCACCAATTGAGAATAAAAGGACCAAACAAACTTACAGCCTGCACCACACTACTATTCGCCAACAACCCCGAATAAAATAACGTCTGCTCTCCCATCATAACAGCCTCAACAACCTGTCCCCCCGTCACATTCGTAAAACTCCCATTCGTCAACAACGTCGGCACAAACGCGCTCATATTCGTAATCTGGTTCGCCATATACATTCCATTGAGCACATGGTACTGCAGCAAAGCGGCGACGGCGCCGGGATCGCTCGTGACGGCCTCGATGCCGGGAATGGCGAGGAGGTCAGCGAAGGCTTGGTTGGAGGGCGCGATGATGGTGATATTTGTGGCCGCGGAAAGCGTTTCGACGAGGCCGGGGATGGTGCCGAGGAAGGTGGTTAGGTTGCTGAGGTCGGGGTTGTTGGAGAGCGTTGCGACTAGGGAACTGTTTGTGTTGTTTTGGGCGGCGGTGAGGGCCGCGAGGGCCAGAAGGGGGAGGTGTTTGAGCTGCATGATTGGATTGCTGTGGAGAGATAGAGATTAAGGAGAAGGAGTCAAGCTTGACTGTGGGAGGAGAGAGGGAGGGGAAGGCTGATGACAGATGGCAAGAGGGGATTTAAGTATAGTACATCCCAGGCACTCATTTGCTTGTCTGAAAACCGCTCAAACCAAGCAAGAAAGTTGAAAAGACAAACACACCACTTGCCATCAACCACCCAAGCTCTCGGCAGGACACTGCCACAATCCACTACCTACCCAGCCAATGATCCCAGCACCATACTCCCGTCGTTATGGCGAAATACAAGGGACAAGCAGAAAAGCCAAGACTTGCAGTCGACGGCTAGCTAAGAAACACAACGACATGACGAAGGCTATCGAGAGGAAAGGGAAGTCGGCACTCTTAGCGAGATGATCCAGCGAAGCAACCCGCATCAGCAAGCAGGTAGCCACCTTCTCCGCTTTGTTTGAAGACGTGGATTGAGGCTGTACACTGTACGATGCCTCGTAAACTCCCTTGTCGATGTCAATTGCTTCCTTTAGCTTTCATCCCTTCGCCCAAACAATACTCCAGCATTGATACTCTTCTGATCCTACCAATTGCCCACTCTGACACCGGTGTGTCCGCGATCAGAAAACCACCACCGACGTAGCAAGTCAGGTCCCAAGCATGGGCGTCAAAATCCCAAAGCTTCCATCCCCGCATAGCCTCTTGTGGGGTACATACACTGCTTGGCACTTCCCGTTTTTGCCGACTTTCCCCACTGCCTCTCAATCTACACCACACTAAGCCCTTTCTAATACTCTTTCAACCAATTCATGTGCATTTCTCCTCGCAAGTGTATCCTATTTCGCACATAAAAGGCGTAAGCTTTCTCTTTCCCCAAAAGTCTTCAATTACATAATCTAACAGGGGTGCCACCACAGTCCTCCTTTCCTTGGCCCACGCACTCGATCTCCCCAACGCAGACAAAGCCAAGCCAAGAAAGGCTACCCGGCCGCTGTCCCGTCTTGACCGCAAGCATACGCGGCCCCTGCGCGCGATGCCAGCAGAGGATCACAATGTAGTGGATCGAAGTCCTGCAAGCGGAGATTGGTGGAGCGAACAGTGAACCTGCGGACGAATTGAGGAGCTGAGGCTGATTAGTCAGAAAAGAGGAGGCGGGGGTCATGTGATATGGCCATCAAAGTGCTCTTGCATCGATAATTTGTACATGCAGTGGCACCATGGAGAAATGCCCAAGAGGACTTGAGAGATTCCAAGCTTCGCCCATGGATCCGAACAGCCATTTCCAATTCCATCCACTTCTCCAAATCCACGCTCTTCTCCATCTCCAGCGTAGTAGTAATAATACAACCCCCAAAGAATACAGCTCTTTGAAGAGCAAAACTCACAGACCTGACACCCAACACCGCGCTCCCATGTATAACCCAAACAAACCGATCCCAATGCAACCCCCGATTCTCAAAACTCCAAGAAAAATACATACCCAACAGAATCCCTACTAAATCGCCTCATCATCTCCCATCCGATAATCCTCCTCGTGCTCATACGTCCCAGTTGCATACTGACTGCTCTGCCAAACCTTTGTCGCAAACTCCTGTGCCACCTTTGTTGCTCTAGCCTTGCTCTGCTCGTCTACACTTTCAAACATGCAGTTCCACGCCGTCCGACCAACCCAAGAAAGGAACGCCCAGAGATGTACCCACCAAAACGCGATCGCATTGCGGTAGATGAGCGTGGGAATGACAAAGGGCCATCGCGGGGCATCCCAATCGACGCCGAATCCTCTCATGGTCTCGCCGTACAATTTATGGCAGTGATATTCACTGTACATGTATTAGCATTACCTCACGGCTGGTGGAAAAGAATACATACCAAGCCACATCTTCCGCGATGAACCACACTAGGAAAGATATGAGGCCAATGGCCAACCATGTCAACCCCGTGCGCCGCGTATTCTCCTTGTTGTAGAACAACTTCTTGAAGCTCTGCCACAAGGTTTGATGGCAGCCATTAGCACCACATGGACATTCGCGGTAAATAGTCTGGACCCTGCCACCGTCTTCATCATGTTCGATTACATGCTCAACTCGCTTCATACCGCGGTTAGCGTCACGAATACTGGTACGTGCCGCACGTAGACGATCGTTCATGCGATGGAGATGAATCAGCTCTTGTTGACGCTGGCGTTCGGCCTCGTTGCGTGGGGCGCCAGTGGGGAGTTGGAGGCCTTGGAGCGTGTCTTCGTCCGGGCCTGTTTCCTCGGAGTTGCGGTCGCCGCCGCGGTCAGGGGCAATCATTTCTTCGAGCGAATCAATGGTGGAATCACCATAAGAGTCTTCACGGCGGCGACCTCGGCCTTGGGTCCGTGCTTCTTCGAGAATCGCTCCCAGGGCAGAGGTGGGAAGGTTCGGTCGGGTTCTCTCCACAGGCTCCGTGGGAGGTTCTGGAGGCTCTTCGACCCGAACCGCCGGGCGCTTCTGGGGAGATCGCTTGATTGGGCTCCTCTTCCGAGAGCTGGTTGAAGGTTCCCCGTTTGGCGGAGGTGCGGTTCGAAGAGGCGCGGGCGTGTCAATCCAACCGCCCATCACTTGTGGGGTTTTGGCTTCAAGTTGTGATTGTTCGATGGGGATGGGAGTCGTGTCTACATCCACGGGGGGGGTTGCATGCTCTGTCTCTGGAGCGGGGTCTGCCTCTTCTTTCACATCTACTTTGCCCGATTGCTCCCCCTCAGAATGGACCTGCGGTGCGCTTTCGTCCGCAGTAGGTTCTTGATGCCCCCGTTCCAAAGATCGCAAGTCGGGAACACTGGTCGAAGGCATATTGGGTGGTGGTGGTGGTTGGATAGGATTGTCGTCTTGCCTGGTAGGTGCGGTCTGGGGCCGGGACGTCGCGGGTCTACCAGGACTAGGAGTCCCACTCGACACTCTGGCTAGTCGCCGAAGCAGCTCGTGCGAGTCTTCTCTTCGATGTGTGGGGCGCTGTGGGCTGGTCTGTCCGTTCGCCAAGACACCGCGATCGACCACGCCAACTGTCTCTGAGCTCTTTCTGTGCACCGCGAAGGGTGGTTGCGTCGCCTGCTCGGTCCCTTCACTGGTCGAGGGCTGTGATTTGCCAATCGTCTTCCACGATTCGATACTTTTGCGCAAGCGGATTTCTTGGGAGCCCACGTCGTGAATCGCTTGCTCGGTTGTGGTGACTTGGTGGGTTTCGCTCGTCAGGCTCTTCGCTGACGACGATCGCGGGCGGCGCATTTCGTGTGGAGAGCCTTCTCGTATGCGGTCCAGGCGATTCGTGGTCACGGCCTGCTCTCTCAAGCTCTCGATTTCTCTTTGACGGATCTCGTCCAAGGCTGTGTTGCGCGGAATGAAGGGGGTAGATACCAGCATGGACGCTTCGTTGAGCTCGAGGGTGTTGTCCCAGCCGTCGTCCAGGTCTTGCTGTGCCTGTCGGCGGCGCGTCGAGGCGGGAGTGCCCTGGCGCGAGCTCTTTCGGGAGAGCGGGCTGTCCTCGACGGAAGGGAGGGCGTCGTCTGCGCCTGCTGCGGGCCGCGGTGTCGCCCCGTCGCTGTACTCTTGCGCGCCGGCACCCGCAACCTGCTCCTCGTCCGACGTGATGGTGCGCATCCAGTCTCGCCGGACCCGCCCTTTGCGGCCCCATGCGTGCGGTGGCCGCACGCCCGTGTCGGACCTGCTGCTTCCACTGCTCGCGCTGGGCGGACTGGGCTGCGTCCTCTGTGTGGACACACCCGCGGGTGCATTGCTCGCCGCCTCGTTCCTCTCCAGGCTCTCGAGCGTGAGCGCAGCGCGCGGGTGCTTTCGTGCTTTGCGGAATGGCTGGATGTTCCCCCGCAGCGCGTCGTGCAATCGCCGCTCGTCGCGCGCATTCTGGATCAGCAGCTTCTCGAAATCGTCGGCGCTCTCCTCGAGCTCGGTCAGGCCCGACACAATGGAGCCTTCCTGCGTGTCTTCGTCCTGGACTCGGGCGTCCATAGCAGATACATGGACATTGACCACCGTCTTTGCAATGTAGCCGTGTTTGGCGCCGACAATGTTGGCTGAAAGCGGGGAGAGCGGCTGGAGAGGCCTACGGGTGCTCATGGGCAATGCTGGTCGGTGGAGCTGCGCCTGGGTGGGAGCATGACAGCACGTGTGAGATCGGGCGTGATATTGAGTGTGCGTGTGCGTGTATCTTATGGGAAGTGAATTGGGATGCTGGAATGGTTGTTGTTTTGTTCTGGTCGCGTCAAGAACAAGAAGTTGGCACGTGCGTCATCAAGTGGGAACGCTCTGATCGTCACAGGGATCGCAGCTTTCACCACGCCGCGCACGTGACGTCCTGCACGTGGTCGTGAATCATGAGTTTTCCACGAGCGAAATAATAATCCGAGCGAGTAATCTCAATTGCTGGCTAAAGCATCTTGGGTATATGTGAATGGCATGTTTCATCTCTCATGGCTCCTGATCGTCAATCGCCTCCAACCTCGTCTGAACCATTCCCGGATCGGTCTGTCCTTTCTCATCCTTCCAGGATCGCAGCACCTCCTCTCGCATGACCCGCCTCGGAGCCCGTTTCCCAGTGAACATTTCAAACTGCGCAAAACCTTGCTCCGGTAGCAGATCTAGACCATCCAAGCATATCCAAGACCGGCCCATCTCCTCTCGCATTTGCTTCATCAACGGCGTGTTCAGAGTTCGGTACGCCAGTTCGACTACAACACCACCAGAGGGACTCTGCATCCATTGTGAGGGTATAGTGAAGTTTGGAGCAGGGCTATCTCCAACAGGGTGTGTTGGGATGCAAGAGAGGACGATGGTTGGGGAGCGGAACTCTGATGGCCATGCATCATCTCGAGACTCTAGAATGCGGAATACTGGCTGTGAGTCCTGCCGGGCTGAGGAGGACCACAGCCCCAAGTTTGATGGTGAGGAGGCAAGTCTGGAGAAGTGGGCAACGAGCTTCTCTGCATTTGCATAGGTGCGGTTGAAGAGGACAATGTGTCTGACCCCTAGCTGAAGCATTGCATACACAGCTGCACGAGCCATGCCGCCAGCGCCAATGACGAGTCCGGATGTCGCTGGTCTCACGGCATTCGCGGGAGACAGCCCCCTCCGAATGCAGGACCGGATGCCAATCCAGTCGGTGTTGTCGCCGTACAATGCTTTCACAGGTCCGGCCTGGTTACGCTCCTGGAACAGCTCCAAGTCGTCAGGTATGCTTCCATCATCGTTTAGATGGCGGACAGGAATGAGTGTATTCACTGCGCCGATAGCACGTGCATGTCGACTTAGGGAGTGTGTGAGCGAAATGACCTCAATCTTGAATGGTAAGCTAACAGCAGTACCACCGAAGTTCGGATCATGGACCAGATCTTGCAATGCGTTTAATGTTGTCGTTTGGTGGGTTTGAAAACGGTGAGGCATGCCGCATGCTTTGTACGCTGCATTATGCATGGCAGGAGACAGACTGTACCCTGCACTTGCGCCGATGATATAGAACTGCATCGGATCGTAGGTGAACGATGCATACAACACGTGCGTAGCTTCGCGCACAGTTATCCAAGATGTCTCCGGGTTGGCCTCTGTTCTGGCTGCAAAGTCTGCTCGTTGCCTCAACGTTTCTGGAATAACGCTGGTGAGAATCTGGTTGAAGCAGGCAGAGCGGCGTCCTGCTCGCCCAGTGTTGAAACATATCAAAGGAATAGTATGAGGTAAAGCATTGACTTTATTCCGAAAACTCTGAATGGCTGCATTGTCGTCCATAAAGTTTGCTGGCCGCGTGAACCGTACCATATTGCAGCCTAGGTGTTTTGCGAGCTCGTACTTTTCCAGCCAGAATGGGTTATACCAATCCAAAGCTGCATGTAGATGGCCGGTAATCTTGGTAGCACCTCGAGATTTGATGATTCTAGATATTATATCTTCGTCTAGTGATAGATCGATCGAGGCATACTCTGGAGCCATACGTAGTCCATGTCGCACATGTGCCAGATAGGATGATCGACTGTTCGGCTCCAGTCTCTGTGCGGGCATGACATGGTAGATGATGGGAACCACGGTGCTTCTTCTTACCCTAGATATACTAATGCTTATCTGCTCTGCGGTTTCGGTGCTGACCATTGGACCGGAATTTGCCTGGCTCGTGGATGCAGAAGAGTCCACTACTATTTCAAACGCGTCTGAGCCTACCTCTAACTCTTCTATGTCCACATCCTCGGATAATAAGTCCTGTAGAGCTACTTGGACAGCGCAGGTATATTTTCTTTCCTCGGTTGCAACATCAGAGAGGGGAAATCCGGGCTCCAGAGGGGGGAAGCTCGTGTCTATGACCTTCCGCACATCTTCCTGGGCAGTGACGAGAGATAGGAATTTTAGGAAAGTTCGCTCCGCGCGCTTTAAGGTTAGGAATGCCGGAACTAGGTGTTGATTTGCAGGTGCAACCGAAAATGCCGCTTTGGTTTCGGATATATTGTAAAACTCGAAATTTGAGCACCGCCTGAACATGGGGCCACTGAAAGCGAACAGGTCCCGCAGCCTTGATTCCTCCAGGACTTCGAGGTATTTGTGAACACTGGTAAGCTCGCGCAGAATGTGTATCACAGGGTGTGTTCTTGAGAAGTCCCGAAGCAGAGCCTGACCACTGCGCTCCAGTGAACTGCCGTTGCAAACTATAATGGCCCCTTTGTCGTGAGTGTGAAGCGCAGTTCGGAGAAGCTCTTCTTGACGTAGGTTGTGGTTGGAGGCACCGAACTGCTTCCGGTACTTTGCCGTGGAGAAGCCAGTGGCATCATGAAACATGTTTTCAATGTCGACGACGCGCCGGTGGCATGCAACCGACGCAATGACGGCCAAGGTAGATTTCCCAGTGCCGCGGATCCCGATCAGGACAATTGAGGCATTTGGTTCAAAGACGCGGGGGCAGTCGCTGGGTGCTGGTGATGGGGTTGGCGTAGTTCGGGGAGTAGATCGGGCACTAGAGTTTGCTGTATCTGCATGAAGATGTTAGTACATTGTGAATTATGTGATCTATAGATATCACCACACATACAAGTAGCATCCTGGTAGAACCGCGGCCGCTGCGTGCCACTTTCGAGGGTAGACGGCTGGATGTTCTGTACTGGTGGTGTCCGCGAAGTTGGCCACACCACAGGCGCAGCCTCGCCATCGCTCATAGTGGAGAAATTCCTCTTCGTGCCCACAGCCACAGACGCCATAGCTAGGAGACGTCGGATGGCGCCGCTGTCAAGACTTGCAAGTGGGAGGTGGTCGGTATGCGCTCGACTTCAGACCCGTCGCGCCGCCGAGGAAATGAGCTGCGACGGGACCAGAGGGTGTGGCAGATTGATCCGAGTGTAGCAGTGCGGTCAGGGTGTTGAATTGGCATCGGCGGCTCAGGTGGGTTGAGGCGCAAAGATGCCATGGCGAACGATGTTGGTGGTGTTGAAAGGTGCGGGCGGCGTTTGATTGGGGGGATAAACACTCATCCGGCCTGGTCCGGCCTGCAAGCTACCCCAGATTCGGCTGCCAAGGGCTTCTTCTCCGCTTTCTGGATGACTACGCTTGGACACCTCTCAACGTCGTACCATTACCAAGGAGAAGAAAACACCATCAATCTCAACTTTGGGGACACAGCTACACGAAGAAATGGGCCAGCGGTGGATGTGAAGTCTTTAGTATCATTCACCAAAAATTCCAGTACAAGCGACCCACCCCCGGTCGCCTGAACCCCGACATCTCCACTATCGGCACTTGCCCATTTGACCTTGGGAACGGGCGACATCAGTATCTCGATGCCACCCCTGGACTGTATTCCCCGTACAATATTAGGCGCAGGCGGAATCTATGCCACCTCCAGCACAGGCCAACAAGCGAAAGACGGGCGACAACGAAAGGCCGAGTAAAAGATCCCGTGTCTCACGGGCCTGCGACCAGTGTCGAACCGCACGGGAAAAGTGCGATGGTACGCAACCCATCTGCATTACCTGTTCTGCTGTGAGTCGCCCATGCACATACACGACAAACCCCAAGAAGAGGGGCATCCAACCGGGTTACATTCGGACCCTGGAGTTGGCTTTGACATGGCTTTTCATCAATGTCCCTGATGCAGAGAGCGCGCTCAGCAGGAAGCTGGTGCAAGAAGGCATCAACTCTGTGCTTTTGGCGCGAGATTCGAAAGATTCAAATACACTCCACAAGAACTGGAGAAAGAGCAAATTCTGCAAGGATGTTGACAAACTTCTCTCTGGCGAGCAGATTACGGACACAAGATCGCCGGAGAGTGAACAAGACACCGATCCAGAGGAAGTCAATGTGCGAAGCCCCAGCCCTGATTTAGGTCGACTCGATGCCATTACCATACCCCAGGCGACACTGGACAACATTGCTCCTTCAACATTTCGAGTCAGTGAGACATCTCAGCCCATCTCGTTGCCAGTCAATGGATGGCGACTGTTCGATATCTACTTTGCGTACACACACTCCTGGTTCCCTATCTGTGAGAAACACGATGTTCTAAAGTTGACTTACTCTTACCCGGACCATGGCCTCCACCTTTCTTCCGCTATGGCCCATTCCGGAGAACACGCGGAGTTATGGAGCATAATGGCTCTTGCATCTCTCCGAGACCTTGACCAGCCCTCTGATCTTCAACCATCCCACACTTGGCTATACAACGTTGCTCTGACGCTCATGCCTTTTGAAACAGGATCCTTTGAGCTTGGTCATGTCAAAGGACTTCTGATCCTGTCCTTAGTTCACATGGAACGCGGATTACCAGAGACTGCTTGGCTGCTTATTGGCTACGCTTCTCGTATTCTGATTGGCCTTGAGGAGAAAGAGAAGAGGAACCAACAGCCGAACCAGAGATTCAAACACGTCGCTGCTGGCTGTTTCCTCCTAGATACAACTCTCTCCATGCAATTGAGGCGGCGACCATATCTCCAAGTCACGGATCTAGAACGAATTGAGAAGATAGATGAGGACGGGATAGAGGAATGGCAGCCTTGGGCCGCAAGTGCCGATTCCGTCGCAATGTCTTCGTTCCATCGGCCAGTCGCACGCTCCCCTGTCCTCAGTTTGAGCACCTTCAACAACCTCGTAGAATTGGTCGGAATACTGGGCGTTGCCACATTCAACGACAATTCTAGAAGCATTGTCAGAGACGCCTTAGGGAGGTTTGAGGCTTGGAAGGCCTCACTACCACCTAAGCTCGATTATGTTCGAGTGGAACGAGCTTCAACCCCCACCACTCCTCCAGCGATACTATTTCAGCTAGTATATTATTATACGTCCTCACTACTGTATTCCTCGCAGTCCTGGATACAGCGAATCGCTGAATTATTAGAAAACGCACGGGATGCCATTGGTCTAATGGCCTTACCGCCTCTTCTTGTCAGCGTGTTGGACTTAGTTGGAGGAACTCCCTCATATGACATGACGGACTATAGAGTCCAGGGGCGATATCAAGCAATCCGATCGGAATGTTCTCAGATTAAAGTTCTCAGTCCTTCTGGAGGGCCACACCTCAGGAGTATGACTGAATCGCTGGCAGCACGATCGAGGCCATCTTTTGCGTCTGCCAACGTCCAAGCCCTGACTCCAGAATCGCTTCGCAACCCACTCAATTCCTTTGCCCCCATCGACAACAATCAGAACCGTGATTCTGGAAGACCACCAGCCGACTCCACCCTATTGGATGATCTTCTACCGGATATGAGCGCTGTAGATCCGGGGCAACATTCGATGGCTTTTCCAAGTATGCAAATCCCTTCATACGAAAGCGCATTTCATTCGTCGGTATTGCATCATCGCAATTCCTCTGCCTCTCGAGATATTGAAAACTTCTTTGACGAACTGGCATCGCTGGATGGCGCAGAAAGAGTGGAGAATCAGCCACAATTTATGCAAAACTTGGGATTTGCGCCTGATGCCAACATTGCCGACTTCCTTGCCCCCGAATTTGGTCAGATGAGCTCTCTTCCTTCCTTTATGCCCTCGGCGAATGGCGACCCTCCGATAGATCCCGTCTCATTCTTCGATGAAGGACATGGCTGAGCATCAAAACCAAAGTCTACTTGATGGATATGGGGAAACTCGAACTCAACAATTGGTATTCTACACTACTACATCCACAGGCTGTTGATCCTTCATCGATTTCTTGATCGCCTCACACACCACCACGGCTCGGAGGCCTTCAATACCAGAGCAACTCGGGGCCTCCACTCCTCTAATTACCCGAACGAAGTGTTCGATTTGGAGTTCAAATGGAATGCTCAAGTCGGGGACTTCCATAGTCTCACTATCAAGCTTCTCGTTCCAGCTACGTTTGCAGTTGTTATACGTCCACCTCGTCATGTCCGGTACACTCAAGGTCCCTTCTGACCCAAATATCCGATAAAAGTCCTGGCGGGTTTTCGGTATTGTAGGATTCTCGCCAGTGCCGCCCTCGAAATGATGAGGCGAGACCACTGCATCGGAGAGCAGGAAGGTTCCTACAGCTCCACTGGCAAATCGCAGCGTAATCGCAGCTCCTTCTTCGGCATCATGCCCCCTCTGCGACATCGTCTGCTCGGCATAAACACGAAGAATGGGACCAAGCAAATATTGGAGGATATCTACTTCGTGGATGAGATTGATGAAGATTGGTCCAGCTGAATCAAGACGACGCCATTCCGTGGGTGGGTCGAAGTACTCTGCCGGTTTATATATTGTCCAGAGACCGTTGACGGCGATGATTTGACCCAGCGTTGGGAGGAGGGTTTTAGTGGACACCACGTATGGATTGAAGCGTCTATGGTGTCCAATCAAGAGATGGCGGCTGTGTGCTTCCGCGCACTGGATCTGGAAGAAGTCAGTTATGTTCTAGCGGCATTGTGTGTCTCTGGATAGTATACCAACTCTCGCCCACTTTCAGCATCCACAGATATCGGTTTCTCGCACAGCACATGCAGCCCCCCCTGCAAGAGCTCCTTCGAAATTGACACATGAGTGTGGTTGGGGGTGCAGACTAGGGCTGCATTTGGCTCCAGTGGGGAGGCGAGCATTGCCTCTACAGATTCATATATCGGGCATTGGAGTGTCTGGGCTATAGCTCGGGCGGCTGGATTGGGATCAACTATGCACACCAATTCTGCATTTGAATTCTTGAGCACAGCTTCGGCGTGTCGTGGTCCGATTAGGCCAGTACCAACGATAGCAACCTTCACTTTTGGAGGTGGCATTTCGGTAGAGGACGTGTGAATAGAGTCACTATCGCGTCCTTGTTCGTGGAGAACATGTTCCTCGCATCGCCGACACTAAGTCCCCCATCTTAATGTTCGGATACCAAGAATTGCGGAGAGTCGGCTTACGAAACCCGTTTCTCACCCCATGTCTAGAGATGGCAAAGCATTTCTCCCCGTGCGTTCCTTGCGACGACTACATCCCCACCATGCGGAGAAACAGCATTGATCCATCGCGTGTTGAAACTTCACCCAGGTTGGTGATGATGAGGGATGAACTCTCTTCCGGTGGCCAAAGCTTTTTCTCCACCAACGTCACTACCAAGACTTTATCCAGAACAACATCAGACAAAATGGTGATCGGGGCTCCCATCGGTCAGAGGCGGATTGTGGGGGATGGAAAGGGCTTTTGTTCATCCGCGATTACGAGTGAATAGTACCACCTATCAGAACCCGCAAATCGAACCAACTGGATAGCTCAATGGGGTAGTACGTCCAGTGGAGCCGCTCTTATCAATATGACTTGTGAATGTACATACGTTTCTTGGCTATAACGTAGCAAACTCGTGCTCACCATGCGTGCATAATCTGACCTTCACGCCGTGTCCATCTCGTTATTGCCTTAGGGTTACTCCTCGTCTGTTCTACCACTATTATTTTCTTCATACACCCCTACCATCTCTTATCAACCTCAAACGCTCACCGCAATCATGCCTTGCCGTCCAGGTATCTCCTCCATGTCCCTCGGTCGCTGCTACGCCAACCACAAGCTCTCAACCAAGCTCTCCCACGCTGCCCAACACGGCCTCGAAGGCATCGAAATCTTCTACGAAGACCTCGCCGGCCTCGCTCGCCCCCCAAGTCCCTCAAACCTCCTCTCCGCAGCCCAGTACATCCGCTCTTTATGCACCTCCTTACATCTCGAGATCATCTGTCTCCAGCCCTTCATGCACTACGAGGGCCTAAGAGACCGTCAAAAGCATGTAGAACGCATCGAGGAAATGCGTCTCTGGATCCAACTCGCACAAGTCCTAGGCACAGACCTCATCCAAATCCCCTCGTCCTTCATATCCGCGGACGAGTGCTCAGGCGACATCGACCTCATCGTCTCAGACCTCCAGGAAGTCGCCGATATGGGCCTGCAGCTCTCGCCCCCGATGCGTTTCGCCTACGAGTCGCTGGCCTGGGGCACCCATGTCAACAAGTGGGAACAATGCTGGGATATCGTGCTCCGAGTCGATCGCTCCAATTTGGGCATTTGTCTGGATAGTTTCAATATTTTGGCGAATATTTATGCGGATCCGGCTGCGGTGTCGGGGAAGACGGCGGATGCGGATCAGGTGGTCGAGGATTCGGTCAGACGGTTAGTAGAGAGGATAGGACCACAGAAGGAGAAATTATTCTTCTTTCAGTTGGTGGATGGGGAGAGGTTGGAGAGACCGCTTGTCCCGGGTCATCCGTTTTATAACAAAGCGCAGCCGGCGCGCATGTCGTGGAGTCGCAATTGTAGACTTTTCTATGGCGAACAGGCCTATGGGGCGTATTTGCCCGTGAGGAAGGTGGCAGAGGCTATTATCAAGGAGATTGGGTTTGAGGGTTGGGTTAGCATGGAGTTGTTCAATCGGATGATGGAGAGTAAAGATGAGGGTGTGCCGGAGGAGATGGCGAGGCGGGCGGGAGAGAGTTGGTCGAAGTTGGTTAGAGATTTGGATATGCAGGTTGAGAGGAGAGAACTGGTAGAGGGGACAAAGGTTGTGGCTCCTAGGGCGTGGGTTGAGAGGGAGGTGGCACAGGTTGCGCGGTTGTAGGTTACTTTATGCATAGGGGCGCCAGCGTGAGCGTGAGCTTGAATATGGGTTTGGAGTTTTGATACCATTACTAGACTTGCATCCACCACCTTTCCATCTACAATGGAACATGAATTCATATATTCTCAGTTCATTACACGTGAAAAGACATGCTTTTACATGACCTTTTTCTCATGACTCAAAAGTTGGATGTTCTACTGGAGGTGAAAAGGTGCGGTAGTTGTTTTAATTAATTTATATCTGTATAAACTCCTGGATGCTCTACAATGCGGCCTCAAAACTTGCCTTCTGAAAGTGCTCTCCTTGGACTTTTCTCCGTGCAGTTGAAACTGAACATCAGGAAGTCTTTTCGTTATTTTGAGACCCCTTTGTCCCTGAATTGGCGGGAGTGATCCTTTTGCCCTGCCCGATGGGTCAGAAACCTGGTATTTGCCCTCATAAATAATATAGAATGAGTATGAAATTACCACGTGAACTTGGAAGGTCGACTCCAGCTAGGATACTTTCTTTGCTAACTCACGTACGAAAGTAATTAATAGCTTGTCTCAATGCGAGAATAGGCGTTGCGAGACCGAAAGAAACACTGTGTTGCTTGACTGCGGATCTGAATTGGTAAAGGTGCTTGCGAATCTAGTATCAGTTTCAAAATTATAGAAGCAAGAACTTCATGCGTTCAAAAGTAATAAAAGCCATAAAGTGCTACATTTAGCGCAATGCTAGCTATATTATCCCATCCCGCTTTATCGCATAATCTCCCACTCCCATCCAGACTTCTATACATCAATCTGCTCCAAATTCTCATTCTTCGTCTTCTCAATCGTCAAACCCGCACCCTCAGCATCATGCCTGAATTCCTCCTCCTGGATCCTCAGCCTCTCCATCATGATTCCATTTGCCTGTCTGAGCGGCTTAATCTCAAACAACTGATCCATATATTCGAGCGGAATCGACTTGGTCTCGGGGATCAAGAACCACACGAAGAAAATGGAGCAAATCATGAGCGACGCGAAGAAGAAATACACGCCATAGCCCATGGTTAGGAACATCTGAGGTGTGAAGCGAGAAATGATGAAATTCCAGAACCAATTGTTTGCGGCCGCTGACGCTTGACCAAGCGAGCGCGTATTCTGGCTAAACATCTCGGAATTGATGACCCAGGGGGTGCCGTTCCAGGATGGCGTGTAGAAGGCCGTCCAGAGATAGAAGAAGAACATAGCAGCGATGCCGCCGGACGAGAGTTCGGTGTTCTTTGTGTTGCTGGCTGGGTCTGACAGCTTGATGTATGCGCCGATGAACCACATGCAGATGGATCCTCCTGCGGCACCAATCATGAGAAGGTTGCGGCGGCCAACATGGTCAATAAGCCATAGCAGCCAGATGACAGTGACAACCGTCTTGACAACACCGAAGATACCAGTGGTGAGGAAACCGGTGTTCGTGCCCTGGATACCGATAGACTTGAAGACTGTTGGGGAGTAGTAGTTGATGGCGTTGATCCCGGATCCGTTCTGCCAGAGGAAAAGCATGCCACCAAGGAAGAATCGCCAGAGAACCTTGGGGTCCTTGAGAGCGACGAACGGCCTCCAGAAGCCGGGTCCGACGTGGATGCGATCATGTTCGATTTGTTGATCGATGGCTGCGACTTCCTCAATGATGTAGAGGTCGGTGGGATCAAGGTTGCGGATCCAGCAAAGGTTTTTCATGGCTTGCTCACGCTTTCCCTTCATGAAGAGCCAGCGAGGTGATTCCTTGAGCCAGAAAGCACCGATGAGAAGGCAGCCTCCGGGGATAAGCTGAACGGCAAATGGGATGATCCACTGCTCATGAGTTGATTCCATCGTCTTCGAGAGACCATAGTTGATCCAGCTAAAAGTGTGTTAGCAAATGAATTCCTTGAGTTAGAACAACGTGTAAAACTTACAATCCAACGAGACCACCAATCTGCCAGCCCAGTTCGTAGATACCGACCAAACGTCCTCGTACAGCGGGTGGGGCCAGTTCAGAGATGTAGATTGGAACCATGTTGGAGCAGCCACCGACACCAATGCCAGCGAGAACTCGGCCACCAATGATCAGACCTAGGCCACGCTCCCCGTTCGCTCCCAGCATCATTCCAGCACCAAGCATGAAGACGAGGACCCAGAGGATAAGACTCTTCCTCCTTCCGAGGTAGAAGCTTGAGACGTAAGCACCAAAGGAACCGAAGAAAGCTCCAGCCTGGTAGACAGAGACGATATTCGCCTTGGTCAAAGCCAGTTCGGCAGCTTTCATCTCGGCAAATTTGAACTCCGCGACGAAAGATGGCAGAGCCAATGTTGTGCCAATGAAAGCAGAGTCATATCCAATCATGCACGATGCCCACGAAGCAACAAGGGCTGCTGTGTAGACACGCCAGTTGTAGACAGCTGCTGGCGTTGGCCTATCCTCCTTCAAGGCGAGGAGACCCATTGTGGCAATATCTCTTTTTGTTCGACGATGACGTGAAGAACCCGAAAGGGAGATGTAAAGAATCTGGAGAGATGAAGAATAGGAAGGTGGTGATGGACTCCTTGAGATTGACCAGGGGAGGAGGCGAACCTTGCGTTCCTATATATCTACCCCAGGAATCGTGCAATCTCACAAGTGGTCGACCAGGAAGTAAGCCACACAGCTCCCCACGGGGTCAGAACAACTCCTGGCCTAGAAGCCCCTGGTGTTGCGGAAGAAAAGTTTTCCTTTGCGCCAGTGAAAGCACCGGAGTATGCCCGGTTTGGTGGGGAACCCGACCAGGTAGTCCCCGGGTCTGGGGCATCCACGAGTTCCATCTCCGCATTTTCGCTAGGATGCGCGAGGTGTGGTCGATCGGAACAGATCTCGAGGAGAAGGTTTGCGTTTGTGGATGAACGTTCTTCCAACCGGACGTCGTTCATTCGTCAGATCGCAGCATTCCCTTGGCAGCATGACTCGTGACGACACATCCCAAGTGGGCTTCCGCATTTCAGAACGTTCTTCCTGCGGGTGAACTTTTGTAAAGCCATTCGTAAGCTCTCTCATTTGCTGTTGCCCAACAGTTTTAGACAGTGCGCGAGAAAACACTGCAGCTATCCGTCTTATATACGTCTTCTGCCAACATCATTACAACTTGGAGCGAGCCTATTGAAATCTTGCATCCAGAAGCTTTGATATTTGATCCTTCAGTTGACCATCAGAATGCCTTCTCAGACCACCATTCCAGAGACGCGGCATGTGGAACGCCATGGGTACCTTTTTGGGCACCCAATCGCACATTCCATGTCTCCTCTACTACATCAAACTGTGTACGATGGCCTAGGTCTGAAATGGTCCCAGTTTCCTCTTGATTCGATGGATATGGACTTGTTTCTACGGTTAAGGCAGGATCCTAACTTCTATGGTAAGGTTTGGCGGTGCCAAGAGCGAGTGTTGTACGAATCAGAGCTGACTGTTCTTGCAGGCGCCGCGGTGACAATGCCTCATAAAGTCTCAATCGTAAAACATCTCGACGGCCTGACGCCAGAGGGAGCATCTGTAGGCGCGGTCAACACACTCTTCATTCGAGAAGACCCAGTAACAGGAAAGCGGTTATATATGGGTACAAACACAGATGTCGTTGGTATCCGAGACTCCTTCTACCAGAACGTTTCAAATCCAGATACATGTTTTCATGGAAGACCTGCGCTGGTAATAGGCGGAGGTGGTGCTGCACGGAGTGCTGTATATGCTTTACGGACGTACATGAAAGCCAGCAAAATCTACCTCGTAAACCGGGATCGAAATGAAGTCAAGGCCGTAATGGACGAGTGCACAGCTCGAGGATATGGTGATCAGCTCATAGATGTTGCGAGTGCAGAGCAGGCTGCGTCCTTGGAGGGAGTAGGTGCTATTGTAGCCTGCGTGCCAAACTTTACACCAAAGACACCAGAAGAGATCGAAGCAAGAAGAGTTTTAGAGTGTTTCCTGGGGAAGTCGCACAAGGGTGCGATGTTGGAGATGTGCTACCACCCTACGCCTTGGACAGAGATTGCAGAAATAGGACAGAAATCTGGATGGCAGTTGATACTCGGAACTGAAGCGATGATATACCAAGGACTTGAACAAGTGAGCAAAATTCAATGACATTTTTTGAATATGCATTACTGACTCTGATATAGGACAAATTTTGGACAGGACGAGAGATCGCAGATATGCCAATAGCGAATGTACATCACGTAATAGCAGCGAAACTCAGTGAGGCAAGGCTATAAGCTGTGGTCGGGTAGGCTATGTTCACGAGTCAAGACGGACTAGGAATGATGGAAAAGACATTTGTATAAATATGCTTGTAAATATCATGCCATCAAAATGAAACGGATAATATGCCGCATATCATGCTCCAGGTCTTGAATAGTCCAAATTGCGCACTCGTCTCCACACTTCTCGCACGGTTCTCTCCTGACTTTGACGACCTGTCTCTGTCGATGATGGCCCGGCCGCACTGGATGGAAGTGGAGGGTCAGCCTAATCTGAAATTCGGCTAGCAAAGCCGGCTGTTTTATGCACTCACCGAATAGCTAGATAAAGTCTGCTACCAAGCTTAACTTCTTCAATCGTACAGGTAGCTTCATCTTGGGGTGGGTTCGCGGTGGTTATTAATCCTCCGGCTTCGTTTAGTATTGCTATACCAGCGGCGACGTCCCTTGAACTTTTGTTAGCACAGTGAGATTTGCATGAAGAGATCACACTCACCACTCCCAGCATCCACCTTCCCACCAAATATCGAAAGACCCCATCGCAACGTACGCAAGATCGAGTGTAGCACTGCCTAAGCTTCTCATCCCATGTACCATACCACCTCTTCCGTCTCGTCCTCCGATCTCTGCCGCCATATTCACAAAGCTCTCGATCTTTCGATGCATATTGCCGTCAGGCTGATCTCTTCGGTCCTTGCCCCACTCGCAAGAGAACACACATCCTTTGGGAGCGTTTTCGGGCATTGGTGGTACTGGGTTTCGAACGAGTGGAAGAGGCTGTGTTTCGTTCAGCCAGGCACCGCGGCCAGAGCACGATGAGAAGAATTGTCGTAGGAATGGGGCGTTGATAACCCCAATGACCGGCTTCGACTTGTAGATGAATGCGACGGAGACGCAAAACATGGGGAAGAGGTGGATGTAGTTAACGGTGCCTGAATCGATCTTAGCTGATATCCGTTTGGAGAAGAGGGTGTTGGGCATACCATCAATTGGATCAACACACCAAGTTGGCTCATCGTCTATCAGGTAATCTCTTGATGCTCCTTTAGAATAGGACTCTTCACCAACGAATCTAACAGCTTGTTAGGCGCGAGAACAGGCAAGTTGACAGTATGCATGTTTCTGGGGCCACTGACTTATGCGATGGGTATTTCTGCGCGATCTGCTCTTTGATAAAGGCCTCAACATCTGCACATGCTCAGCAAGCAGACACGGCACAGGTGCATATCATCGTCTCAAGACGAAGGTCAGCGATGTGCTCTTTGTTTGACCTACTTTCATCTGTTTCAGTCACTAGATCAACTGCGTTCTCCTTCTCCACATGGTCTTTCTCTGCTGCACTTGCTGCATCATCCCCCATCCTCAATTGAGCCGTCTTCCACAGCAAGGCCCCGGCATCTTTCCCAAGCTTCACCGCGAACGCATAGATGCCGTCCAAGTCAGTCTGTGAAAGCTCCGCCATGATGTGGGAGTGTACATGGTAAGAGGGTGGCAGGCTGTCTCCAGCTTGACAATGATAGTCGCGGTGAGTCAGCAACGAATCGCGACTGGCCGTTTCCAACCGCACGGAGATTGGTCGGAGATAGAATCGAGGGTAAGATGTGTGAATTGCGCCTCAACCTTGCATCAGTTCTCCTCGAGAGTCTTTGCGCATATCGGTTTGATGGGGAATTACGGCTAATGAAGGCGTCACACAGCTCGGGTTTGCGATACAACTCCTACAGCGCTACCGCTGCTTAAGCCGACCTGCCCTGTGTTGACTTTGGTCCGGCAAAAAGCTCTTCCAGAGTTCGCGGGAACACTGACCGACCGTTGGGTGAACCACACATGACATAACAGCTCCTATATCGGGGGTTTGCAGTGAATAATGTTCAACAGAATCACGGTCCGAAAAAGCGAACCCCACGATAAAGGTGACGATCAAACATTGGGTCACACAAACATCAATTCCAATTCATTCCACTTCGAAATCAAACCCGTCCCCAATTGCCAAACTTATCATCATGGCAAAGTCGATTCTTCTAATCAACGGCGCAAACCTCAACCTCCTCGGTACCCGCGAACCGTCCGTCTACGGCAGCACAACATTACCACAAGTCATATCCTCCGCCGAGAAACAAGCTTCATCGCTCTCCATCCGTCTCGAGTCCATACAGTCGAACCACGAGGGCGTGCTCATAGACAGAATCCACGAAGCGAGAGGTAACATTGACGCTGTTGTCATCAACCCTGGTGCCTTTACGCATACAAGTGTGGCGCTACGCGATGCATTACTGGGCGTGGACATTCCATTTGTAGAGGTGCACATCACCAATATACATAAAAGGGAGGCCTTCAGGCATCATAGCTATTTGGGCGATAAGGCAGAGGCGGTGATCTGTGGATTGGGCGTGTATGGCTATGAAGCTGCTATTGAGTATGCGGCGAGGCATATCAAGCCGAAAGACAAGGCGCAGTTGTAGACATGGCAGCTCTGGAGTCTCTGTACAACAGCTCTTTACTGCCTTGAAATCTATATTTGGGTATCACAAAACTTGTGTATCAATCTGGGCCAGCCTCTTCCATCCCAGGCATGCCATCCAATCCCCCAATGTCCTTGATGAAAGCATCAAAGTTCACGCCCTGCTGCTCGAACAACTGCTTCGCCTTTTCCGCAGTCGCAATCTGCCTTTCCCGCGTGAAGCCCCCCGGGGCATTGCTCTCGAATTGCACCAACTCCACCCACTTGAAAAACAGACCCTCCTTGCCCATCACCGTCAACCGATCTTTGAATAACACAATCTTCTTCCGAGCATCGGAATCCGCTCCTTCATCCAGTTTCCAACAATCCCACACTGCCCACTGTCCCGACTCCTCTTCCCCAACCCACACCACTACGCTTTTCCTGAACAGCTCTGACGTAATAGTTTTCTTATCAAGCGCCTCGGTGGCCCTAACCATGCCCCAGAAATCCAGATCCCAGTCCTTATCCATGAGCAAGTATCCCGTCTTCTCCCGTAATCGCGAGGCATCTATCGCGGGCAGAATTCTCGTCTTGAAAAACGGGCTCTCACCTCCTGCCTTTTTGGATGAGCCTTGTGTCTCCCCTAATAAATCTGCAGCACCAAACCCCCGGCTTTGCCGTACATATACCTCCTCGTCTCGGAAACCAGTGTAGAAGCGCCACGTTATGGGATTTTCTGGTTTTTCGATAAAAAAGCTCCATGGCCACGGTCCGACAATGCTGAAGAAAAGCCAATCGAAAAGGAAGGTGAGGCCGCGTAATGATAACGCCTTGAGTAAAGGCCACCAGGATGTGCCCGCGAAGTGGACTGTTGTCTCATTGTCGGTGCCGAAGAGAGAGGATACAATCGAAATGTAGAAGGGTACTGCGACGTAGAAACGCCATGCTAGGAGCACGGCAAGCGTGACGTTGAGACACACGGGGACGAGGAATATGCGCCGCTTGAACCAGGCTGGGTGGTGGTCGAGGTGGAATATGTAGACGAGGTCCTTGGGAAATTGCCCGTTGGTGAGGAATTGGGAGAGCTCGGTGGGCGCGGGACTGAACGGAGCGGGGATGGCGGCGGCGGAGGGCGTAGGTTTTGGGAGGCGTTTTGTTGGTTTTGGCATTTTTGTACGTGCCTGAATTGAGAGGGTTGAAGGTGCGAATTACATCACACCGAGTTCAGAAAGTCTGATTAGGCTTGGCGGAGGCCCTCACGAGGGGTTTGATTGGATGCAAGAAATCCAAGGCCCTGAGTGGTCAGATATATCCAGACTAGGCCTCCTGTGGTTAAGGAGATCCTAGTGCATCTTGCCTACCCTATAGCCGTTAGCGTACAGATTTCTCAGACGAAGAGAAGTGTTTTAAACTTCATTATTATTAAGCCATGTCTCGAAGGTAGACATTCAGATATTGCAGTACATATCGCGGCGGCAAAGAATCAATTCAAAGAAGAAAAGGTTGTTAACCTAATCTCTCCTGGATAGCGTATTAGGATATTCTGAGTGGATAGAAGAGCTCGCTCACCTGGGAGTAGGTTATGAGAGTAGATTCTCATTACACATGCACTTCAGCCTAGCCTCACACTGTACATAATTAAGCGGCTGCGTGCTTCCTTATTCTATCACTGTGAATTAAACTTTATGGATAGAATCTAATAACGGATTGTGGAGTGAAAGTACGATACCTCCATGCGGATTCGCTATATTAGACCCGGTGAAAGAAGGCCTCATCTCCAATGAAGACACTTCTTTTCCCCCGCGCTATGTCAATAGTATTTCATAGCACTGTACATAGAGTCAATATGGTGACAATACTAGGTTTGTGAGGCAGTAGAAACCAAGTTCCGGTAATAGGAAGACGAGTTGCCAACAGCTCGAGAGCACACTGAGTCACCTCACGAAGACACAAGAGCCATCAGGAGAGTGTAATCTGCTTCCATTGCCACACACCAAGCTCGTGACACATTAATTACCCCGCCCCAACCTGTTCTACGAGCCAAACTTTCCTGATTGGCAAAATGGTTTAGAAGACCGTACCCTTAGTCTGCTTAAGGTTCCTCGTGTCCAAGTTTCTCCACACAAGAATAGACAAAAGGACAAGTGGAACGAACGCAGCTCCAGCAATGACCATGATCCTCTGCACCTCGCCGTATGCCTGGACAATAGCATCGCGAGCGGGGCTGCCATACTCGTATGACAGCTGTACAGTAATGTCTCCGTAGATTGTGAGAGCCTCGCTCTTCAGATCTGCAGGAAGATACCGTTCGAGTTTACCTGGAAGAAGCTGTGTCCAGATGGCACCGGAGATGGCGACACCGACACCTGAACCAATCGACGCGAAAAGAGAGTGGAGAGCAAGTACGACGGCAACTTCTTGATGGGTCACTGATGCCATGACCATGATGGGCATGATAACACTGAGAATGCCACCTGCAGCACCGTTGAGGATCTGGCACATGGTGATGTAGCCGACATTAGTGCCAGGGTGACGGAAATAGACGAGCAGGCCAGTACCGAGAGCCATGAGGGGGACGGCGATGAGCGCGATCCATTTGGGCTTTGTGTAGTAACGTATGACGCTAGCGAAATGTCAGATCGAAATTGTGACTGGGTCTACGAGCGTTGGGACTTACAGGCCGGTAATGGGCATCATGATAAAAGCCGAGAGGGAGTATGAGTTAAGAATATAACCCGCATCGCGCACGCTGACCTCGTTGACGACCTGGAGGTAGGAAGATAGGTAGATATCCCAGGTGCTATGTATGTCAGAACTGTTCCACCACATCCTAATGTGAATGGTGACTTACTAGATAGCGAGATACATGGCGAAGTGGCAGACACACGCGCCAAGAATTGTGGGATCTTTGAGATACTTGAAGGGAAGATACTGGACGGGTGCGAACCACTTTTCCCAGGCGAAGAACCCAACCAAGCATAGAACACCGACGACTTCCATGGCTATCATGCTTCCGTTGGCCCATTTGTCCTTTTGGGATCCTGCCAGACTGAGAGGTAGAAGGACAAGGGAGAAGGCGGCAGAGGTCAACAGCATGCCGAGGACTATTTTCAGGTCAGCGTTCATATCTAGATCGTACACGAAGTAAAGACTGACCATCGAACTCAATCAGATAGTGTTTGATTGACTGAGGTAGAGTGCGACCAGTGTTGCGTTTGGGGAGAATTCCAAGTTTTTTCGCCTTGCGACTGTGGATGAAGAAGCTTGCAAATACTGGGGAAGCCATGACCGGGATGATGATACAAAAGGCACCATATGCCCACCGCCAGCCAAACTCCGATACCACTCCATTTTTGTAAAGAAACTCTTCAGCAAGAGCTGGCCCAGCGAAGATGTTGGCTATACCAGGGGTGGCATTTAACCCGAACATGATGCCTCGATTTCTTAGTGATGTCAAATCGGCAGTGAAGACGTCAACGCTGTACTGGAGGCCGGTGTGGCCCACCCAGTAGAAGACAGCTGCAGCTGCATAGGTTTGGACATTCTCGCAGGCGGCCTTCATAAGCATGCCCATGACGAGAAGGCCAATGGCGAGAGAGAACCCTTCGACGCGACCCCAGATGTCGAAGAGCTTGGCGATGGTGAGCTTGGAGACACCGCCGATGATGGACGACATGACATTGGTAGTTGCAAGGAGGGCATGCTGGCTGAAGGCCGAAGTGACATATGGCTCAAGCGCGTATTGTGTGTTAATCATCAGAGAGTCACTCCACAGACAGAGGTACAGTCTAGTGAGGGGTCAATGTGCGCTTATACGAGCATTGGGACGGAAAACTCACAAGACAAAGGTGATCCAAAGCGCCTTCTTCGTGAAGACACTGGTGATGGCCTCCACGCGGCTGACACCATCTTGCTTGTGAACCGGTTCCTTCTCGATATCAGAGTCGGCCGAAGACGGGTCTGCAACAGCAGTGTCCTTCTCATTAATCTCCTTGTCATTAACCGGCGCCTGCTGGGGGTACTCTTGGGATGACATAATGGCAAGCCAACAGAAGAATTAAGCAAGCCGCAATAGCAGAGGAGCGCTGGTGCCGGGTCTCTTATGAGGGACGACGGAACCCATATAGGCAGTCCCCCCAGCACACATAGATGAAAAATCTGCACTGATCCTAGTTGTTTGGGTGCTTTTCAGGACCATCGTTTCTATGGGCATCAGACCGATAGGTAGGGATGATCCGACTTCGGACTGATCTAATCTGATGATCAGATAAAATTCTGCGTGCTGGGAAGCTTAGCGTCAGCTGTCAGTGGTTGGATGATTGTCGCCCCAGTGCTGCCAGCCAAGATTTACACGGCTGATCAGTACTGGGCTGGGAAGGTGGGAGGGCACTCGCTGCAAGCCGCCGCGCAACTGAGCGAGAGTGCGGGGCGGAGAATCTGATAAGATGCGATGGATTAGAAGCGATTGCGGCTGGCGTCGAGTGCCGAGCAGTGCTGTTGGAGGAAGGGTATGGTGACGAGGGAACCCGGCGGGTGGACGTCGGGGAAAAGGGAGCCAATCCCTGGCCAGTCGGGCGTTGCCGTGTTGAAGCTTGCACTGCACCAACGGTGGACCTCCACAATCCTGCCATCTCCTCGCCTTTTCCTTCATACATCGGTGCCCAGGAACGTAAAGAGCACCATTGCGTCGCCCGTGACCCCTCGAGCGCATAATTGTTGTGCGGTTGCCTTCCGACCACTCTCCGGTGCACGGGGGAGACATCAAGGACCTTGTCATAAACCCTGGCCGGGCGGCCGATTTCGACCTCATGGCGTTCCTCCACGGATCCATCCTGGTGGCTTCTGTAGTTGCCGTCTTGGCATGCGCTTTGATTAAGTTCTCCACCGCGAGAAAGACCGTGCGGAAGCTTCACTCTGCCCACGCGGTTAGTCACATACCGTCATCTTGGTCCATCGAGAGCGACCACTGATCCAATCCTTGATCATTTACTCGTGCTGAAGGAATGCATTGATACCCTAACCCAGAACTGCACCCTCCATTTCAACATGGAGAAGCTCTCTAAGCCATTCCCTGACGGCATCTTTTATGTGCTCTTATGGCCCTATAGCAAGAACTTGATGATTGTGGCCAACCCACTGGCGGCTTCTCTCTTTACCATTCTGCACCATGGAAGACTTGGCGCAGTGCCTTCAACCCGGGCTTTAGCGCCAGTTACCTGGTAGCGCTGGCTCCTGTCATCGTCGAGGAGGTTGCTGTTTTCTGTTAGGTGCCCCGAGACCGCGCTGCTCAGGGGGAGCTGTTCCTCCTAGAAGAGCTCACGTTACGGCTCAATTTTCACGTGATTGCACCCGTGATGCTTTATTCGAGACTCTGCTATCAGTATCAGCACCACCCGCCTGCGAGTTCAGCTTATACTGGAGAGTATTATTATTTCCCCTTTTGGAAGTAGGCCGACTGATACCTCCAGTTCCGATACGGCTGACATATTTGCAAGTTTTGTTGTGGATTCGAGAAATGAATATTCCGGGAGGGGCGATGGAGATGTGTAAGCTGGATATGAGCCTTGGCATACTAAATCTTATCAGCCGGCGCACGGCCTCGCCTGACGCACACCCACACCGGAATTTACCGAATTTTGATATTATTGTAACTCCACCAATATGGACCGTATCGAGGAAGCGCTTACATATTTAGAATCCCTAGAGCCAGGAGAATCGTTTAGTTACACTGAAGTAGCTAAAGAATATAGTATTAAGAGAAGCAGGCTATCAAAGCGCTGGTGAGGTATCTAGGGCTCTTATACTGTATAGTACAAAAATTAATAACTACTTAATAAACAGTAAGAGAAGGAGCTTATAAAGTATATTAATTACCTCTATAGCTGTAGCCTACTACCTATAAAGCAATAGCTACGCAACTTTACCTTAGAAATCTATAGTAGAGAAGTAGGTAAAGCCTAGCTAGATTACTTCCTTAAGTATTACAAAATCTCTCTAGTTTCTTACTAGACCTTTAGCCTAGATTATAATAGGAAGAGTACTGATTCAGCCTTTAAATATAAGCTCTATTTTAAGCTTCTTTAGTAGAAGATTTAAGAGTATAGGGTATAACTATAGTATACCTATAATATAGATAAGAAGGGCTACCTTATTAGTATACTCTTAAGAATAAAGCAAATCTTCTTAAGATAGAAGTATAAGGAAGGTACCCTTAAGTAGGCTATTTAGGATAGTAACTATAAGTGGATAACCTATATTACTTATATCTATACTAATAGATCTACCCTACCTCTAAGCCTTATCTATTAAGCTACTACTAGTAATATTTAAGATAGCTAGCTATAAGACTTTAACCTAGTAATATATACTACCTTCTTTGCCTTATCTCTAATAGGCTAGATAAATAATAACCTAGGCCTATGCTAGCTAGAATAGGTATTTAACTTAAGAATAAAGAAGTTAGCCTAGAGGGCCTATAGGCTCTTAATCCTAGATAGCTATAGATCTTATGTCTCTATAAAGTTTATTAACTACTATAATTAGAATAAGATTCTACTAGTAGTATACCTACCTTATTTAACCTATATACTATAGCCTCTTAATATAGGCTTATTTAAGCCTCTATTATTAGCTTACTCTAATGGCCTAGTAAGGTTTATATATGAATTAATAGGATTTACAGCCCTTATAAAGTAAGACTTCTTCTACCTATTTAATAAGGCCTAGATAATCTTATTTATAAAGGAGAATATACTCTTAAGCTTTAAAGCCTATAGTATAGAGCTATTCAACCCTTAGAGAATCCTTACTTAATTTAGTAAGCCTACTAGTAGTAGGCCTTCTTCTAGTAAGAGCTCTTAATTAGTTCTTACTACTTAAGATTGGAGATATATTAAGAAGCTTCTTAGTAGTATAGTTAGTAATATATATAATTAATAAGCTAAGCAGCTTAGTAATATAATCTATAGTCTCTTAATCTAGGTTATAACTCTCTAGATAGAGAATCAAGGCCTAAGTAAGGCTCTAGTTAATAAGAAGAAGAAGAGGAAGCGTAGCAAGGCTCTCCTCCTTAAAGCTCCTATATAGTACTATAGTAGAGCTATATTCTATAGTCCCTAAAAGGTTTAGTAAGTACGTAAGTAATAAGCTAAGAAAGATACTGTAGTAGAGCTTCTACGCAATAAAAAAGAGGAGAAGGCAAGGCTTAAGGTAACTAAGAAGCTTAAGAAGGCTTAAATAGCTAAGGAGAAGAGATGTATAAAGGTAGCTATAAGGAAAGCTTAATAGGAAGAGCTAGAGTAAAAGCAACTCTAGAAGTAGGAAGCCTAGCTTACTAAGTAGGCTAACTAGTAGCTTTAAAATAACTATAAGGTAGCTGGGAAGTCTATAAAGGCTCCTTAAGCTTATAGTACTATATAAGAGCAGGTAGTTAATAAGTAATTAGTTATTAAAGTAGTAGAGCTGCTGCAGCAGTAGAATTAATAAGGTAGAACTATTAAGCTCCTAGATTACTATTATAACTAGCTAGTATATGCAATAGAATTACTATAATTAATTACCTACTCTATTAAAAATCTAGATTAATTAATTAACTACTTAGTACTATAGGCCCTTAATTATAGATATACTATATAGTAAATTCTATATATTAGGTAAGGCTGTGCAGCAGCTAATAAGATTTAGTATATCTTAGTATTATGTGTACTTAGCCTATACTAAATCTTATCAGCTAGTATATAGCCTTACCTAATATATAGAATTTACTATATAGTATATCTATAATTAAGGGCCTACAGCACTAAGTAGTTAATTAATTAATCTAGATTTTTAATAGAGTAGGTAATTAATTATAGTGATTCTATTGTGCGTACTAGCTAGTTATAATAGTAATCTAGGAGCTTAATAGTTCTACCTTATTAATTCTGCTGCTGCAGTAGCTCTACTACTTTAATAACTAATTACTTATTAACTACCTACTCTTATATAGTACTATAAGCTTAAGGAGCCTTTATAGACTTCCTAGCTGCCTTACAGTTATTTTGAAGCTGCTAGTTAGCCTACTTAGTAAGCTAGGCTTCCTACTTCTAGAGTTACTTTTACTCTAGCTCTTCCTATTAAGCTTTCCTTATAGCTACCTTTATATATCTCTTCTCCTTAGCTATTTAAGCCTTCTTAAGCTTCTTAGTTACCTTAAGCCTTACCTTCTCCTCTTTTTTATTGTATAGAAGCTCTGCTGTAGTATCTTTCTTAGTTTATTACTTATGTACTTACTAAACCTTTTAGGGACTATAGAATATAGCTCTACTATAGTACTATATAGGAGCTTCAAGGAGGAGAGCCTTGCTATACTTCCTCTTCTTCTTCTTATTAACTAGAGCCTTGCTTAGGCCTTAATTCTCTATCTAGAGAGTTATAACCTAGATTAAGAGACTATAGATTGTATTACTAAGCTGCTTAGCTCATTAATTATATATATTACTAACTATACTACTAAGAAGCTTCTTAATATATCTCTAATCTTAAGTAGTAAGAACTGATTAAGAGCTCTTACTAGAAGAAGGCCTACTACTAGTAGGCTTACTAAATTAAGTAAGGATTCTCTAAGGGTTAAATAGCTCTATACTATAGGCTTTAAAGCTTAAGAGTATATTCTCCTTTGTAAATAAGATCTTCTAGGCCTTATTAAATAGGTAGAAGAAGTCTTACTTTATAAGGGCTATAAATCCTATTAATTTATATATAAATCTTACTAGGCTATTAGAGTAAGGTAATAATAGAGGCTTAAATAAGCCTATATTAAGAGGCTGTAGTATATAGGTTAAATAAGGTAGGTATACTACTAGTAGAATCTTATTCTAATTATAGTAGTTGATAAACTTTATAGAGATATAAGATCTATAGCTATCTAGGATTAAGAGCCTATAGGCCCTCTAGGCTAACTTCTTTATTCTTGAGTTAAATACCTATTCTAGCTAGCATAGGCCTAGCTTATTATTTATCCAGCCTATTAGAGATAAGGCAAAGAAGGTAGTATATATTACTAGGTTAAAGTCTTATAGCTAGCTATCTTAAATATTACTAGTAGTAGCTTAATAGATAAGGCTTAGAGGTAGGGTAGATCTATTAGTATAGATATAAGTAATATAGGTTATCTACTTATAGTTACTATCCTAAATAGCCTACTTAAGGGTACCTTCCTTATACTTCTATCTTAAGAAGATTTACTTTATTCTTAAGAGTATACTAATAAGGTAGCCCTTCTTATCTATATTATAGGTATACTGTAGCTATACCCTATACTCTTAAATCTTCTACTAAAGAAGCTTAAAATAGAGCTTATATTTAAAGGCTGAATTAGTACTCTTCCTATTATAATCTAGGCTAAAGGTCTAGTAAGAAACTAGAGAGATTTTGTAATGCTTGAGGAAGTAATCTAGCTAGGCTTTACCTACTTCTCTACTATAGATTTCTAAGGTAAAGTTACGTAGCTATTACTTTATAGGTAGTAGGCTATAGCTGTAGAGGTAATTAATGTACTTTATAAGCTCCTTCTCTTGCTATTTATTAAGTAGTTGTTGATTTTCGTACTGTGCAGCATAAGAGCCCTAGATACCTTACTAGTGCTTTAATAGCCTGCTTCTCTTAATACTATATTCTTTAGCTACTTCAGTGTAACTAAATAATTCTCCTAGCTCTAGGGATTCTAAATGTGTAAGCGCTTCCTCGATACGGTCCATATTGGTGGAGTTACAATAATATCAAAATTCGGTAAATTCCGGTGTAGGTGTGCGTCAGGCGAGGCCGTGCGCCGGCTGATAAGATTTAGTATCAGTATCTCAAGCTCGATCGATCAGAACAATAGACCAATTCCTTCAACCTCAACCTGCACTACCACCAAGCTTACAGTTATGAGCCCGGCCTAGCCGATCAATATCAACCTGCTGAGTTCACTGATCAGCTTCAATTCTATTGATCTCTACTATCCGTTGATCTATCCTAGTTGTCGATACCTACCTCACCGATCAATATCGATCAATATCGACCAATATCGATCAATTTCAATCCAAATTTTCCACCGATATCGATCCTCACCAAACGCGAAAACCCTACGGTTGATCACCTTGAACGCGTCAATCAACAACAAACAAAATGACGAAATACGATGACGTCAGCCTTGCTAATAGAGTTATCCTTTAAGGCTCTAATCAATAGGACCTCTAGTTCTTTATAATTAAGGATCTAGCAATCTCTGTACAGGTTTGGATATATATTGATCCTAACAAGCCTGTTAACCTACTACAGGCACTGATTAAGCCTGAGGCTCTAGAACTGATGCTCTATACACCTGATTTAATCAATAGTAATAATAATACCCTGTAAACAGCCTTACAGCAGGAAGCAATAATTCAGGCAGATTAATAGCCTAGGATTATCTACCTATTAGTAGATGAAAACAACTTCTATAGAATACAGATGGCGCAGTATTTATCCAAGATGAAGGAATTTTACTGAACTGAGGATTAACTTAATTAGATCTACGCTTAGATTACCAAATCCATCTATCCAGACCTGTTACCCTATATTAAGAGGTTCTTAATATCTTATAAACGTCTTTAGGTGCTCCAACAAAGGTTCTTACCATTAATAATTAATTAAGAACAATAAATTCTTCATGAATATATAAAAGCTCGTACCCTAAGCTTATAAAGGATTAATATAGAAAACTGGTGTAATAAATATATCACTGCCTACAATAACGCCAGATTAATTAATCTTCCTAATATTACCAGCTAGAGAGCTTAGAAAGATCTGCTTAGAGCCTTTAAACAAGTTAATAGCAAATATAGAGCTATATTATTATACAAAATAATAGGTAAGGAAAAGTACTATAGGATAGATATACCTCTTAGGATAGAGGTAACTCAGTTAATTACTAAGTTCCTATCTTATATTAGAATAACTAGAATAAAAGCTAATATTATTAGAGGTACCTACGCAGCTACCCTAGATAATTAGGAATCTCTATATAGAAAAAGGAGGCTAGGTAATACTCTAATTAATAGAAAGCCTAATAAGCCCTACCTTTGTAGAGATAATTATTTCTAGAGTAGCTGCCTATATATCAATCCTTATCTGAAATCAGGTGGATTTATTATTAACCCTAAGAAAAGCGCCAAGATTACTTAATTCAACGCTACTAAAAAAGGCAAGGATATCCTATTAAAGGTACAAGTAAACAGCCTCTACTATAAGCTAGATTAAGAAAATTAATAGAAAAAGACCTTACCACTTCTATCTAAAGGTACTCTAGATTACTTTATAATTGACTTAAGCAACTACTACTAAGGTACTTAATTAACTAATAAGACCTATGCTACCTTCTTATACGCTAGTAATAATAGCTCTTCTCTTATTAACTATTGGATACTAGATCCTAGATCTAATATCTATATTAATAATAACTATATTAGATTTAGGTAGCTATATCTAGTAATACTAGATAATATTATCTAATTAGGACCTACTAAAGTATAGATATTAGGTTAGGGAAACATTAATATTATAATCTTAATGCCTACTAGTATTAAAACTACTATATTAAGGGAGGTTACCTATATCCTATCCTTCTTTACTAGTATTATATTACTAGATCAACTATCCTTGGAGGATATCCACTTTGACTTAGGAAGAAATATCCTATATTAAAAAACAGGGGAATCCTAGTAAGATGTTGTTAATCTTATAAAGTAAGGAGGCTATTAGATTATTGCTCAGTAACCTTTAGTAACTAATTAGGAGCTACTAATAATACTATTCTTAGTATATACAGCTAATTAGAGGAGACCTTAGAGATCTGCTAAGCCTAGACTATAGAGATTACTTATAAAAATAATACTCTATAAGATAATAGGCTATATAGGTTATAAGGTAATTAATTACCTACTAGATAATATTGATAGGATAACTTCCCCTTTAGGCCTAGCTCTAAATACTTTAGATTATAAGTAATACGTGATTAATAAAGCTTATAAGGTTATATTACAACGCTTTAGCTATGCCCTTAGAGCTTCCCACCCTTTTAAGACTCTAGTAATCAACCTAATTGGGCTAGATAACATCAGCTATAATAATACTCAATACGTTTTCTACGCCTTCTACCTATTTATAAAGTTTAATTTTATATATCTAATTAATAAAAAGAATAAATCAATAATAAGGCAGGTTCTTATAAGATTGGATGAACTTATAAAATAACAATTCAATACTAAGATTAACTTTCTAATAGTAGATGATAAGTGTAGATATAGCCTTAATGATAATTTAGCTTAAGCCTATTATATTAATAATGGGATTACCTTCTAAATTAGATTACCTTACACGGAGGAGCAAAACGGCTCTGCTAAACAATTAGGGAAGAGCCTTATTAAGTATTTAAGATATATAAGAGAAGCTAGTAATCTCCTAATTAGGCTAGCCCCTAAGATATATATATCTACTATATACCTTCTTAACTGTACGCCTATAAAGAGCCTTAATTAGAAGACCCCTTATAAGCTAGCCTATTAGAAGAAGCCTTCAATTACTTATATAAGGATATTTAGCTACTAAGCCTATGCTCTGTGTACCTAGATCTCTAGGGGGGATAAGCTTACTGTATAAGCTCTTATTAGATATCTAGTAGGCTATAATAGCTCTAATATCTATTAAATATGGATCCTAAAAGGAAAAGGAGATAAAACAACGAAGGTTATTTAAACCTACAACGTAACATTTAAGGAGGATCTATTCTACGCTAAAGATATATTAGACTAACTTAGGGGTACTAAGCTTTAGCAGGTAATCTATA
>ML977594.1:0-55321 GCA_010015725.1 Amniculicola lignicola CBS 123094 | reverse complement strand
GTAATTAACAAATATTAGGCTACCTTTATATCAATATTAATTAATAGCTTAAAAACTTGATTCTATTAAAGCAAGTTACCTCCTAAGCCTAAGCACCTTAGGGAGGTTGAAAAGCTTTAATATCCTTATAAATAAGGCTTTCATTAGGTAATATAGCTTAAGATTACTACTGTAAAGTGAAAAGAGACCTATTAGCTTATTACCTAGGAAGACTTCAATAACTAGGCTAAGCCTAAGGCTCTACTACTTATATAGGTATTTAAATACAAGCTAGATAATAAAGGATATCTATAGAAATATAAGGCTTAGATCTATGTAAGAGGTAACCTATAATTAATAGCTAAAGATACCTATGTAGCTACGCTAGCTATAAGGATATTTAGGGGCCTTATAGCAATTACAGCTTACTTTAATATAGAGATCCATTAATATAATGCTATAAATACCTTTACTAACGTAAAGCTCACAACCCCTGTATACTACTTACTACCTAAAGGTTTTTTTAGATATAGATTACCTCTGGAAGCTCCAGTAAGCCCTATATAGATTAAAGTCCTTACTAGCTCTATAGTATTAGGAACTAACTAAGACACTCTTAGCCTTAGGCCTTATACTAATAAAAGATACTCCCTACCTATAGATATCTAATTAGCTGATTATCTTCTTCTATATTAATGATATTATTATTCTAGTAAAACCAGCCTATATTACAGTAATAGATGATTTTAAATAGAAACTGCTTAAGAAATATAAGATCAGAGCTCTAGGAGACCTATTAACCTTCTATAGGATACAAATCTATAGAGATTAATAAATAGGGTAAATTTGGCTCTTATAAGCTTTATATATTAATAAACTCAGCCTTAGATTTTAATCCTCTAAGTTAATTACCAGAAAAAGGTTTCCACCAATGCTAATACCTATTAAGGAGCTACTTCTATCTAACTAGCCTACAGATCAAGCAAATATATATTAATATTCTTAGCTGGTTGGCTTAATTGGATATATTATAGTAGTATTACAACCTAATATTATAAAATCTCACTCTAAATTGGCTGAGTTTCTTATAAATCCATTGTCTCATTATATTACTGCAGCCTATTAGGTAATCAACTACCTTATAGGAATAAGGGATCTATTAATCTACTATAATTCATTAATTACAACTAATTTAGCCTATATTAATAAGGAACCTACCTTCCTTAGAGCAGCTAATGCCTCCTATGCAGATTACAAAATAATATATAAAAGCTCTTAGGGGTATATCTTCTTCCTATTTAGAGGACTAATTAATTGGAAGGTAACCCTATAACGCTATATTACTAAATTAATAACTAAGGCAGAGCTGATTATAGCCTTATTAGCTAGTACTAAGTTGATTTAGTAGTAGTAAGTATTTAAAGACCTTAAGTTTAACCCTAATAATAAGCAAATCCTATATTATAATAATAAACAAATAATCCAACTAGTTACTAAGGCAACGCCTAGACTAAAAACTACCCTACGTTATATAGATATCTATTACTACTGGCTCTAAGAAGGAGTATAGAATAATACTATTAATCTAGCCTATATCTAATTAAATAATTAGCTAGCTGATAGCCTTACAAAGCTCCTTCCTTAGTAATACTATAAGAATTAGCTATCCTTGCTATATATAGAAAAATTTCCAATTAAAATAGATTAACTAAACAAACCTCCTTAGGATAAAAAATAGGTAGCCTTATTTAGTAACCTCCTTAGGATGAAAAATAGGTAGCCTTATTTAGTAACCTCCTTAGGATAAAAAACAGGCAACCTTATTTATTAAGATAATAAACTACTGACCTTATTAAGATAATAAACTACTAACCTTATTAAGATAAAAAATCAGCCTTATTAAGATAATAAACTGCTAACCTTATTAAGATAAAAAATCAGCCTTATTAAGATAATAAACTGCTAACCCTATTAAGATAAGAAAGATATTTCCTATATTTCCTATGTATATTAGATACTCTTTCTCTTATTTTACTAGCAAAGCTAGGTTTTGGAGAGTTTTATTAAGGCTAATATTATTAATATTATTACTTATATCTATCAAAACCTTGTATAGATAAACTAGCTGAGTTGTCAGCTTCAAACAAGTTTGAATCTGAAGGGGGTATGTAAGCTGGATATGAGCCTTGGCATATATCTTGGCATCACGTGTACTTAGCCTATATCAGTATCTCAAGCTCGATCGATCAGAACAAGAGACCAATTCCTTCAACCTCAACCTGCACCACCACCAAGCTTACAGAAAATGATTGGCTCATGGACAAACCTTCCTGATCCTTTTCCCACACCCCGCTAAGCTTCCTTCACAAGCTTCCCTTGTAAGCTTCCTTCCCTCGCAAACTTCCCTCGCCCCCAACACGTTACGTTAGCCAAGAGATTTCGTCATAGGCTAACGCTAAAGCTGCCACAGCCATATCCAATAGATGAGAGAAGTGAGGCATTATCCGTCCCGTTGACGAGTTTAATATTGTGCTTGCGCAAGTCGTGAGAATACTCTATAGCTTCTGCGTGATTAAGCCGTTCATCCATCTGAATCTAAAGCATTTGTGCCCAATTTCCTCTGGATTGTTGGCTATTTTTGGGCTCCTAACCAAATCAGCCGTCCAACCTGCCCCACCTACCTCTAGTTTCTGCCATCTTTGTCAATTCTCTCTGCAAAAACTCCCTCAAGATTAACCACCAGTCAAGCTTTGACTATGACTTTAGTGCCTAGCTTGACTGTTTATGCTAATAATTTCATCCAACTACGCGCTGAGGTCCGTGTGCCACGCTGCAGAGAGAAAATGCATTTATCGCAAACCCTGCACTGCAAGTGTTAACGATCGCTAACTTGTGCGAAGCGCAGCTTTGAGCCTTGCTATATCAGATTTACAAACATTCTAGATAACAATAACTAAGAAGTGCCTCTGCAAACTTGTCTCTCTGTTATAGTTAATCTATACTGCTTAACTACAAGAGGGTCAAGGACGTCGCTATAGTAAGTTAGTTTGTGTAATCATTGGAGGTACAGACTAATACATTATTAGCCTTTCACTGTAGAAGAACTCGATTCAACCGTAGATTTTACAACGGACGACACTGAAAGTACCCTGAAGTAGGTTGTAGGGAAGGGTTAGTGTGTGTACTAGCAGGGTTGCTATATTACTATGTATAAAACAGATAGCAAAGGGACTAGGGGCAAGCTGATAGAAATCCCAGAGCGTGATAGGCAAGGCACCGTAGCTTCAAATATTGAACTGTATTTTGGTGGTACAGGTGGGAAAGTGAAGTGAGGATAGCATTGCGCGTGGTCAATCGTAAGGGTCTTATTTGATTGTACACTTTATCTTCTGCTATACAATTTGTCTCTTATTTTAGCACCTTCTCTAAGTCCTAAGTTTAGGTTGATAACAGCCCCAACGCTAGGGTCACTTGGGATGATCATTGAGGCACACCTTATGGCATGAGTTCCATTCTGCCGTTCCTCCTAGTAAATATAACTGGCTTTGATTGCCTCGTATATTTCATAACCGAACAGCTTTTTGATGGCTTCGTGATGGACGCCTTGTAAAGTGATTTCAGGGCTGGTCAGTGTAACTCCATTGTGTAGAACAACCTGTTGAGCCTGGACTGCTGATTCAACCTCCACATGTACATTGAATAATATCATTGCTACATATTGTACCTTAGACTCTGTAATTGCTAGACTTATAACGCAATCAACTTTCCCGACATAAGGAAAGGCCATTGTTATGGCAGCTTTCCAGCTGGTTATCCCATCCCTCTCTATAAGGTCCCTTCTGATTGCACTACTTATGTATTTAGGGAAAATATCTGCCTCCTCAAGAGAAGTATCTGAGAGAACTTGCTGTTGTTCGCTAGAGATAACGCTGATATTGGTGTGGGAGGTATTAAGGCTCTCTAATGGACTGCGTTGCGTTGAGCTTGGAAGGGCTGTAGAGCTCATTGAATAAGCTGGAGATGTTGAGAATAAGTTTTCTTGAGGTTCTTAATCCTTTGTTGGAGGCAGAAGGCCTGGGTAAATAGATTAAAGGTGGGAACGTGAATAGGTGAACAACTTACGGCGACGTTTTGGTTCCTGCAACATTTTGCTAATAGCGGCTTGGACAGTAGAGTGGGGTATAATTTTGGCCACTCTCTCCGCAGTCAGTCTCCTGTCTTTGATGGAGTGGTTTTGAAAAACAGCCATGGCTTCGACTTGAGCCTGTCGTCCTTCGAAATGACCCTCGCCTGGCGTCGCAAGGAAGTATGCTAGCCAAGCTTTGAATCCCGCATTCAGAAAGATCCGTTCTGTACAGTCTGGTCCAGAAGTCGTCGCTTTGGCCAATGCCGCATCAAGTCCGTATGGCGTTTTCGTTCGCGTCCACTCAGATACAAGATATTTGCGAAATATCTGGATTGAATCTTCGATTACATATTCGTCTGGTTCAGAATATGCCTCAATTGAATCTGGACATGCGATGTCTCCATGCGAGCGATCTTCCATCGGCAGGTCAACGTGGGGGAGGAGTCACTGGATAACGTTACCAAGGCTGAGGAACCTGGCGAGGGAACCTTACGAAGTTGCAGACGGAAACGCACAGTGAGCCTCGCACAAGTGCAATTGGCATGGACAGGGATGGCGCTCTGCGGACATTGCCCACCGATAGAATCTAAGGTATGCTCAGTGTTAGATACCTTCTCGTTCCTCTGCACGGCTGGAATTGCGTAGGGAAGTTTGTGGGAGCTGGATGATGCCTGGAGCGACCCCGTTCGGCTTATTGCCACTTGGCTAGTTTTCATTGGGCAGGGAATCTTCGGATCAAACTGGCTTAAAGCTTTGATTGGTGCAGCCTCTTTTCGGTGCATGCCCGTGCGTTCGGCCTGTCAATCACCTCTAAAGCTGGCAAAGACACTAGGCAACTATATGGCGTCTTGCCGTTTTAAGGGCCTCATTGCGGACACTAAGATTTCCAAAACTAGAGCGAGTCCCGAAACTGAGCACCAGAAACGGAATCCACAGCGGGGACCAGAATGGGACCCATTGAACCGGGCGCAGCCGCACCCTAGCGCGGGGAAGTAACTTAGTTGAAATAGCGACAGCGTGATTTAGAAGGTTGATGTGCCTCATCCTTAGACGCTCGCAGGCTTATCGTTTCGCAGCCGGTGAAGAATTAGGGAGGTGGCAAGGCAGCGAGTTGGGTCGCACCCAGAAGAGGGAGTTCTGGCTTCTGCAAGCAACGTTTTTGGGAGGATGACCAGCGGTACAGACCGGCGAACCGGTATGTCTGCCTGGTGCTTGGGCAACTAAGAACAGGGCTAGGCAGGTCAAAGACACCTCTCAACGTCACCTTTGTATCGTTCGTGCATTCACTAGGTGGGACTATGTACATCTACGAGTCAGACACGCAGATGCTTCATTATTGATGCCTACGAGGACCTCGTATTTATTGAGTCCTAACCAAAACTCTTAGCAAGAACTTCAGCAAAGATATCTTTGCAACAACACAAGCTTTTCTCTTAGTTCTTCCTTAATAATGTAGAGTAAGTACTACTCTACACATGTTTGAAGATTTAAAAGGTTTGATCTCTCTGTTGTGTTGTAAGGTAGCTTTGCGCAAGGTAACAATATCTGGTTTTGGTGTGGGGTATGCCTCAATAAATACGAGCTCCTCGTATGGTATCCAATCACAACTCACGCCACTTCAACACAGGCAGTCTGGTGCAGTCGGCTGCAGGTGATCGCTTCTCAAAACACCTCTATGGTACAGTATTTATAGGCCATCTCGCTCATAAGTCTTCAAATTTAATCAAGTGCTTTTTTTTCCACAAACGAAAACATGGAGTCCTCATCCTCAACCCAGGCATCCGCCGGCGGCGGCGGCCAGGGCAACAAACCCAACTCCGGATCGAAAAGAGAGCCAAAATCCACGGATGGACTCGAGGAAGCGGTTAGAAAGAATGATCCAGACCTTGCCGCAGTGGTCAAGAAAGGGCGGGACTCTAAAGAAAAACGGCAAAACGCCTCAAACGGATAAATATGGTTCTCCGGTAAGGACTCATAGCTTCCTATCTTCGATGCTCAACTGACTAGCACGCAGGATCATCTTTCAACGTGCGGTAAGACTACTCGGGCCCAACGGTTCTTAGTCAGAAAATTTTTGATCAAAAATTTTCTGACTAAGAACCGTTGGGCCCGAGTACAATATTGCTGACTGGAAGTATTCTGATTACTTTAGACTAAGTTATATGACTCGTTATGGAGAGATGCATTTTCGGGATGGGTAAGAGTTTTTATGTCAAATTTGAGTTCAGCGGAGACTGAGCGGAGCGTCGACGGGATTTGCTGAGCCATGTTATACACGCAAAATCAAGCAATTTTCCTCTCTTGTGAATTCCGAGCGATCACCGTGCAGCGAGATTGATGTGGAAAGTCCGCGGACAAGAAATCCTTATGCAAGTCACGTGATCCAAGCCACATATCTCGGAGTTTTCGATTGGACTACCGTTACCCTGCCAAGGCGCTACTCGGCCGGATTTATCTTAGCCTCAACAATCGAAAAGTGGTGGTCCAGATCAACACACCCCCACCAAGCCCAGCAGAAATATTCCAAAATCTAGCCTCCTTCTCCTGCCTTCACGACGCGGCGCGCAGTTTTCTTAATGCGAGTTAATCGTAACGTTCTTAGCGCAAGTCAGACCGCCGAGAAGCGTTGGCTTAAGTTCCTCGCCTCATTCGATCATACAGATGACCGTAGGTCCCGCATCGAAGAGATTGCATCACATCATCGGCAGGGAAAGGTCTGTAGAGTAATCCAACGGTTTCAAGGAGCTTTCAATTACTGTTTCAGGCTCCGCTTCGACGAGGACGGAGAGGAATGGATTCTCCGCTTTCCCGTGCTAGGAAACACCATGAACCCACTGGCCAAGGCTCAAAATGAAGTTGCTGTCATGCACTTTCTTAGAGAGAAGACGACAATACCTGTTCCGAAAGTGATAGCCTTTAGTGTGGCTACGGGCGATTTTGTCGGTCTTGGGCCATACATTATTATGGAATTCGTTGATGGGATTCCTCTGGACGATGTGCTTCTGGACGAGAAAGATGGGAGGCTGAGGGACGTCTCCGACTCGGTTCTTGAAAAGATTTACAGGCAAATCGCCCGCATCTATCTTCAGCTCTTTACCCACAGCTTTCCAAAGATAGGTGCGTTGTCCATGGAAGAAACAGAGTCGGATCGCGTGTGGTCTGTTACGTCGGGACCGTTGACTTTCAAAATGAACGAGATAGAGAGGATGGGAGGAGTGAGAGTTGGAGGTTGGTCTTCTTATCACAGACTGGTTCATGCTCTGACAGACATTCCGCAGCTTCGGATGCACCTTATGACTCTACCATCGATTATTTTAATGCTCTGGCGGAACAGAGCTTGCTTCATCTCCGCAACAATCCGCTAGCCAGCCAAGACGAAGAAGAAGCACGCGGTGACTACCAGTCTATCTATACACTCAAGCTGATGGCTAAGCACTTTGCTGCCAAACACGACACTCCGTTCCGGCTATTCTGCGATGATCTGCGGTTTGGAAATATCCTTGTGGACAAATCGTATACGATTGTCGCAATCATTGACTGGGAATTCTGCTACGCTGCCCCGGCCGCTTTCCTCTGCTCTCCACCGTGGTGGCTTACGGGAACCGAACCGTTCGAATGGAGTGACCGTGATCTGGAAAATTATGACGCAAAATTAAAAGTGTTCCTTGAGCTACTGGAGGAGGAGGAGGAGGAAGGTCGCTATGGGCTCGGACACACCCTCTCTAGTCTGATGCGAGAATTCAGGCGGGACGGAACTTTCTGGTACAATCTGGCGATCCGGGAAAGCTTTCCATTAGCGGGAGTTATGAGACATTGCTTGGATACCAAACCTTTCCAAAATCCCCAATCACCGGATGACCTAGAAGAGTTCAGCAGATGTAAAATGAATCAGCGCCAGGAATACGAAAATTTCATACGCACCAGGGAGGCAAATCAAGGAGACGGGCGGCATATCAGTCAACTGGGACAAGAAAATGATGGGATAGCTCTTTAGCACAATATCAAGAGATGTGTGGCCGGCGAAGCCTTAGACTTGCAGAAGATTAGTGATTGTTTGAGCACATTGTCATACCCACGTACAGCAAGCCGCGACCATCACTATGGCCGGATTAGCTGTTGTTCCGTGCAGATCGATTGATCGAAGCATTGCTTGGACAGCAATTCCCCACCTTCACTTGGCTTCTTAGATGATGCAGGTTGAGTGGCTACGCTAATGTTGACTAGTATTTTGCTCGGCTTCCGCTTCTGTGTCCTCAAAGCCGGCCTTGTATCTAGTCTCGACCCCAACCAGGCTAATACAATTGCTATTCGAGTTGCTCAAGCATCGCTGCTGAACCAGATCGCAGTCGAGGTCGGCGTCGGTCTCAGGGACGCGCCAGTGATCCTACGAGACGTGGACGGGGTAACTTATTTGGCTGCAGAAAGTGACTTGTCAGCGGCGCGCGGCCATGGCGAATTGACTGTAGCTGTGACTGACAGGTGCAATGGCTGACAAAGTAGAAGATGTCGCCATCGGCAGTGACCAACGGCGCACCTTGCTCACACACGTTGCTGCCGTTGGCTGAGCAAGTGAGCGAACTAGCCAGTGCTCTAGCTGTTGTCGGAGATAATGCTGCAGATGGGGAGGGCTACATCGTAGTCAACTATGTCCCCGTTGTCTAGGGTGGGCAGCTTGATGAGTGTATTGCAGTCCGGATAGTAGGGGTAGCGCACTACGAGCGTTGGAACGCTGAGGAAGGGCGCAGTTTAACAGCGGACATAAGAGGTGCTCTGCGTTGCTCTCAGCTTTACTGCTATCACCTTCTGTCACCTCCAAATCCCCATGCCATTGCAAGCCTCCCTCTAATAAGTATAGACTGTCTACCGCTAGCTCCGCCAGAAGAGCACTATAATTGGGGCCATCTTTCTCTATAACCGTGGTCTGCATAAATGCATCCTGCGATCCTAAACACTAGACGTTGCCACTAATACCTTCTGTAATACTAAGTGAGGTGCGCCTGGAAGCTGCGCCTCACAACTAAGGGTTATACAGGAAATAGGTCTGGATACGCTTCATTAAGGTTTTCTACAATGTCTAGGGAATGGTTAGCTTTGTCCAATTTAAAGTCGCAGTTGTTCCGGCATGCATGAATCTCCGCCACCTAATTCTACCATTAAATCCAGCCACCTCATCACCATCCAATCTCAGCTCTTCCTTAAATCTATGCCTAATACACTCTAATTATCTCCGTATAACGCCTACGTATGAAGTTGCCCCACTCCTATATAAATCCTAAGCCGCTTACTAGGTTATGGTAGTGCTATGTTTGAGAGTTGAATGTGATCGTTCTACTTACTATCAGCACCCTATTAGCACAGAGACTACGTTATATCCCCTCTCTTGCCAACTAACAAGCATAGTATACTGTAATACTATGCCTCTCCAGCGGCTTGAGCTCCTCTTTAAGTGCACTAGATATTGGCTCCTGTCTTAGCAGGTTAAGTAGTTCAATGCGCTAGAGTCTATCTTCGTATGAATATACCCTTATCTAACATATCCTTAATTCTAGGCCAATCTAATCCAGTCTTATTGTAGGTGGACCTAGGTCAAAGTAATAGGTTCAGCGGTGAGGGTACAGAAATTGTACTCTCTGCTAAGGCTGTCACTCAGCTTGTTACTGGAGGTGTAGGCTGATTTCTGCCACCTAGATATAGCTTAAGTGCTACCTAGCATGTCACTTATTGCAGTTTTTGTTGTACTATTGAACATGGAGGGAACAACAAGGACCTAGCTATATTCATCAATGATCTAGATAAACGTTGAGGGTGTATACGAAAAGGAGGACATAGGTAATAGACTATAGTGCCTTCTTACCTTTCTGCAAGGCTTTGAATGCGTAGATAGTAGTTAGAGAAGGTGAGGTTTGGGCGACAAGGAGGTGGCTGAGCCAAAGGTAGCAGTCTTAGCTGAAACAAAGCTGTACGTGACTAGGAAAGTATAGCTGAGTGTTGAGTTCCCTAAATAGGCCCCTTCGTTCATGCTCAGGGGTTGTGCAGGTCCAGTTTTGGACCTTCTAACATGTACTCAGGCTCAGATCAGGGGTCTCCTGGAGCGACTCACCCTCAGCTCAGGTTAAAGCAGCGACTGCTCAGGCTAGTGACTGTAACCGGAACTGGTCGCATGAAAGAAGTTTGCCTGTCTCTATAGGTAGGTACCTATATATAGCTCTAAGGGTATTATTATAGAGGGCCTATTATAGAGGTTTATAGAGAGGGTTAGTAATATTAAGGTATAATAGTAAGATTCTTCTATATACTTTTAGTTTACTTGAAAGTTAGACTTGTAGAGCTGTATAGTTCAGCTATAGCTGCATGCTGACGTGGTTGCGGCATACCCACACAGCCTGCATCCCACGTGAGTACCCCCGCAGCGTGACGCACAACCATGCGATATGCTGAGCTCCACTCCTGCTGATTCTTCGACAGTTGATCGCTCTATGAACGAGCTTCGGATACACCTGTCTCAATGGAGTGGCGAGATGATTTAATTAATCTCCAGGTGCGAAATCATCGGATGCTATGGTTCCTGCCCCCAACGGATCTCAGTAGGCTCATTACGCGGGACAGAATTCGCCTGATTCTCTCAAGCCATGTGAAGAACGAACGAGACCTTGCCAAGTTCACCGAATTCATATGTAAACAGTACATCAAAGTTCTCGCCATCTTATTGATCAATAACAATGAGAAACGCATACTGGATTTCGTTCAGCGCCGGGAGGATGATGACTGCCTCCCATTCTCAGAGGACACTTTGCAATTTCTAGCCCGACCAACAAAGAATATCCCTTCGACTATCCTAAGAAACCAGTGGTCAGTCATGCCTCTGAGACTGAGCAAAGATTCCTTAAAAGACTTCCACTATGTTGTAAAAGAGGAGCTCATCTTGCCATTCATCGAGGAGACATTTATCGGAGGAGGAGCGTTTGGCAGAGTGTACAAAGTTGCTGTACTAGCAGAATGCCAAACACTACTAGAATCGCACAAAATGGTGGTATGCAGCAGCATGTAGAACTCGCGGTGGTCTTGAGCTAACGTTATTCCAGATGGTTGAATCGCAACCGGCCAAAAGAAGCCTCAACGTTGTTCATATCGCCCGCAAAGAGCTGGCAAGGGGTCCCGGTGCCGCAAGCGAAGGCTCCATTCTGAGGCTTTTAACGCAATTGGAGCATCCGAATATTGTCGAATTCCTCGGCTCATACACCTACTCCACGTTGTGGAACTTGCTATTTCCTTTCCATCCCCTTAACATGGAGGAATTTCTCAGGCGACCGTTAGAACTTCGCAAAAACATAGTCTACCAAAGCATTTACGGCCTGGCTGACGCGATTCGCGCTATTCACGACTTCACAATGAAAGATGGCAACAATCTGATCACTGGAATCGGCTACCACCACGATTTGAGTCCAGCAAATATACTGGTGGATGGGGACCGATTTGTCATCACCGACTTCGGACTGTCTAGATTGAAGCTTGACGGCCAAGACTCAAAGACAAAGCTGAAGGGTGGCCACGAAGACTATCTCGGCCCAGAAGCATACGATTACGATCAGGGCAGAAACTTGACAGTTGGGAGAAGCCTTGATATCTGGGCCTTCGGATGTATCTCTAGCGAGATCGCAGCGCTGACCGCAGGGCTATCAGTTAAAGATTTCCACGATGGGAGGAAGGGCACTCATGAGGGAAAGTTAGCTGTCACTGATCATGCTTTTCACATGGATGGGGAGACCCATCCTTTGGTAAAATCTGTGCTGGAACAAATTGTGCTGCAGAGTGCCGACGAACCGTCGAAAGCCTTTGTTCGGTCAGCACTTGAGATGCTCCATCCGGATCCGCAGGAACGAATAGCGGCTGGGGACGTTGCAGACAGACTAGCACTAGTTGCAGTACAATCGGCCTACCTATTTGCGGTGCAAAGTCTTGATCCGAAGCCACTCCTTGCAAAGGGCGATATTGATAATGCGGCATTCTACCTCCTGGAGCGCACGAGGTTGGAATCATGGTGGACAACGTACTATCAGTTATCAGAGCCGCGCGTCTACAAGCAAGTACATGATCTCCTCAGTCTTTTGAACACCATTGGAAACAGCCTAAACGAGGACCGCATACGAACCGATGCGGTCGGTGCTCCGGGAGGCATCTTGCGGAACCTATGGCAGGCGATAGACGCAATTCATTCTCACCTTCCTATCGAAGCCAGACAGATTGCTGCGACTCAGTGGAGTTCTACCGTCTGCGAATGCGAAGACACAGCCATCTTGGGCGCCATCCGACGTGCTCGGAGATTTGACAGATACGGTGACGTTGGAGCCAACGCAACCATGAAGTATTTCCTGGAATCGCTCTCGAGTTCTTTAGCAAATGGAGAGAATCGACGATTGGTGAGCCGAGAATACGTGGAATATGAGAAAGTATCATTTCCAACCAAAGTCACTGGGAATGGCATTTCAGTACCTGGCAACCCATCGAGAACCATCGGCACTTATCAGCTTTCGGGGGCATCGCACGCTGTACTCATCGAGTGGAAGCAATACAACCCGCCCTTGGATGACGCTAGTTCTCGGGACGAACTTCACAATCGCATGGACGCACTTGTCAATCTCCTTGACCCTGAGGAGACACCACGCCCAGCATTACCACATGCAAATCGGGTACTCGAATGCGTGGGATACTTCCATGAACGAAATAACCACAAGTTCGGGTTCTTGTTTCCTCTGACTACTGAGCGTCCGGAATCCTGTCGCATCTACTCAGTCCATCAATACATTGCCATCACTGATCTCGATCTCGAGGACGATCACATCAAGCGACCCGATTTGGGACACCAGTTTCAGCTTGCCACTGGACTTGCCTTTTGCTTGTGGAGCTTTCATATCGCGGGCTGGGTCCACAAGAACATCAGTTCCCACCAAGTGATATGTTTGGCTCAATCCGTGGCCGACATTCATTTCACATTTGGTGCTAGTGCTCTTGCTGGATTCATTCATAGCAGGCCTGAAGCGTCCGAAGTCACTCTCGGGCCCATTGATGAAGAGTCGGAATGCTATAAACATCCTCGTTATCTGCCCAATGTTCGCTTCAGGCGAGCGTTTGATTACTACAGCCTTGGGATCGTTCTCCTTGAACTCGGAACTTGGTCAACTATGGAGTCACTGCGTTCATATCATTCTGAAACAAACATTGAAGACTTTAAGGAGACTCTCTTAAGCACATATGTTCCATTGCTGAGAGAAAGAAGAGGAAGCATCTACGAAAGTGTCGTGCGCTCATGCTTGGAATTCGAAAAGCTATGCCCGAACACTGACAAGGACACGGAGCTTCACTTCTTCAAGCGCAACGTTCTTGATGCGCTCGCCCAGTGTAACGCCTGATCTTTTAGCTCGGGATTTACGGGAGCTTAATGAATGTCAAGGCATGATATGTTTCGTATTTGTACTGCTCCGGTCCCACACGGTAGCTTTCAGGAATGTGAGAATCATGAGCACAACTGTCGCAGTTGTAAATGTCGCTGCATGTATGGCGACTTTGCGTCGATCGGTACCGTGTCCGTCGGATATGAATGCTGTGACAAAACCGGTACTGAAGAGAGCCTTAAACTTATTAGCATACGTCCGTGAGCTGCTCGGGGTTCCCTTTATATGTACGGCCATGAAAGAACCTGGAAGATATATCATTGTGATCAAGGCGATTTGCTTCATGGCTCTAGAATCCCCTTTGGCCGCTTCTCCGAGCTCAAGCAACAACCGACCATCAGATTGGCACATCTTTGTCAATGTGTCCACTGACGCAGTATGTCCCACAAGAGCTTCCTCATGCCGTGATGAGAGCATCGTTGTTATCTAGCTCACACATTAGAGGTTGAGGGGACATTGGGACTGCTGTGTGGTCATACCAGATCAGATAGCTGCTTTATCTGCGCAATCATGTCCGAGGCAAACTTTTCGTTGACGGTGAACTCGCATAGAATCTGATGGAATTGAAGACGCAACACGCCAGCATCATTTTGACCTGTAACTCCAAAGAGCATCTTTATCGCCGTAAGCGTTTGTTTGCTGGACTCCAAAGCAGCTATGCTGTCGTGTAGTATCTCAGATTGCCACTGGAGATCCTGGAGAGCGGTCAAGTAGGTCTCAAGATTCACGGTACGGTGACCACGGCGTATTCGATGATGCTAGTTATTTGGCCTCATCAATACGCGCATTTCCCCATAGCAGTCCTATCAAAACGTACCTTCTCTCTTATGTCGTTGCCACAACAGCGTAGAAACGGTTTCCAGGGCCTCAGAGTCGCTCGAAACAATAACAAGTGCGCCTCAACATGAGTCGTTGCGTCTTTCGAGAGGCCATGCAGGGTTTTCGACAACCGATTGACTTGCTTTGCCGCTTGTAAGAAAGTCCAGGAGGATGAATGGGGACTTCGATGTTTGTGCGACACCCCCATCTTCCTTAGTGACCATGGCCAACTCTCCCGGCCCGTTTTTGATATGTACTGGATCTCGTAGCAGATGTCTTGTTCCATACATCAGTTCCACATACACACAGGGTTGAGGATGCAACTGACCAAAGCCTTGGGAACCATCGCATCTCTCTTCCAGTCGGATATCATAACTGCTAGGTAAATTCGCTGCAGAATGGTGGCGTGGCTTGCCGAACCCGAACAGGATGTTCAGGAATGAAGGGAGAACTTCAAAAAACGTAAAAGTTTTCCTTAATGCAACTTCAGATATGTTGAAAGGTGCGCACGTATGATCTTGGTTCAAGTAACTAAAATGCCTAAGAGTTGGGCCATAAGCTGAGGATGCGGTAGGGGCTTACATAACATGTGTTCCAACGGGCTGCGCATGTTGCTAACATGACCCACCACCGAGCGCACGTCCCCACCGAACGAACGCGAAACTTGAGATGGGCCACCACCAAACATGAGGTTATTGAGCCACGTACAAAAGCTATTATCACGAGATTTTTTGGAGAAGCAATTGAAGTAGTTATTGCAGTAGTTTGCAAATTTTAGATTACGTCATTAATTTCTTAGGCGGTCGTATTGGCCGCCCGCGACAAGAAGTCGCATAAACTGCTTCCTCTGCTATAGTAGGACTCTCGTCAACAACTATAGCCTTTGTAGCTTTAGAAGGCTTAGGAACTTGCTTACTAGCCTTTTTGGAAGCCCTCAGGTCATTTTGGAGCTATTTCTCAATATGCCTAGCAATCTTTTTCTCTTCGCGCGCTGCTGCTTTTTTAGCAACGTTATACTTATGCTTCTCCTTTGCTGCAACTCGGTTCAGACGACGCTCTTTAAGCAGCTGAGCCTTAGCAAGCTTCTGCTGCTCTCTAAGCTTTATAGCCTCACTTTTTTGGTATTGTTCCTCCTGCTCCTAACGGTCTTTCTGTTGCTACTAAAGCTGCGCTTAGCCCACCTTTTAAGGCAACTAGAAGATAGCTCCTCTATTATAGTCCTTTGGCAGTTCCAGTATTAAAGCTTTCCCACGCTGCCTACGCTTCTTCTTATTAGTTAGGGCCTCCTTAAGTTAAGAAACTTCATGTTGTAAAAGTATATTCTTAACTAAGATAGTATAGATTATTTAGCTAAGCTTCTTTACCTTAGAGTCTTAAATATTATCTACTACTTACTATAGCAATTACTCTATCTTTCTCTAATCACTTATACTTAATACTAACGTTAAACTATTACTTAATAAGGGCTGTAAGGTATCTGGTATAGTTGTTATAAACCTTGAGATAATAATAGTAGGGTTGAGTAGTAAGATACCTATAGCCTCAAAAGCTTTTAATATAAGCTTCTTATTAAAGGAGGTATTCTAGGCAGTATTAAATAACTTAAAGAAGTTGCGTTTTATAATATTCGTAAGCCCTTAGGTATAGTCTAGGAAGGTAGCTAGTTCTAACTTGTATAAGGCTGCAAGCGGCACAAATATAATAATATTAAGTAGTTAAAGCATATAAGTACTGTGAGGTGGATAGACTATAAGGAGAATCTTGTTATTGTTACAATAATTAATAAAATCCATTGTAACGTAGGAGCTATAGCTATTAAGGATAAGAAGCTACTATAATATACAAGCTTTAGCTTTTATCTTGCAATTAAACACCTGTTTAAGCTATGCTAGCCCTATATTATTACTTGTCTATCCGCTTAGTAAGACTATAAAGAATGTACAATATTTCTTGTACTCAAAGTCCTGTAGCTAGGTATCTTAAATATTACTACTTTAAGCCTAATAAATTAGTAATAGTGTAAGCACAGTTCCATCAGCGCAGATGCACGCTATAGTAGTAATCCACTCTTAGTTACTATCCTAAATGATATTCTTCATTTTTCCTTGCTCATAGAGCTCTTTAGAGAATACCCTCTTAACCTTTAATAGTATACTAATTAAGAAGCCCTTCTTATCTATATTGTATATATGCCAGCTCTTAATACTGTATTATTCAATTTTACGTTTAAGAAGCTCAAAGTAGAGACTATACTTGAAGGTGGAGTCTGCTTTGAAGTAGTTGTAATTAAGGCCAGTTGCCTAGTATAAGATAAGGTTGATACTGTGGCGCGCAATAAAGCAATCAGTCCAGTTTTTACCAACTAGTTTCTGGGCTATCTGGGCTGCGAAATTTCGTATTATAGGCCTAGAAGGTGGTAGCCTACGTGTACAAAGGTCTTTTATATACTGTACAAGTTGCTGCTCTTGTGCATTATTGAGTAATTAGCTATTTGCGAGTGCGGTTGCACGCGCTTGTTGAAGCCCTCTATAGCGTTTTGACAGGGTTGACCAGGAGCAGCTAAACCTTTTAGCATATTCTGAATATTCAAAATCTTCTCCCAGCTTCAGAGATTCCAACGCTTCAAGAGCTGCCTCAATACCTGCCATAGTCGTTGAGATATTTGGTGTTGAAATTTCGGTAAAATTTGGTGTTCGCGTGCGCTCGGTGGGGACGTGCGCTCGGTGGTGGGTCACGTTACCCGAAGTGAATATCGCAAACAAAAACCTTGTCAAAGTGATTCACCTTCAGAATCCATTCTAAACCGTCCTCATGGACAACGACATCGCTCCGAAGCTCCGGGCACTGTTCTCCCGTAGAGTTGAAGGTAGAGCTTTCCAACCTAAATTCGAACTTGCTAGGACTAAACAGGTTTCCTGCAGCTTTGCCGATCAACGCACTGAGAAGGCTGAGATCCTCGTGGTCCGACAGGTGTGGTAGGTTGGCAGGGTATCGTTCCCAGTCCTTCAAAGACATGTTAACAACAGTCCTGTGGATTTCTCAAGTATGGTGTTTTGACACAGATTGGACTACGCTACAATGCCGGGAATTTTATGTATTCAGAATACAAGATGAACGCTTGACCGGTCTCAGCCTCGTTGATCTTGTCAGGTGTAGCCTCACTTTGCAGGCACTCAGCAAAGCCTTCCTGCACATGCAGGCACTCAGCAAAGCCTTCGCTAATGGATAGCCTTGCCCATCTTCGCGTGTCCCCGAAGGTATCGCAGTGTTTTGATATGGTTTCGCCTCATTCGCGGTCGTTCAGCCCGAAACGGAAGGTACCTTTACCAAATCAACTGCTAGTAAAGGATTTCATCATCTTCCATCTGATCTATGACGTGTTTTGGATAAGACACATCTTCAATCTCGTCCTTCCAGAAATAAGTTTTAACCGACTGTCAAAAGCCATGAAATACGCACCTCTGTCAGCAACCGAGGAAGGTTGTCGAGGATGATGTGGGGGCCGTTGACCTGTCCACGGTTAGATCCAACAGCGCCTCTCATGTCAGATAAACAAGACTCGCGACCTCGAAAGTGCAGTTGTGTCCCCGAAAATCGCCATTGCTCTCTAGAAACCTGGCCAGTTTTTCTTTGTCAATGTATTGTTTGCCTAGCTGTTGCTCCATGGTTCCGCTCAAAGACGCCGAGATTTCAGGCGGGGTCGGGCGGCTTGGTTATCGAGTGCCTTCTGCGCGATATGCAGGGTGGGCAATCGAACTTTATGCCTGGATATCCAGGCCGCTTTGTGACACGATGACGTGGCCTGCGTGGTCCTCCAAATCATCTAAACAGGTGGTTTTTGTTGGCCGGCTGCTGTACAGTAGATCAAGTGCGCTTCGCCATCAGACACGCAATCGAGCTCGTGCTTTAGACTACTCGTCAACTTGCTGTGTATCCCTAACTAGAGCTTTGGCCCGCTGCTCAAATTGGCCAACTCGTCTGAACAAGCGTTGTCCTCAATCCGAGGCGCCAGAATCCTCACCACCAAGTTGATTGCGGCGCCTAGATTGCTTCATTCCTCTTGAGCATCTCCACCGTTGGAAGGACCTATCGGTCCTCAGCTTCAGGTACAGCATGATGCGGCACAAGAAAATTAATCGTGGAGTACGAAAGAGGGCGAACCTAACTGCTGCACTATCAGATGAAGTATCACCTCAGACAAGCTTTGTTGACTTTCTGACCGTGGTCCAATCCACCGGAACGCTCTCGATACACGTAACTCCTGAGGAAGGGCGAGATATCCTTGGTAGTGGAGCATCAGGTATAGTTCAGCAGACCCCTCTTAATGCGGGGATCGATCTTGCTTTCAAGCACGGCATACGGTCTGGACACGTACGCGATCATGGCAAACACGAAGAATGGAGTTCTCTTGTCAGGGAAATCCGTGTTTTGCAACACAAGATCATCAGAGAGAATCCCAACATCGTGAACCTTCTCGGGGTGTGTTTTAGGATAAGGCCTCATGATGGTGGTACTTGGAGAGCGTGGCCTACTCTTATTAGCCGAAAATTTGGGGATGGGCACCTGGGCTCGCTGCTCGCCAGTCCGCGCGTCTTGACGATGGAAGAAAGATTGCGACTGTTTGGCCATGTAACCAACGCAGTCCGAACATTACATCAATGTGGTAGGTTTGCTCGGGCGATCCATTGATACAGTCGCAAATGAATACTGACACCTGTCTAAGGCATTGCGCATGGTGACTTGAAGCCTGCCAATTTTCTCGTGGACGATCCACAGGGCTGCGAGCTGGCATGCGTGTTGAATGACTTTGGGTCCAGTGTGATCGATGGCGAATTACGATGGCCAACAAGGAACGAACGCTGGAGTGCCGGGGATTCGATATCTAATCCGCCTCGGCGGGTTGGTTTTGCAGAAATCCAACAACTCGACTACTTCGCGCTGGGGCTATTGGCCCTTCACATTCTGGTGTCACCAAAGGCTTTGAAAGCGGCTGGAATATGGCGATTGCAAAATCGTGCGACCGAGACGCAGATGGAAGAAGCCGTGGCTTCGGTCGAAAGACTCGAGCTCATTGAGCAGGACACCTTCGTATCGCTATTGCGTCAAGCGAGCAATGCCATTGAGGCAAGTCATCTACCAACCCAGGTGGAGTCGTCACTTCGTATCATAGTAGAACAGACTCTGCGAAGTGAGGAACGGTCGTGTGCTTGGGTGGAGATCCAGACGCTAATAGCCAGCTCTGTATCCGTCTTGTAAGACCACCTCCGCTCCAGTTCTTGCCGTCCTTATATTGAGCAGTGATACAGAGATAATCCCAGTCGCATGACAACGACTGCGGACCATGAAGCGAACGGCACCAACGACTTCCGACTCACGCCAGAGGCAGATGCCAAGAACCACGAGCGACATCATATCCTTGGAGTAAGTGAGTCGCTGATTTTCATGGCATTACTGACGTTTTTGGAGTTGAATGAGGGCCTGGTTGAGCTCGATGATACCGACTACGTTGTACGGCAAACGGTTTTTCGTGACATCGAATACAAATATCAACATACTAGCTGTGAGTCTTGCCGTACAGAATATACCAAGCTACATCACCTGTGTAATGCTATCAGACTTGGTGGCCTCGGCAACGACAGCGAAGAAGCTTCGGACCCAACAATCGTATCGATACTGCAGGCCATGCAAGATAAGTACTCGCTGGTGAGCAGATCGGAGAGCACTGATCTTCGGCATCATGGTATCGATGTCGTGACAAAACATAACCAAGTGGCAGTATACGAGCTTGACAAAAGGTTGCATGAAGCTCGAGATAGCTTGAAAATTGAGTTAGAAGCCAGGAGAAGATTACTGAAAGACCCTGTCTGCATCGCAGTCATACTGACGGACTTAGCAGCCGTTTCTGGTGAGCTCGGGATGCTTACAGAGGCTTATAATCATCACCAAGAGCTGGTTAATATCCTACAAAACCACACGTTGCTGGACAAGAGAAGATTGGTTGAAGCGAGGGTAGCTCTTGCAGACACTTTGCATAAGCAACATTCAATTCAAACGGCGCTTGACATCTTACGCGATGTGTTCCACAATCGCAACGATAATGGCGATACAGAATATATGCCTGCTCTCAATGCTGGACTGCATCTTTCTCAGGTCCTTTCCCGAGTCAATCAGTTTCAGGAGGCAGAAGCCGTTTTGGACGCAGTACGGAAAGGGTTCAGCAGAAGACTAGGATCTTGTCATGACTGGACGTTCCACGCCGACACCTACTACATCCGGAATTTAAGAGCACAAGCAAAGTTTGATGATGCGAGAGTCGCACTAAAAGAGCTAGAAGAAAAACTGGGCGATATTGTGGCTGGCAATAGCCTCCAGGCGGCAAGACTGAACGTAGAATGGGCCCAGTACTACAATGACGTAGACGACCTAACGGCGGCCGAAACTTCCGCCAGGAAAGCCATCAACATGGCTTCGAGGCTGGCATTACCCGAGACCTCTGATTTGAACATCTGGACTTTGAGATGCCTTGGAACCATAAGTGGTAGACAAGGGAATCGCATTGAAGAAGAGCGTGTCATCCGTAAGATATTGGCCATTCAGACTACAATATACGACAATGACCCACCAGTCTGGGATACTAAGCATCAGCTTGCTGCCTGTCTGAAATGGCAGAACAAACCAGCAGAAGCGCTGCGTGTGACACGGGAGGTCATGGAAAGTTCAAAGCTATCCCTTGAAAGGGAGCCACACAGCATTATCGGCTGTGCTATCATCGAGAGCTCCATTGTTCAGTCCATGGGTATGCATGACCAAGCCTGCGAAATGCTTCAGGCGCTCTGGAAGTCGTGCCAAGATCAGCTCGGGCCGGACCATCCTCTCACTCTTCAGGTAGCATATTACACAGCGACAGCGACATACAATGGGCAAGATTTCACGAAAACGTTGAGTATTCTCGAAGGCACTCTGCCACGTATACTCGAGAGGCCACATCCCAATCCACAATTGCAACCTCTCATCATCGAGCTTCTCGAGTATGCCTGCCAACATCTTGGAGCGCTTGAAAGGTGGCATACCATTCGAACTCAGATTGCTACACATTCGGGTGAAGAGGAGGCACTCGCTGATGAAGTCCAAGACGATATGGTCTCTGACGAGTCAGTGAATACATAAAGACAATTTGACCTAGGTAGACTTCCTGTTTTTCCGGCACCAACGATACTTACAATTCCGCAATACAAATTATACTACCTTCCTCTATTACCCCGTAAAGCCTGCCAGAGACTCGTCTAGGGCATGAGTAAACTGTGTTTCGTAGTACAAACGCTCTCCAAGTGCGCTCAGCTTCTACGAGTGACTGACACCACCGACAATTTAGACGCCATCGTCTCAAGACATGCTCAAAAGTGAACACCTTAGTAGCAAAAGTGAATCGTCTCTAACACCACTAAAGCCCAAGACACCATTTGTTCAAGACATGGCCAAAGATTTCGCCCTGAGTAGCAAAAGCAATGCCACAGGGCAAAGCACACAACATCAGGCATTCCCCGGTAATCTCCCACACGAGTACTAACTCGTCGGTACCCTGCTCAAGTACAGCTGAGCGGACGGGAAGCTCTGTCCTCAAAGCAAAATACCTTTTCTCGATAGTGCGAATAGGCATAGTGAGGCCAGAAAGGCTTGCTCTCTTGCAAAGTACCATCAAAACGGTCTGAAATGATTTTCGGAGCTCACAGAGGATCAGCTTAGCTTTGACGAGGCGACAGGAGTGCTCTGCGGCCATGCGCTACTTGAGGGGGTACAGCATGCACAGCCGCCTGCACTCGTAGACGCTTTGCGTATTGAATAAAGAATGGGATGCTAATATGGCTGGCCTCGCGCTAGAATATGTGAGCAGACACATGCCAGACACGAACCAGCATAACTCGTTGGTCACGGAGCGCCGACGGATGCGACCCTCGTACAACATTCGATATCGACCACAACGCTCCCCGCCCCTCCTCCAACGCCAAGCGGTGGCATCTCCACCTTTTCTCTGAGAGTGTTGCGACGGCTACTTTGGTTGGTTGAGGAGGGCTCTCAACAGTCTCTGCGCATCAACCACGGTTCGTCTCCAGGCACTAGGAATCACTTCGCTACCCTCCACGTCTTGGCTGTGTAAAAGCTCTTCTTGATTTTTATTAGGAATGGCACTGGGTAGAGTGCCTAATACAGTGTAAATCTATACCTGTTGCTCTCTACACTATATGTGTGGCTTTGTAAAGCCTTCTAGTAAAGTAAAATTCTCTTCCAAATAACACCTTCTGGTAAAACAAAATTCACTTCTAAAATAGCTTTAGCTTACCCCTAATTAGCTCTCTATATATTATTTTATTCAGCTAGATATAATATATATTAATCTGACTATCTCTTTTGTCCTATATAACCTCTTCTTACATAGTTAGTTAGCCGTTATCCTTATAGCCGGAGACTTTCCGGAGACTTTTAATTTAGGTGGCAAATTCTAAAGAGTGCACATAAGTCATGGACTACCCGTGCGCGGGAGTATCGTACATTAGCTTAGAATGAGTAGCGTGGGCTCCACTCCTCCCCGCTAAACCCGACTTGTCCCTCGAACCTCGACATTTTGATTTATGCTGACTGCAATACCAACAATATGAGCTCCTGTTGCGTACTCTGCGGTCGGGATTTCAACAGCAACGAAGCTCTGCAGCAGCACAAACGAGACTCACCTGCGCACAAGTTCGACTATACAACATGCGATCGCCGTTTCAGGAGCGCCACGGCTCTGGCACAGCACCTTCGAGATGCCGCCGTCCATACTCAGTCCTTCAAACACCTAACCACTTTCGCGATACCCCCTAGAAAACGGAAGCCGACCACGAAACAGAAGCCGAGCACAAAGCCGGAGCCGATTAAGAAATGGTCGATGTACCCCTCACTCGACACTGACGTCTCCGACCTCCTTTCTGAAGACAACCTCTTTTTTAGCTTCTATGAGAAGGATGATGACAACAGCTGTATAGACGACTACGACACGAATATTATGGGTCAGTTTGCTTGTACCAATCCGGCATGTACAGCTGTCTGGACAAGCAAGCAAATAGCCATCACTATACGAAGATATTCAAACAAGCGATACAATGCAAGAGTGTATTATCAATCATGTAAACGCTGCCGGACGGCGAGTGAACCGCAACTGGACTATTCATACGCAGAAAGGGTGGCGTATCGTCTCAAAAAGTGGTCTGGAGTTCAGGTGGAACCCCCTTTCTTCTCAGGGCAGAGTAATGGCCCACACATGAGCGATCTATGTGAGGGGTGCAAGGAGGGTCATTGCAGCAAGATCGTGCTAGGACTTTAACGAGCCGGTATCAATGTTGAACTGCAAGTGACCCTAAGATTTCTGAGATAGCGGAGAGAGAATATGATCAACGGAAACTTCTCATTCTGTCTCTTTGAACTACCTGAGCTACTCTTTCCTAAATGCATCTTGCGTAAATGGAAAAGCGAGCCCCTTTTGGTATAAATGGACCATCACCCAAGTTCAACATTTAGGGCGCTACGATATCATCAGTGCGTCCTAGGAGGATGGAGGCGTATTGCATCTTGGGTTGCCGCAATTGTCAGAGCAGTCATGGGCAATGTACTGTAAGCAGCCTGTATATTAGTACGGTGTTCACAGTGATGCACAACGACGATGGTACAGCGACTACGGACACAGCGACTACGGGCACAGCGACTACGGGCATAGCGACGACCGCCGGCCAAAAAATTGTGAAGCCCTCAAACGAAACAGAGTAATGATTTCCTATTCGTGTCATGATTTCATTCACTGTGATATCACCTGGAGTGCATTCAAAAGCTTCTTCCTAATTTATCATAGCATAAGAGAGACAGGCCGTCCTAGGTTAGATATCTAGGCTAAAATATAACTAGCCGCAACTAAGGCAGATCGCTAGGGCATAGGCTGCCTTGAGAAACTCTCCTCTCAGATCGTGGGCGCGTTACTCATCTTCATCGTCAACCCAAGAGCCTTGCCAAGCACACACCAAGAATCGATGCTTTTAATTCTGGAATCACCACTTGCAATATGATAGACCCGTCTCTGCTGTTGGGATCGGAATCATAGCAGCATCCTTAATTGTGACGAAACTGGAAGGATGCATCAAAGGTGAGCAGTTGCCCTTTACCTAGCCTTTAGCCCTACTAGCTGATCGTCCTCTGTAACAGACTGTGGATACTTCGAGCCCGCCGTAACTGTGACCGATGAATTTAGGCCTTTCAAGGTCCGTATCATGATGGAGTACAGTCGATTGCAACAGTAGGGATACGTCGCTAGTCTCACCGATATCAATCGATACGAGGAGTATGTTCAAAGAATGGGCATGAATGCGGCTCTCGTAGAGACCATTCTGTGTAGAGTTCGTCCTACACTCAAGGCTCTTACGAAAATGAGCTTGGATAGAGACTGGATGTCGTGGAGCAATACGTACCTGTGCGGTACGGAAAACCACGGATCTGAAAACGGCAAAACGACCAGCCAGATGGGCACCACCACCGGGCTGACACACAAAGACATGGAGAATTCAAATTCAAGTAGTAGTGCCCCTCGCATAAGTTTCTCAATGCAGCCGATGAAGTCCATCGACCCGGCAAAGTTTGCACAAATCTTCGAGTCATCATACATTCCCCTTGAGATGAGAAAATATTGAAGAGGGCTGAACGGTATCATGGGCATGGCAAAAGGCGTCAAGATCGTTGCAACTCGGCCCAAAAGAGTGAAGTCGGCTTTGAAGGATAACCAAATGGTAGGAAAGACAAGTGATTGCCTGAAGGAGTTGACTCGCTTTTCTCTCTGAAACCGTTCATACAGCCAAATTAAACAGTTGATAGAAACGGCCCATGTGACGTGGGTGAGTATGATCCAAGCCCACGACAGTGTTACTGGCTTACGGAGTCTTCTCGAAGCCATACAAGCGGATGACAGTGCTAGCAAAGCCACCGTCCACAGAAGCTACTGTTCGGAAGGGGCTACTGGTAGAACCACACTTGATTTTGGAGAACAGCTCAAGCAGTGTATTGTCTGTATACAAAACACTCACCTTTTTCATATTGTGATGGTGAAGGCTTTTGAAGCAGAGGATTCAACCAGCACCGCCATAGATGAGGATAAGGCTAAAATCCTAGACCTCGACGACCAAAACTGGCAGTTGGGTCTCCGGACCTATGCGAACTTCGAAACTCAACGAGTTTGGGTCGAATGGAAACTATATCGGGACACGTTAGTACTGCTAAAATATAACGAGACTGAAAGAATTCCGACCCCTTGCGTCCAAAACAACGTTGAGCGTCTGGACTCCCTTCTCAAGATCATCCTAGACCGGAAGAGTTATGCGTACCGCAGTACCATCAAGGGAGGGGAGGGGTCAGGATGGGAGTCACATACACCCTGGGGGAAGGCACAAACTCTTTACGTGATACACCGTCACTCTTGGAGGCTCTGTCAAGAGCACCGCCTCGCTTACTCGTTCGTTTTCACCTTGCGCAAGAAATGACAACTTGCTTGATATATATGCACGCGGGCAGCTGGCTCCATAAAGCGATCAGGAGCTCAAATCTTTCGTTTCCTGGCCCCGTTAATCGTCAGGCCTAGAGCTATTTCTAACTAGGCTAGAGTTTGCAATACCCGATAAAGAGGGACTGACAAGCACTGCCCCAGAAGAAGGCCAGAATTGGGCAATGTATCTCCATGCCGGCTATATAGGGACACTTGGTTAACTAAGGGTTTATCAAAGGACGTATGACATTGACAGAGTAGGGTTACTGCTTATTGAGATTGCGTTCTAAACACGAGCAGGTCAGCTCCTTGGGTTTCCATTTAACCCAAGGTACTATCAGCTACGGTGTTTCAGCGAACCCCCACAAATCTGAAAGCCGTTCATGGAAGACTTCTAAAAGATAAACTGCATATTTTGGAATCTGTCAGAAACATAGTAGGGGGAAAATACCACGCGGCTACGCGAGCCTGTCTGGTCGGCAGGGAGGCTTTGAGACTGAGCGATGATCTTCCACAGACCACTAATGCCGCTATTGCCACCCTGTTGCAACCAGCGCATCGGAGAGATATTGTTTATGTTTTAAAGAGTGTTTAAGTTTAAGTGAGAGGTCCCTCTTCTGAACGCACCATCTCGCCGTTTTACCGCAGTCACCTCCTTCTTTCCCATCTTTCGTTAATACAAGCGGCCCCACAGTCGCCATACGACTCCAGTGCTTCCTATACTTTGCAAGATGAACAAAAGTAAGAAATACCAATCCAGGCGGGCGGTATTCAAAGCTTTTAGTCTGAGGAGAGAAGAGGTGTCACTATTCTGCCAATGACAGGTTAGGCAGGGAACAATTCACCGTGGTAAAGTTTATGGATGTCCCTTACGCATCTGCTCGTTGTCGGAGTTACAGCACTCTAGGGTCTTTTACTACCTCCAGATTGTCATTGAAAAACCAGTCTAGAAGAGACGGTATATCTTGGTAGTAGAGGAGCGCAAGTATTAATCGCGCTCTTAGCTTGTTCTTTCTTTCCCTTTTTACATCCCACCAAGCTCACGGAGCTTTGTCCATGAGTTATGACTTTCTAACGAGTCCGGGAGAGGATCCCACTATATACCAATTTGCCATGTGGCGACTTCAAAGTCAAAATTATGATGTTGATTACCATGCATGTCATCCACCACGGCTTCACAAATGGGACTCTTAAGAGCTGGGCTTTGCAGCATAGTAGCGCACACAAAATTAATCAATATGCCCGCCTGAACCCGTCAATCATAGACCCGCCTACAGAGACACTAGTGAGGCAGCATATGTTAAATTTCGTGATGTTCATGTATCCTTCGTTGGACTTTCTCCTAACCGCTCAAACCCCGAGTGGAGGCCGAATATGAGTGCTAATATAAGCTAGCCTATATAGATTCCGGCCACATAGGGTTTCCGGCCACCCCACCAAAACGCGACACCTGCACAAAACACGCGACACCTCTCAACAACGCGCTTCAATATAGATGCCCGCGAGCTTGCTATACAATTAGCTACCAGAGATTACAATGCCGGCACTTTTACAAGCCAGCGGGCTGCTGCTAAGGCGTACGGCCTTCCTTGATCTACACTATACGACCGACTACACAGCACGACAACTAGTACAGCTAGTTATCAGTATCAGCAGCGGCTGACTCCTCTACAAGAAGACTTTCTAGTAGAGTAGATCCTTGAAGAGGATGCGCGCGCCTGTCCTCCCTCCTACGCTCGCGCCTAAGAGATGGCAAATCGAATTCTACGAATGAATGGCGACAATCAGCCTGTTGGCAAGCTCTGGCTCTCAAAGTTTATTAAGCGCTAGCTACGCGTCGCCTCTGTGATTGGTAGGAAGCTAGAGGCTCAGAGAGCTGAGGTAGCTACTCCAGAGCAGATACGTGCATTCCTTGAGCTCTATGAGTAGACACGACAGAGGCTCAATATACAGACTGAGAACATATACAATATAGATGAGACTGGCGTTACACTAGGAGTATGTATAAACACCAGAGTACTCTCTAGTAGCAAGAAAAAGAAGGCTTATATTCAATCTCCAGAGAATTGTGAGTGGGTCTCTATAATTGAGTGTGTATCTGCTACTGGGCAGAAGCTACGCTGTACAGTTATCTTTAAGGGCAAGAACCTACAGATGACCTAGTTCCCCTTATCCTACGTACCTAGCTGGCTCTATATAACCTCTGAGAACGGATAGATATTAAATGCGATAGGTACTAAGTGGCTCCAGCGTATATTTATCCCTGAGATAGCTGTCAGTGGTAGCCAGTACCGCCTCCTTATTCTAGATGGCTATAGCAGCTATATTAATATAGACTTCCTATAGCTCTGTAAACAGCACTGTATTAAGCTCTTATACCTTCCTGTGCACTTATCATATATCCTGTAGCCTCTAGATCTCACTCCTTTCTCTATGATTAAGTCTAGCTATTAATGCCAGATCCAGGAGCTTACATTACTTGACGACGCTATGCCTATTAAGAAAGAGTGCTTTATCACCTGCTACTATCAAGCTAGGGAGGAAGGCTTTACTAAGTGTGTAATTCGAGCTGGCTAGCAGGCTGCTGGTATCTACCCATTCAATATTAGTTAGGTACTTAACTTATTACAAGTTTCTCAGAGGCCTACTATACCTATACATTAGTAGCAGTCTCAGCAGCAGCCTCAGAGCTTCCTCTCTACCCCCTAAGGCCCTTGCGATTTCTATCTAGCTTAGTAGGCACTTCAGGATTGTAAGAAACCAGGTTATATAACACAGCTCCTCCTATAAAAAGCAAGTAAGGCACTAGTAGCTGCAAATACTAGAGCTGTAGGGCTAGAAGCAGAGAAAAGGTACCTTAAGTATTAACTAGAGGCTTATACCTCTCAGCGCCCTTGAAAGTATGTACAAGTTAATCTAAACCAATAATTTGCAGAGGTAGAGAATATTATAGAGGCTATATACGTAGCTAAGGCTTCTATAATACTACAAGGTAGACCTACTAAAGCAAGTACTTCAGAGGTAGCTGCAATAGTTATAGTAGCTATAACACTTGAATCTATATGTAATCAATAGTAGCTATAATAGCGTTATTAATAGATATTGTATTTTTTGTGCAGGTGTCGCGTTTTGGTGGGGTGGCTGGAAACCCTATATAGCTGGAATCTATACCGTATTTCATCAGCCCGTACACGCCCCCAGCCCGTGCACGATTTTGCCGAATCCTTCCCACATTCAATAGAGCTCTACCACTACCAATATACACGCTATGGAGGCCGCATTGGAGTCATTAAAATTGCTAAAGCCTGGAGAATCACTGAATTATACTAAAACTGCGAAAGAGTATAGCGTTGACAGGTCGTTGCTATTGAAATATCACTAGGGAAAAATTAGTACCTATGCTAAGGGGGTAGATAAATCCCAACTATTAAATACTATATAAGAAACAGAGCTTGTACAGTACATAGATAAGCTCTATATACGAGGCTTAGTACCTATAAGAGAGATAATATAGAATTTTACAGCAGAGATCTTAGGAAAAGAGCTAGGAAAAAACTAGGTAGATCGCTTTATTGCCTAGTATAAGATTAAGCTGGTATCTTACTAGATGGCTAGAATAGATACTACATGATACAGAGCTGATTTAGCCTTTAAATACAGCCTCTATTTCAAGCTTATAGGGGAGAAGATCTCTTAGTATAATATTGAGCCTCGTAACATATACAATATAGATGAAAAGGGTTTCCTTATTAGGATACTCTCTAGGATAAAGTATGTATTCTCTTAACATTGATATAAGCAAGGAGGGATAAAGCAAGTACTTTAAGATAGTAATAGAGAGTAGATTATAGTATTGGCTTGTATTTGTGTAGATGGTAGTATACTTCCTCTAGCCCTTATCTATTAAGCTCTTACTAGTAATATATAAGACACCTAGCTTTAAGATTTTAACCTATAAGAACATAAAACCTTCTTTACCTTATCTCCTAGTAGATAGATAAATAATGAGATTAGGCTAGCATAGCTTAAATAGGTATTTAACTATAAAACAAAGGTAAAAGCTTAATAATTGTATTATCTACTTATTATAGATAGCTATGGATCTTACGTTTCAATGGAATTCATTAAGTTCTGTAATAAGAATCGAATTCTACTAGTAATCTACCTACCTTATACTACCTACACGCTCCAGCTACTTAATATCTCTATATTTAAACCTCTATCAGCTGCGTATATATATAAACTCTCTACCTTTATATATAACTACTAAGGGCTCTTAGTAATTATAAAAAGAGACTTCTTTAGGTTCTTCTACAAGGCCTGGCATACAGCCTTTTAAGAACTAATAATCCTAAATGCTTTTTAGGTTACTGGGCTTTGCCTACTGAATCTAGAGGTAATACTTAAAAGATTTAAGGTAGAGGAGACTAAGAGGCCTTTATTAAGTAAAAGTTCTACTTCTATACTTAGCACTTCAGATTGGAGGAGGATTAAACGACTTCTATATAAGGTGGTTAAGGATATCTATAATAAACAGTCCCAGCAGCTCAGCCACTTAGTTCACATAATTATAGTGAAAAGCCAGCTTCTCCAGCATGAAAATAAGTGACTACGGGAGGCTCTTATTAATAAGAAGAAGCGCCATTAGCATAGCAAGCCTCTACTACTTCAAGCTCTAGAGGAATACTATAGTGGAGCTGTTTTCTAGTCTCTAAAGAAGGTTTAAGATGCCCATGAACGCCAAGAATAGAAGGAGCTTAATAATCAGCTTCATTAAGAGCAGAAAACTGAGGAGATGAAGCGTAGAGAGCAGAAGAAGGTAGATAAAGCTATTATGCTTGAAGAAAGGAAACAACAACGCTAGGTGGCAAAGGAAATCTGCCTCTAAGAGCAGAAGGAGAAGGCTAAGAAGCATAAGGAAATAAGGATTATGTACAAAGCTGAAAAACAACTCCAAAAAGATATAAAATCTTCTAAAAAGGGTAACTAGAGTAGAAAAAAAGCTCCTCTACCCTCTCCTAAGTCGCCTTATAAAACAGATGTAGTAGATACTACTATATCTACTGTAGTAGGTAGTAAGCCTGTAGTAGAGCTACCTACGCGCAGTTGGATCTGACGCCCCCTACTAAGGTATCACGAATAGTTTATATAGCTCAAAATATCCATTAGCTCCATGAGATCCTTCTACTAAAAGATTTTGTAATAATACGTTTACTATAGAGCTCTACAGCCTCAAAAGTATCTGGGTGCTAGTGGGCAGAATTATGCACAGACTGGGGGCGTGCATAGGCTGATGAAATATGGTATAGGCTAGCTTAATTTCCCACCGTAACCAAATATGGGTGAGCTTATATAACAAGAGAGTACTAACGTGTTTTATCACTCATCCGCTAATATCACTTATCCGCCAACCCTAAATCCCACCAAAAATTAAAAAAATGGACCCCTGCAAATTCAACAACGCGTAAATAATAAAGGCTATAAATTCAATAGTAGCTTTTTCTACTCACTTTAAAGCCGTAGAGGAAGTGAATAAGTATTTAATTTAGTAGATCTTGAGATCTAGCAATTTGGGGGCTAAAACTTAACAAGATCTTAATATCTTAATAACGCGTAGGCCTATTTACCTAGAAATTTAATAAGAGTTTTAAAACATCCAGAAACCCCTATTTTTAAATTTTTAAACTGTATTACTTACGCGTTGTTAAATTTGCAGGGGTCCATTTTTCTAATTTTTAGTGGGATTTGGGGTTGGCGGATGAGTGATATTGGCGGATGAGTGATAAAACACGTTAGCGTGGTAGGCAATGGACGTGCGAGTGGGGGCCGAGCACCTCCTCGTCAAGACACCACTTTCTAATAACTTCACAACTCACAAGACGAATCGCGGTAGAACAATGAACTCGTGCACTTTTTGCAGAAAGGCAAAGCGAAAGTGTGACAGAGGAAGACCGTCCTGTTCAAATTGTCTTCGGTAGGTACCCTGCGAAAACAAAGAAAGGCAATGTAGCTTGACGAATTATTTTCTGTTTAGTCTGCGCAGGACATGTATGTATTCCGAGGACCTGGTTAAGTCACAATTTGCAGCTGGGGCTAGAGTGGGTCCCTTCCACTCGCTATCTCACGCCCCTCAACTCCCTGGCTCGTTCCTTGGAATCAACCTGTTTAGACCTGGGGAGCTCTCAAAGGCCACATTAGACAGCGCCATGAGAGTTATTGGCTCGATTCCCAACATGGTCGCAACCGCAACGGACTTCTTTACGGGGACACATCAACGTATTCCAGTCCTATCCTCATCCAGATTCTTTGCGCAAATCGGACTCCTTGCAACCAATTCGCGTGCAGATTTTACGGCATTGTGTCTGTGTATAGTCCTTATCCAGCAAATGCCGTCCGCGCGAGAAACCTCCATCACGGAATCGCCGCTTTATGTTCACGTCAAGAACTTACTTAGCGTAATTCAGATGACCAACACTCTCTCGCTTGGCCTTCTGCATTGCATAGTTCTTGTAAGCTTTTACGAGATTGGCCATGGTCACCATACGGCAGCATACTTGGCCATTGCATCATGCGCCAGATTGGCACGTGTTCTTGGTCTCCATAAGAAGAGATGGCGCAACATCAACGAGGGGCATGACAAGCTGCTTCTTGAAGAAGAGAAGCGTGTGTGGTGGGCAATTACCAATATGGACAGATTTATCAGCCTTTTCAACGGAGACGCTCTGTTTATCACAGAAGATCCGGAGCGAACGGATCCGCTTCCAATTGAGGATTTGCTGTGGGCTGAAGGTTCTGTCGCTACAGATCTAGAAAGTGCCATTAGTACACCTCCATACCTAGAAACGCCATTCACCATTACCGTTGGACAGATGGCACGAGAGTGTCAGATAGCGCATCTTGTTGGACGAGCTGTTCGACATGTGTTCAGCCCAGTGCCCGACGCAGACTTTCATGCAGCAGAGGCGGTTCAGCTTGAGCGTACACTGAAGGCTTATCTTCCATTACTCGCAGAAGAAGAACTAAAGATTGGCAAGTACTGTGGCGCATTTGGGATGTGTAATAGGTCGGTTCAGCTGCCTCGCTTCCTCCCCATAAAATCCCTTGATGATCTGACTCCTGTAGTGCACTCTTCATGCTCTATGAGTCCATGCTAGGCCGTGGGAATGAAAACCAAGTGTTAGATCGGCGTGAGATCTTGCAGCTCATGGAGGACGCATCGTTACGCGCCCTAGCCTTTGCGCAAGCATCATACAGCGACCGAGAGGAGAATTACCCTCCCGAAATTCACTCGCCGTATCTTCCGTACTCCTTGTTTAAATCTGCAATCGTTCAATACCAGCTTTGGAAGCAGAAGGATGATTCTATCAGCAAGCAACGTTTCGACATATTGAGGGGTATACTCAGCGAATTCACCAAAAGATGGATGGGAGCATGTAAGACCGATGAAACCCCCAATGCGATTCATTGCCACCCATTAATGTTCTGACAGGGCGTTATCTTGACTTTTTGGATAATCTGAATGAGCCCTGGCCGCCTTTACTCATACCATTTCTAGGTTCCTTCATTAGCATTGGAATGTTCCCCGGTTAGAGAGCATCGGCCTTGAGGAGTATTCAAAAATTCTTTTTCTATTCAATCATTTCATAATTCCAGCATAGATATACGAGGTGAAAGTTGGCAATTGCAAGCAAGCTTAAAAAGTGTCGCATTTTACATTTAACCGTGCCATCATGAACACCAAATCTTCTCGCATCATCTGGGGAAACGTTCCTAAATGCAATTACAAATTTAGTAGCCCCATATTGATCATGGCCTTCTCTGACCTAGTACGGGGGAAGTTGAAGATTCGTTGAGGGTCGCTTCATGAGGTCCTCGCCCAAAGCGCTGAAGGACTTTGCGGCTATAATTGGAACCATGCCACTTCCATCCCAAAGCCTATGATCTGAAAACTGCCACATTTGCAGTCTATCTATTGTAGTATGGCCTAGTTAAAGTATATATGGCGGATAAGAGATGTTATAGGGTTATTACAGTATGTCTATACCTCCACTACTGAAATCCTCACCCCCATCGCCTTTCCTACACTTCCTCTGCCCTAGGCTCATTCGGAGGGCTCAAATTCACCTTTGGGGCATACTTGCTGACTTTTCGAATGTAAGCACCCTTGAAGTAGAAGACGATCGGTACAGCTACAAGTAGTGACGCAAAACATCCGAGTAGGGTCAATGTCCACTGAATTCCCATCCCATGAAACATATATGAAGCAATTAGGGGAGATGTAGCGCCAAACAAAGAACGCAAGAACGTGTTAGCTGCAACCGCAGACGCTGCAAGCTAGTAAGCGGTTAGCAGTGGTCATTCAACAGCCACCACTAAAAACTTACCATCAAGTACGAATCAATCAGATAGTTAAAAGTCTGCAAAAACACCAGTGAAATACCGTGTCCCGTCACAACACCACCAATTGTTGGGACGATCCAGTGTACCTCTTCTCTGTATCCAGACCAACCGAGCCAGAACAAACCTCCAGCAAAGAGAACGGAGCCGTACATGGCCTCGATCATGCGCCACTCGGGAATAGCCGTATCTTTTTTAGCCTCTAGCTTTCCCACATACACTGGTTGACGGAGTATCATGAAGATACCAGTGATCACGCACCCAAGCACAGCTCCCAGTTCTGGTAGGCCCCCAACGCCCGGGCTCATACCGTAGACACCTTGGAAAATCTGCGGGTAAGCAGTCAGGAAGAGATATAGAAGACCATAGATAAATGCAGAATATATGCTGAAAGAGCACGGGTCAGTAACTAGTGTTGGCTCCTTTGTGAGTATCTTTTACCTACCTCATAAGTAATACGATGGGCTCGACTACAAGCATGTGCAGTGGGCGCGTCAATGTTCGTTCAAATAGCGCCCGTATATCCACTTCTTCTTCCTCTATCTTTGCATGAAAGGCCCAGTTCTTTGTTGTTCGCCGAAGTTGGGCTGCCTTTTGAGCCAAGATGATGGGTGCATACGACTCGTATACGAAGAACAAATTAAGAACGGCCGCAGCAGAGGCTAGGATTCCAGAAACATACATGGTCCAGCGCCAGCCCAGACGACTGGTTACAATGAAGCCGGCAAGGAAAGGAGCAACCATTGGACCAATGAATACGCAAAGGGTGAACACAGTTACCTGGATATTGAGGTCAGCTTTTGTTATCGCTGGGTGAGGGCGAGATGACGTTACTGCAAAGCCGCGGATCTTATTGTCGAAGAGATCCACGAATACTCCACCCGCCACTGCCAATGGGCTAGTTCCGAAGAAGCCCGCAAAGAATCTGTTTATCAAAATGCTCTGAATGTCTTTCGAAACCGCAACCGCGAAATGAAAAATGGCAGTACCGAATGCAGCCACGACGAGCGGAAGTCGACGCCCCTTGGCTTCGGACAGTGGACCCCAAAGGATCGGTCTGCAGTTGAGTGAGCTCCAATCTTAACATGCCTGTACCATTTTGGGGGAATCGGACGCACCCAGCAGCAAAGCCAATCACATACAGCGTTACACCAAGCGTTGCCACTTCCGAGCCAACATCATAGTGGCTTGCGATGGTCACAATGGCAGGAGAATATATCCCACTGGCGAGAGTAGTGATGAACGTGGTGGTAGACAGGATAGCGATTATGAGGACTCTGTAACGATCAGCACGCGCAAATGCCCATGTTACCTGATACGGACTTCTTGCCCATAGGCCAATTTTGCGGGTTCGTGGGATCTTCAGGTCCATCGAAATCGACGATGTTCTCATCTTGGTCGGATGGGTCTGTGCGATGACCCTCCCTAGAATTCCTTCTTGGTAACGATGATGTGACGTTTTTGTTGCCATTTATAGCATTCTCTTTCGTGTTGATTTTCTCAGCCTCTTCAAACCCTGACGAGAGTGTTTGTGCATTTAACGGTGGAGAGTAAGCATCATCTCTTGTAAAAGCGTGTTCCGTTTCCAATCTAAGTTCATTCATTCTGGCAATAAATTTGGTATCGTTCGGGTCACCTTTTGTCAGTATACTTACTCATGGGAGGGAAATGATGGTACAACAGTGCTGTTGTGATGGCAGGTGGTGGTCTTTTGAATTGTGACAAAGTAGTAAGGCCTCTAGTATCAACGGTTTTCCGAGGTGGATCGGCATACAGTTTAGCGTGATGGACCAAGTCAACAGTGTAGAAATATTTGCAAGGTCATAGGTAAGGGGAAGGGGTCATATCCGTAGCTCGGTTCTCCTCATAGCATTCCGTAATCACAATCTAGCCTATGACTTCTTCACGCCCATATCAGGCCTTCAAGACCCCACGGAGTGCTCCATTCGTTAGTAATGCTGACAAAATGGTTGTATGTTTACGATTCCTGGTGTTTAGTCGACAGAGCTAACCGACCTGATCGCTTCCCCAGATATAACTAATGCAACAGTGCGGACAAGGACCAGACCCTGGTCCGTAGGGGAATTTCTACGCCAATGTGTCGATTCCCCATTACTAATTTGCCTACAGCGTCAGTTTCTCTAGTAACACAACGCTCAATCGGGAGAAATTACGGTATCTCATTCACTCAACGCCGTCGATGATAGAACCAGTAAATCCCGACTACACAACCATGTGTAAGGATGTTGTCGCAACGGTCCAACGATTAACACCCAAGAAATCATGGTTGCACATGCGTGTTCCGGGCACGCATGATCTGGATTGCATAGCACCATACCGTTTCTTTTAAGATCAAGGATCTGCATGCCGTGAGTGTGCTTCTAAGCAATAGCACAAAACGATACCCCCCCAAATTCAGTTGCAGCATGTTGTCCCCAAGCGGTGAGTTCTTAGCGAATTGGCCGACAATCAGATGAAGCAACTTGTTTGTATGCTGTGATTGATGACCGTGTTTGCTTGGCGCTTCTCTTTCCTCGCTCTGGAATGGGCTGCAACGCCCAGTGGCCAAGACTGAAGAACTTGATACAAAGTGGAACCAATTTTATGTAGTTATAGCAGAAACTTATGTGATGTTTTGGATATGAAGCTACGCTCTCCTTTGGCGCTCTACCGATCGCTATTGCTTACCGCTTTGTCTTGTTCGCCTCCCCCGAGTCCATATAATATGATGATATAGTTGATTGGGTCGGATGCAAAAGGCGTCGGCTACGATAGCTGCTACGGTCAATAGTTGGCAATGGTTTCATATTTGACCTTTAAACCCTCATCGACAGCCAAGACACGTGCACCGCGAGGCTGGGCTGTAAAGACCATGACCATGTCGTTCGCAGAGCCTTTTCCCAATACAGCCAGACTGTGGCAACTTCGGCTGAGCATGTTTGGCCCAATAGACCTTGGGAAGACCTCATGTGTATCATTGACCATATCGACGCAAACTCTACATACTCCACCCACCGTGGGATTCTCCTCGCACATATCATTCACATTGTTGCTAGTCGGCGAATGGAAATCCGCCCAAAGAGGTAGTTAAATATACAGGATTGCCCTTCAGACGTGATGCAACAATTGTCTTCAGTTCTTCTACGTCCCAATTTGCGAAGAGGAATCGGCCGGATAGTGGTTTTGCCTCTTGGCTGGCTAACCATACCGAAAAGTGGGCGGGTAGTTGAACTATGAGACGATCAGTACAGACCAGTATGGGTAGGTAACTCAAACGCACCTGTATCTAGCGTTGTTTCGAGCTCCAATTCCCCTTTTTCGTAGAGAGCGGTGCGAACGATTCCCGGGTGAAGCACGAACACGCTCAGATCAGGATTCTCAGCAGCCAGAAACTCATAGAAGCAAGCCGTTCCCATCTTGGAGATCGAATACGCGGAGGACTTTGCGAGTAGCGGGAGTGAGGCTGGCAGGAATGCAAATCCGCTCGAAACCCCAACGATGGTGCCGCCAGGCATCTTGTAAGGAAGCAATGCGCGGGCAAGCAGGTAGCTGCCTTTGATGTTGATCTAGAATGACTACATGAGCGTGAATCAAGAAGCATGTAATGGGTGCTAGTTACCTCGAATAGGCTCCACCATTCATCCACACTGCTGCCCTCAATGAGATCCGGGCTGGAGATGGCACCTGCGTTGGCGATGAAAACATCCCACAACCCAATCGTTTTGGCGGCATTCTCAACAGCCATAGAATCTACAATATCGACAACATGAATTTCAACTACTACATCCGGGTAAAGTCCTTTGACCATCTGCTTCGTCTCGGCGAGAGTGCGCTCGGTGCGACCGAGGATGTGAATACTCTTCGCACCCCCTTGTGCAAATGCCTTGACGATTTCCTGCCCAATCCCTTGGCCAGCGCCTGTTACAATAACGGGCTTGCCAGCTTGAGAAAGTTCGGGCCTTGTTGGGTTGATGGCATCGTACGTGTCGCTATGCCACTCTGAAACTGGGGCTGGGTACGGCGGTTGCATGGTGCTTGTGTGTAATGAAGAATGATAGAAGGGGGCGGAACACAGGTGAAATTATCGCTAAGTCTGAGGTATGGAATTCAGCTGGAACCAACTTGGAGTTCAAGTTTCACATTCAAGTAGACTTCACTATCCTAATATATTCTAGATCCTCAATTAAATTGTAAGCTTTAACCTGCTTTTGCAATGTTAGAACCATGAGCCCATGCAATTGCTTCTTGCTCCCAACTTGATTATGCTGTGAGGTCACTAAGCAAGTCGACCACAACGCGCCTAAGACAGCACAAGACTACCTTAGCGATATTGTGCACTTCCGTCTGCAGTAGCTTCTGTTGGACGGCCGCGATTTTCCATACGATATGGAATGGTTACTTTTACCCCATTCGACATGAAGCCCTAAGAACTGACACTTTAAATTATTGATTACTTATTACATGTTTACTCGCTTTACTCACAGCACAAGTCCCAAGAGCTAAGTTGATGTCTCACAAACACTCCCCTTTCCCACAATTTCATGGGGGTGGTTTCGCTGCATGTGGTGTGCACAGACCTGGCCCGCCTCTGTGATCCTGGTCCGCCTAATCCTAGTCTGCGGTCCACAACCTTCAGCTGAGACTGCCTCAGCGTTCTGCCGCCCGTCCCATGTTGGCCATTTGTGTTGTTTCTACAAAGAACCAGCAAATGCTTTCATTCATTAAAGCACCTGACAAAGCAACACTAAGTCACTCAATGACTAATGAGTAGAGGACGTGTCAATTGATCATGAAGATCGAACGACGGTGCTAACGCCGATGAATCCGTGCTCAATATGTGTTGATCAATGCTTTTAAGCAAGACGAGAGTACCCTATCTCTTCCAGTATCAAATCTTTCCCTTTTCCCAAGGACGGTGTATAGATCATTCGTGCTCTCTCTTCCCCTTCCTTCAACGGTCAAGATGCTTGAAATCATCAGAGAAGCCCCGATTGGACAAGGAATTCGTTTCCTGTCCCGAAACACACTCCTTCCCTATCCCGAGGAGGAGCCCGATTTCCAGCTTCCTGCCCAGTACGCTGAACTTTTAGACCCTCAGAATGAAACTAAATTGAAGGGCAACGATTCGCCATTGATTGTCTCCGATCAAAGCGACAATGAACTGGCGATTGAACACTCCAAGACTCGGGATGATGAAGATGTTGACATCGAGATGCTAGGACGCACCAAATCCGCGGCCTCAACCCAATCCATGCCATATGGGTTCGACCGAATGCGAGCAGAGCAGGCACTCGCAATGGAACGCACAAAGTCCATACCCGTTGCCCCTCAAAAAACACTAGAAGGCCTCGTTCTCGTCGACTGGTACACAACCGACGATCCAGCGAACCCCCAAAACTGGTCCTCTATCAAGAAGAGCTTCATCGTCATCATCCTCTGTCTTTACACCTGCACTGTCTACTGCGCCGGTCCCATATATGCTGCGTCCTCCGAAGGGATCATAGAACACTTTGGCGTCAGTCCAGTTGCGGCATCCCTTGGGCTGTCCCTCTACGTACTCGCATACGGAATCGGGGATGTCCTCTTCTCACCGCTGAGCGAAATACCCATTATTGGAAGGAACCATGTCTACTACCTGACCTTTATTGTATTTTGGGTTCTGGCATTTCCAACGGCAATCATCGATAGCTTTAGTGGCCTTCTTGCCTTGCGGTTTTGGATGGGGTTCTTCGGAAGCCCCGCTCTGGCGAATGGAGGCGCAACAATAGGGGATATGTTCAGTCTGATCTATATACCTTACGGCCTTTCTTGGTGGGTGTTCTCTGCCTGGTGTGGCCCTGCATTTGGACCGTTGATTGGAGGGTTCGCAGCTATGGCCAAGGGGTGGAGATGGCCGCTTTGGGAGGTCGTGTGGATGGCTTCCCCAGTGTTGGTCATTCTACTGTTTCTTATGCCCGAGACTTCCGCCGCGACCATCTTACTCAGGCGTGCACGCCGACTACGCAAGTTGACGGGAGAGCCACGTCTCCAATCTCAGAGTGAGATCGATCAACGCAATATGTCTGCTTCCAAAATATTGTCGACCGCACTTGTAAATAATCTTCCCAAATCTCCTCCTTGATCACTCGCTAACCACCACCTATCTCATTAGATCAGACCAATGGAAATAATGTTGAAAGACCCATCGATCTTCTTCGTCAACCTCTACACTGGCTACTTTTATGGCGTCTTCTATACATTTTTCGAGGTCTTCCCACTTGTTTTCCCGCCATTCTACGGTTTCAACCTAGGCCAGACTGGTCTCGCATTCTTATCATGCCTAGTCGGTGTCATTATTGCTCTACTCATCTACTTCGCCTACCTGCACTGGTATATGATCCCTGACAATCTCAAGGGCTTCCGCGAACAAGAAAATCGTCTTGTGCCGGCGATCATTGGATCCTTCCTACTGCCAATCGGGTTGTTCATGTTTGCGTGGACGGCTAGGTCAAGCATTCATTGGAGCGTGCCACTGATTGGTGTGTCTATCTTCTGCATAGGACATTTCTGGGTACGCAGACTGTCTCGGGCTTGCGCCAGGGTATAGCTAGTTTCTAACATATGTTACAGGTCATGCAATCGCTATTCACCTACCTACCGTTTTCTTATCCAAAGTACGCTGCCTCGCTGTTTGCTGGAAATAGCATATGGAGATCTGGTACTGCTGGTGCCAGCATTGTTTTCGCGAGACCACTCTTCATCAACTTGGGTGTTCATAAGGGTGTGACACTCCTTGCTGGTCTAAGCTTAGCTGGCATTGCAGGCACAATTGCAATATATACATTCGGCAAGCGACTCCGCGCTAGATCTAAGTTCGCGCAGAGCTAGTACATCGGAGTTGACCGAAGATCATGGTGTGCTTATTCCTATTGGTAAATCCAGATATCCAGGGGGTGGAAGGTCAATGAAGGCTAGGAGACATCGAAAGAGTTCGTGAGTAGGGAGTGAATCTTAATCGACAAATCCAGGGACAAAGATGAACGGTAGAGGAAGATTCAACGATTGGGGGAAGATGTAATTTTATTGGGAAATGAGCATCAGACATTAGACTTTTAATTGACCATGACGGGTAGGCCAAGAAAGAGAGAACGATAATACTCACTATTAAAGCATGCTTTACGTCCATACTCATCTCGCCTCCAGATGTCGCTTTGTGGTGAACGTATGCCATGTGCTCCACTTTACAAACACAAGGCCCTGTCTCTCTAGCCTAATCTCCAAACAACTGGACACTCGCCTACGGAAGGGATATCGTGTATGATCCACTGCAAGTTGAGTTCCATTGTTTCTCTATGATTATAAAAAAGGCCACTGTGCACCACAAGATCCCAGTCGCTGAAAGTGGTTTTGCACAACATATATTCCAGCATGGTGGGGGGGTTTGCCACTTATGGGACGGCTTTTGGCTTAGGGCACAAGGCCTAAAGCAACCCTTGGAAGATTGTCTTGTAAATTTGAAATGTTGGATTGGAGTCAGATCAATAAGTTAGGCGCATGAGGTGACGTCTGCTTGAAGGGCAGAACTGGGGACATATGATTACATCGATGCATGTGTTTGAGGAGGATGGAGACCATCGTCGATAAAGAGAGCTGTAGAGCAATACCCAGTAGTTTGTCTTCATTTCCTTCCTTGTCTACTAGATACGGCAAATGAGCAGAAGAATCGCCCTTCGTGAGTATATGCTAATCGAGAAGTGTGCAAACGATTTATATATTCCTCCGTGATACAGAGTTCATACTGATTGGCAAGGTGCCAGATCCCACGAGCACATAATGTGCATGAAAATAAGAGACTGGGCATGCGACAACATACGACACACCAAACAAACAGCTTGAGAAGCAGCAGGTTCAGAACCCTTTTCGGTAAGTTAGGAACAAGGCCTCCTTCAAGGCGACCTACAAACTGCGCAGGTGGTGCTTACGGTGTCATCATATCTTTACGGCTATTCAGGCAACCTCTCTTATGCACCTCCCAAACGGGAAGGTATAGAAGAGCTGACGTTTACAACCTTCAAAGTTTGTGGGTGAGGACTGACAAGAACAAAGCAATTATGTATTCTGGTGGCTGCATCTGGTGTGTACTACGCGAAATTAGATTGCAGTTTCATTATCCGGACTTCAAGCAAGATAGCTACAATTTCTTTCCCTGACCCATCCATGCTTATAGCAGATGAGGCCTAATGGATTCGATGTATGTCAGCGACAAAAGTATTTGCCAATACCCATTATGCCGCTCATCACTTAGGTAGCTGTGTCATACATATCTGACTTCAAATCCGCTTCGGAGCCCCGCCGAAACGTTCCTGAGTTCACTTTTGCTCCGATTCTCCATTCCGACCATGTCTTCGGCAGAGCCCATCAAGGTTGCTATCATCGGCGGCGGTCTTGCTGGAGCCACACTCGCAAACGCAATTCTCAAGCATGATCACCTTGATGTGAATATCTTTGAGTCGGCATCCGAATTCTCCGAAAGAGGCGCAGCAGTGAGCCTCGCCGCAAATGCACAAGCAGCACTTGCAGAGATCGGCGGTGAGGTGGCAGACGTGGTAGAGCGCGCTGGTGGCGTTGTCATGAGCTCTAGCAGATTGTGCATGGTATGTTGTCGCAAAGCTTGTCGAACGAACTTGTGTAGATCATAAGGACTAAAAGATGCGAGGTAGGGTTCTGGGCCCGATGCTATGTCGATAGTCTTCGACCTCGGCGCTGAGATGCGTGGCAAAGTTGTCCATCGCGCCGCGCTCCTGGCGGAGCTGCTTAAACCCATCGAGGACAAGAAGAAGCACACAAATAGGAAGGTGATCAGCATCAACGACTCGGCGAAGGGCCAGGTTGAAATAAACTTCGAGGACGGAACAGTTTTTCACGCCGATGCCGTCGTTGGGGCAGATGGTGTGCGTGGATATGTCCGTTGTCATGTTCTGGGAAAGGATCATCCAGCTGTACCCGCAAAGGTTGCAGGATTTTGGGACGCTAGATCACTCATCCCGATGCAAAAAGCTAAAGCGCTGCTTGGTGAGGAGTATTTTGAGATTGATAGACAGTATGGATGGATCGGGGAAGGTGGATTCATCATGCATGATGTGCTTGATGGAGGGGATACGGTGCAATGTGTGGTGTGTGGGATAGTTGGTGAGGGCGATGAATGGGCCGAAGGAGAGTGGAGTAAACCGTTGGATCGGGCCGCACTTGAGAAGGCACTGGAGGAATGGACCGACACTCCGTTGAAGAAAGGCATCGTTGAGGTGAGATCTATTGATTCCACGGTGTTCATTTTGCTAATCTGTCCAGGCAATGCTCCAAAACCCTGATCTAAAGGCATTCGCCGAAACACACCATGCTATTGACGCTCCTACCTACGCCAACGGGCGCACATGCATCATCGGAGACGCGGCTCATTCTATGACACCATGGCAGGGTTCTGGGGCTGGGCAGGCAATTGAAGATGCGATGATTTTGCAGACTCTACTGGAGAAAATCAAATCTCCGGATCAAGTCGCTATGGCCTTCCAAACATACAGCGAGGTCCGGAAACCGCGCACGCAGCGGATAATCCATTCGAGTTGCGGAACAGGTGTGATCCTGTGTGGGCGGGGTGCTGATGTTGGACTGGACGCAGCAAAAATAAAGGAAGTATTGCCGGGCAGATGGGCATTTATACACAGACAGAATCAAGGAGAACATAAGGAAGAAGCGTTGGAGGTTTTGGCTAAGCTTTTGATAGCGCATCCCTTGCCATGATTGGGATAAAAGTTTCATTGTTCTCCTCTTCCGTGCCATGGCCTGATTGTTTTGACAGAGAGACCCAAATACGAGCAATCCGACCGCAACCCTGGCTATGCACAGCCTCGCCAAGCTTGGCAGTAGACAAGCATGAGCGCTTCAATCCTCCCCCGCACTCTCAACCAACACCAGCCTGCTGCTCTGTCTACGCCGTACGGCCGCATACTAGTGCTGGATTTCATCACCCCATCCTCTGGTACCGACCGGTATGAGGCCTTAGGCGACGCTCGTTGGGCGGGCCCGAGTTCCTTCCCACGATGCGGGTTCCTGCACACAGCTGCAGGTTTGCGCTGCTCTTCCTTGGTTCCAGCCTCATAGACCACGTGTGCGCCGAAAGTTCGACTGGGTTTTCTCCTCTCACAACAACGTTCAAGCCGGCACCGGAATGCTCTTCCCTGACTATTATACATGTGAGTCGCTATGTAGCTGTCTACACTGGCTGTGTCGGCGAAGATCCAAGCTGTTGTCCTTCAACGGGATGGGCGAACAATACTTATAGTCCCGGAGTTTGTCCTAGCGGATATGCGACGTATGATGCCCACGTCGGACTGGACCGGCTAGCCATGGAAACTGAGGAGTGGGAGGCGACTTGTATTCCTAGGTACGAGACCAAATCAGCCTGATAAAGCATCTGAATTTCATGTAGTTTGCTGACCAGTCGTTTTGCTACAGTGGTGTTGCAAAATGCAATCGCCGTTGGGCACCCTTTCCGCAATTTCCCATTGGAAGTGAGGATACAATCTGTCCGCGCTCATACACAAGTGCTCTTCCAAGCTTAACGGCCCCCGTAACTGCATCAGTCTTCTACTATGGCCAACCAAGCGCCGGCGCAGTATTTCCTGGAATACCAGAGGTTAGAACAACAACAGTATTGGAAGGTACTTGGCCCATTCTCACGCCTGCCTTGACGGCACCTAGAATGGTGCTAGCATCGCATATGGTCATCCGCTGGAGAGAAGCGGAATTCATCTCGGGGTCCTATGTGTCGCAAAGCCACTCTTCCGTTGAGAAGAAGACAGCAACCAGCGGAGAATCAATGCCACCAGCGGTTTCCGTTACATCGACTCCGACCAAGGCGCCTGATCGAGCCTTAGAATCTTCAACACCGTCCTCTACCAACTCAAGCCAGCTGCGCCCGGAACGGCTGAGTACTGGCGGACTGGTTGCATCGGTAGTGAGCAGTATAGTGGGAGTGTCGGCTATTGTGCTGGGTCTGTTGCTATGCCGTGCTGGACGAAAACGCAGTGGAAATCGCGGCTCTATCGAACTTGATGATCGAAAACCCGTAGGTTGTCGGGTGCTCTATGAGGGTCAATCCATGATATCACCAGAAGCAGAGTAAGAAACCTCAATCTCGGACCTCTCGCTCTTGCTAACTATGTTATTAGCATCGTCTTCATCCATGGTCTCCGTGGCCATCGCATAAATACTTGGACAAAACATTCCTGTTGCTGGCCAGCGGACTTGCTTCCCAAGCACCTGCCAGGTGTTCGCGTGATGACGTTTGGGTACGATGCCAGCGTGGCCAGATTATTCGGGCGACCAAGCGGAAATAACATCAATAAACATGCTGCATCTCTGCTTCTAGATCTGCAGCAAATGAGAAGTCTCGAAAGTCAAGATGTATGTATGTACCTTGATCAGAGCCTAGCTTTTAACTAATGCGCCCCAGCGACCAATCGTATTCGTGGCCCATAGCTTAGGTGGCATTGTGGTGAAAGATGTGAGTAGCTTCTGTCTTACTCCCACATTTATACGCTAACACACTCAGGCTCTCCGCAAAGCCCGAGACTCCTCCCAAGAGTGCATACAGGTAACCCGACCACACTAAAAGCTGAGGCGACCAACCCCTGAATTGCTGGTCTAAGCGCCTTGGTGGGGTTTTGTAAGTGGTTGGTCTGGTTAACTAGTAGCTTAGTAGGGTAATCTCTTTTATTAGCTGAGCCCCCCCCCTAGATCTCCTACGACACGAACACTACAATTTCTCACCTAAGCCCTAAGACGAACATGAGTGAGGCAATTGTAAACACGTTGCAAGGCTGTTACTAACTAGTTCAGGCGTAATTAGGACCTGTGAGCTACTATCTGAAGTAGATAATAATATATCATTTAACAGCGACCTAGATAAGTTTGTTATAAATAATAATGTTTAAGTAAACCAAGGGGAACACGCTACAGATAGCGCAGAGGATAAGAGAAGTGATACAGAGGTAAGACTTTCATATTAATGTGTTGGGAACATGTTCTAATAATGTCTAGGACATGTTAGCATCCTCTTGAGCGTTTTAGAGAACATATTAGGAAGATATTCTAAACACGTTTAGGGCAGGATGTTTCTTACCCCACATAACTTATTACCTACCTTCACCCGACAGTATATCTCCCCAAGCTGAACCTTAATAAGTCCGTTGGTGTTCTGAACATATTAGGAACAGGTTCAGATTACCTTCGCATTATCCTTACTTTAGTGAAGGTGTTAACGCCAAATGGTATACAGCTGAGTGCCTTGTACGCCTTGTAATGTTCCTGGAGTATAATTAGATTAATACTTTAATATAGTGAGGGTACCTACGCTCATGAGTAGTTGTTTAGACATGATTAGATGGTGTTAAGGTGAGTTTGTGATGTTGATGGTTGGGTGAAGTGGGTAAATATTGAGGTTGGTGGGGTTATCTTTTGGTGTGGTCGTGTTACCTAACGAAAATTAGCTGAGCTTTTAGTGTGGTTGGGTTACCTGCAACCACCTCCCAAGACTCCAACAGTTATCAATTGATATTCCAGGCTACACAAGGCATTATTTTTCTTGGAACTCCCCATCATGGAAGCTCTTACGCAAGCTTAGGGAGACGATTCGCTCGAATCATTCGGTTCATCAGCCGCGACACAAATGTCGGTCTTCTCCGATCAATGGAAGAGGACTCAGAGATCCTGGAGCGCATTTCGGAGGATTTTCGCATCACCCTTGCACGGAAAGACATTAAGGTTTGTTCGTTTGTAGAGGAGCTAAGCATGAGCTCACTGTTAGATGTAGGTCTATTTCCTATCTTTTGTCTTTTTTTTCTCGTTGCGCTATTGCCTCTCATCAAAAACCCCCTGATTATGCTGACGTGACAAAGCCCGTGGTACTTCCCAAATCCGGATACATCGGGGTACAGCAAGAGTTACGAGGCACGATTCACGCGAACCACCGCGACATGTGTAGATTCAAAGATGCCAGAGATCCGGGATTCGTTCGTATTGTGAACGTAATATTTGAAATGGTTGCTGCGGCAATTCATCCTGGTCAACGGCATCATGGGCAGAGCAATCTACCAAACCCGGACTTGTTTGGTGAAGAGGAGGACGAGGAAGGGGGACCAGATGGATGGGTAACTGGACGAGATCCTTACCTACAGACTCCAGAACCTTCTTTGAGTAGAGAGAGCATCTAAACTATTTCCTCTCAGCCCATCAAAAGACTTCGTTGTCGCTCTGACACTTACGATTCGAGCTCGTCGGCGTCTTCTATTACTTCTTTCTAGTGATATTCTAACCGTGGACGATCGCCACGCAACGGCTCTGTCCTGTAATGACTTGCATTATCAAGGATACTTCCGATCGGCGTGTCATTCAAAGCGGCTTCATGAGTACTGTGTCACACTTGAACTTATCTGATTGAAGACTTTTTGGGATACCGCAAAAGGGTAAGAAGGTCACCGAGTACACTTTAGGAGTCATCTTCGCTATGCATCTTCCCGAGTATGCGTTCGAGATGCCGTTTATTAATCGTTCGGTAGTTGAGTGGATGTGCTATCTGCCAATTTATTTTCTTGGTCCTGGCAGATTTGAAGCATCGTGATTGGTGATGATAACACTGGAATCGTCAATCTGGTTGTGCTGCACTTTAAAACGACCCAACCACTGAACAAAGCCCAGGTATGTTGAATAGTATCGATCGGGAGTTTTATTATTGACTACGATTCTTTGCATTCTTAAGGGAAGGGCTTATGGTTACATTTTGACCCCAACTTCAGCATTCATCATGTTTTGGTCTACTCTGGCAACAACCGCCATTCTCGCGCACAGAGCTGCTGCTCAGGCCGCCAATGGTGGCGATTTCATACGCTTTGGATGCTCGCAACTTGTTGTGGAACGGGCAGACCCTCTGGTCACTCCCGGGATGGCCCCTTCTCCTCACATGCATCAGATTGTTGGAGGAAACTCGTTCAACATTACGGTACAACTTCTCTCAATATCATAACTGCTATTGCTTATCCATCCTAGATGTCTCCTAAGAGCCTCGATCCGGTTACAGACTCGTCATGCACATCTTGCACATTCTCTGAAGACTTCAGTAAGTCGACTGTTACAAGGACTTCATTGATAGCGAGTAATCTGATGAACTAGGCAACTACTGGACCGCCTCCGTTTACTTCAAATCCCCTGAAAATGGTTCATACAAGCGTGTCCCGCAAATGGCAAATGGGCGGCTTGATGGAGGAAAACTGGAACAAGATGGCGGACTCACAGTCTACTACATGCGAGCTTTCAGCGGTACCAACAAGAAAACCACCCAGATGAAGCCTGTAAGTTACCGTTTCCGTCCGCTCCGCCTTGCCTTTCATTACCTCATACACCCATCAGGGCTTCCGCATGATGACTGGCGACCCGTCCCTCCGGAAAAAGGGCAAAGTGACCGGCATCTGTCATCGCTGCATGGGTAACGGTGAAGGTGGCGCTCCTTGTGACAGCCGCGATACGTCCGAGTTCCCAGCCAAGATCTGTCCCAATGGCATCCGCGCAACCATCATCTTCCCATCGTGCTGGGATGGCGTCAACCTTGACAGCCCCGATCATATGAGCCATGTCACATACTCAGGTGGTACCGGGCTTGCAGGAGACAAGTGTCCAAGCACACATCCTGTCAGAATTCCTCAGGTCATGTATGAGATTATGTATGACACAAAGCAGTTCAACAAAGCAGAGTATTTCAAGAATGGGAAACAGCCGTTCGTGTACAGCTTTGGCGACGCAACGGGCCATGGGCAACACGGCGATTATCTCTTTGGTTGGAAGGATAATGCCTTACAAAGGGGCATGGATGCTCTTGGGACGAACCAGTGTGCTTCCGAGTCGTGTCCGGCATTGAAGTCGCAGCCGGGCAAGGATGCCATTGCTTGCACTAAACCTCAACAAGTTCCAGAAGACGTTGGAAATGGATGTAAGTGCTTGAAAATATTCCCATAATGAGATATATTGGAACTAACAACACGAAAATAGGGCTGACTGAGCTACCGGGGGGTGCGGCTGTCACGTATGCCTAGTTTGGACTGACGGCACGTAAGAGGAGAATACAGCGCCTTTTCACCTCCCATGGAACGTGAATCTCTGTATTCTAGACTTATTATATGTGAAAGACATGCATTTCTGTATCCATTTTCTCAGTCACGTTTTGTGAAAGTCTTCTTGATTGAAGATTTGAACCTTTTCCATCGGTCTCCATCTGAAGATGTAGCCTGTGATGTCTTCTTGCTGCTAGACACCGGTACAGTTTTTAATACTGTTGCGTTCCTTGACTCGGGTATATCTCTTTCTAGTATCATACCCCTCGATGTTGTTGCACTCTTTGAAACTGTACTACCCTTTGGCAGTGTTCTAGGTCTCGAAACTGGTGTACTCTGCCGCGTTACCTCAGTCCTTGGAGGCATCGTAGTGCCCGGGGTGGGTGCAGATCTCGGTAACTTCTCAAGGTGTGGCTCGGGGGCAGGGGTGCCGAGGGCCTCTCTAAAACCAAGGGTCGTTGTCTCTGTGCCAGTTTGTGGGGTAAGTTCGCCCGAATCGTTCATCGGCAATTCTTCACACAATGGATGCGGCGTAGGCCTTTTGAAGCGCCCTGGATATCTAGCTCTGGGGTGTCTATTTTCGAGATGGCCAAGACTCAATCTCTTGGAAACTGTTTTGTGACGCTGTGGTCCTGCGTAGTGTTCAGCGGACCCGTGAAGAAGCTCATCTGGGCGTGCATTTGATAGATGTGAGGGCACAGTAGATGTCGATAATCTACTTCCGGCTGATGGTTTGGAAAGTTCATCTCCCCATTCCTTTTTGGGATGGTGAAAGATCTGAAGAGGAGTATCGTGCATCTGAGCCCCCACCGTATCTTCAGCCCTGGACATTTCTATATCTTCCTCGCGATGCGCGTTACATTTGCGTGGTGCACTGGTCCCCTGAGATTCGTAAAAGAATTTGGAGACTTCAAATTCATGGGTTGGCCCCTTTGCAACACACATCAACTTCGTAGTGGAACTTAGTTGTGGCCAACAATCACCACACCAGTAGAACCCAGGATACTTGGTAGATTTCTTGACGGTGGCAAGATGAACAATCTTTCCACATAACTTGTTGGAGCAGCATGCTGTGATGTCTTTCCTTGGCCAGTGTTCCCTGAAGGTATATCTCTCAGGAATAACCATGGACTTGTTACTTTTCAACGCTAGCTTGACGCAAAATTCGTTGCACGCGTGCGCCTGGAAGAAAAACTTGAAACCTTCCTTTCCCAAGTTGGTGTCTGAAAGCTTGAACCGTTCTGGATCAGACGTATGAATGGCGGGATCAGTCAATAGTGAGCCAACGCCCTGCAAGTCGCAAACTAAAAAGCGACCCTGCGAGCGCTCAAATGTGAAGTGAGAGAAAGCCTGTGCTCTTTTGTTGAATCCATCATTTGGAATGTCGTCGTTCACATAGTTTTTGTTGCCGTTGTATTTGACATAGGATGTTCCAATGAAGGGTTCAAGAGACATAACAGCATCTTTTGATGCAGGGCCTGTCTTAACCTTTAAGCACGTTGTCGCGATAAAGTCGAGCGAACTCTCCTCCCCAACTAAAGCGTTGAACTCAAGAGCAAAAGCTTTACACAGTGCTTGAATTCGCATGTCCTCGGCGAGATGAGCCAGCTTCTTTCGGTCTTTCTTGTAAGATTTGACAACATAAGGAGTTGTGGAAAGCGACGTGAGGGCATATGACGCCACTCGCATTGCACCTTGTGCGAACGGCTTTGACCGTTTTCGGATTGAAAGCTGCGTGACGCTCATCATTATGGCATCGTCGTGTGCCATCATGTCATCAAGTGTGCCAGTGCCGTGCACGACATCGGGTGAGAAGCCTTCGACCCTAAGGACATGATCAAACCAGCTGGAAGAATTCCATTGCGGCGGCGCTGTCTCTAGCAACTCGGCATTGTCGTCTTCATCTTCTCTGATTTCTCGGAGCTCAATACCCCGCCGTTTTGTTTTTAAAGAGTCGTACGTCTCTTGCGCCGACAAACGGACTGCTGTGCGAGACGCGGAGGACGTGACCATCTTGACGACCAAATGTTGGAGGGCACTGAACTTGGTTCCAAGTTCCATCTCTTGAAAAGCAGGCGCAGCTTTGGCTTTGCTTGTCGAACTTGACGATCCTCGTACGTTGACATGTGTAGCTGCGGCGATGATATTGGCTTGGGTATAGTAACGGTTGGCTGTATGCAGTTTACAGTCCGAAGAAGTATCGGAGTAGGCTTTAAAGAACGTGAAAGCCATGTTATCAGTAGCTGCTTTGATTCGCAAGAAAGCGTAATTGACCTTGAGGCTGATGAGTTGTTTGAGCAAGGCCGGATGAGTGAGGCCATGAGGCTCGCTTCCTGGTGTCGCCCACCTATCATATCCACAGGGTGGTGAATTTTGAAGTTCCCGCCCATGTGGTGGGGCATCAGCGATGTGGATAATGCATCGCGTTTGCTGGCGCCATGACGCGTTCAAAGCTTGCTTAACGCCTCCTAGGACGTCTTCCGGTTCGTCATCTCCACCTGTGGCGGACAGATTATTGAGAAAGAGGAACACTTCGTCAGTCGAAGTAGTGAAGTCGAGAAATTCTGGGTTACCAGGGTCTCCATGGTCTTTATAACCTACTACTGCCACCCGGATTTCAGCCTCGTTAAGGAAGGCTTCTTTTATATCCTTCACGATGCTCTTGACCTGCTCTTTTGCGGTGTTTATGTAGCACCCCATAGATCCCGTTGTATCAATTAGAAATAGCAAGTCCGTCGAGCATGTGTCTTTGAATATTCCCTTTGTAGAACGCCCAGGCGATGTAGCACCTGCTGCCTGCACCTCGCGCTTGATCTGAGAGAGTCGATGGTTGGCTTCTGAAGACGATATCCCAGAGGCACTCCCTTCAAGCTTCAGACGTTCTGCAATGAGTTGTTCCTGTTCAGCACGACGACGCATATCCGATGCCTGTGCTTTCGCTTGTTCGACTTCAAGGTGTAGCCTTTTCAGCTCGGATTCAGCCCGACGAAGGCGCTCATTGGTATCAGCGCTCGATTTTGAGGATGGCTTGACCAAAGACGCTGTTCTACTGGAGCTTCCAGGCAGCGTGGTTGCAGTCGATGACACTGAAGAAGGGTCGTTCGAAATCGAGCGTCGTAGCCGGGCTTCCAATTGACTTCGAGTCTCACGGCCAGAAGTATGGGACGGAGGCTCAGAGCCAAGCTGTGGTTGGGGCGAGGAGGAAGACATCCTGAAGTCTACAAATTGGGGACGATGAGTTGGCTGTAGGACAAACAATGTGACCCCAGCAAGGTTTATCGTGAGAACAAGGTCAGATATGAGAATTCAGGCGTCTTATGGGCAGCACAATCCTTTCCCATCAGGCTACCGTCAAAAGTAAAAATACCTCAAGTACAGCCTTGTCACTGAAGGAATGCGTAGAATTTCCATATCCGGCGGAGATTCTATCTGGAGTGCGCCCTGGCACATTACCAGGCCAATTAGCGTATGCCACTACCTCTAAACCATTGGTTTTGAGTTGCAGTGTTACGTGGCAATCAGAAAAGCGGTTTCTGTGCAGCCCAGCCTATCTACGGGCTCAGTCACTCCGGCGTACTCTGCCACTGAAAAAACCCTTTTATGCCGTTCCATATCAGCTACTAAAATCCGATACCACCTCCACGTATTGGGAAGAGAACCAAAAGTAGCGTGTTGTGTACTAGTACACTAGTCACTGTGCCATATGTTGGTGGTCTTTTTACCGAGGACCACAATATTAGAAGCAACGCACTTAGGAGCCTTTCCACAAGACCTTCTCATGTAAAGGAGCAATCATGGGAATAGCTGGACATGAGTTTGGAAATGGATACTGATCAGGCCTGTGGTCGCGAAGCCGGTGACAATAACAAGAGGCTACGGCTGCTGTCCTCGCCAGGAGTGGAGGTCCTCGAAAAGAAGGCAAACGTTAAGGAATGTGAATATGACAGCAATTTCTGCTTATAAAGCACATTTGACCCGTAGCTGCCACAAAGCGAAGTGCTCCGGTGGCCATAGGTTCTCGGTTTATAGCCTTGTCACGTTACTAAAGGACGAAGCCTTCAATGGGGGACTCTACACTAATCTTGTCAGCCTTGCGAAAGCCGAGAGAAATCCGGGAGAAACAGTATCACTTGACCTTTAAACTCCATATCGGAGTTTTCATCTTGTAAGCTTGGTGGTGGTGCAGGTTGAGGTTGAAGGAATTGGTCTATTGTTCTGATCGATCGAGCTTGAGATACTGATATAGGCTAAGTACACGTGATGCCAAGATATATGCCAAGGCTCATATCCAGCTTACACACCCCCTTCAGATTTGAACTTGTTTAAAGCTGACAACTTAGCTAGTTTATCTGTATAAGGTTTTAATAGATGTAAGTAATAATATTAATAATATTAGCCTTAATAAAACTCTCCAAAACCTAGCTTTGCTAGTAAAATAAGAGAAAGAGTATCTAATATATATAGGAAATATAGGAAATATCTTTCTTATCTTAATAGGGTCAGTGGTTTATTATCTTAATAAGGCTGATTTTTTATCTTAATAAGGTCGGTGGTTTATTATCTTAATAAGGCTGATTTTTTATCTTAATAAGGTTAGCGGTTTATTATCTTAATAAATAAGGTTGCCTATTTTTTATCCTAAGGAGGTTACTAAATAAGGCTGCCTATTTTTTATCCTAAGGAGGTTACTAAATAAGGCTACCTATTTTTCATCCTAAGGAGGTTTATTTGGTTAATCTATTTTAATTGGAAATTTTTCTATATATAGCAAGGATAGCTAATTCTTATAGTATTACTAAGGAAGGAGCTTTATAAGGCTATTAGCTAGCTGATTATTTAATTGGATATAGGCTAGATTAATAGTATTATTCTATACTCCTTCTTAGAGCTAGTAGTAATAGATATCTATATAATGTAGGGTAGTTTTTAGTCTAGGCGTTACCTCAGTAACTAGTTAGATTATTTGTTTCTTATTATAATATAGGATTTACTTATTATTAGGGTTGAACTTAAGGTCTTTAAATACTTACTACTACTAAATCAACTTAGTACTAGCTAATAAGGCTATAATCAGCTCTGCCTTAGTTATTAATTTAGTGACACAGCGTTATAGGGTTACCTTCTAATTAATTAGTCCTCTAAATAGGAAGAAGATATACCCCTAAGAGCTTTTGTATATTGTTTTATAATCTGTATAGGAGGCGTTAGCCACTCTAAGGAAGATAGGTTCCTTATTAATATAGGCTGAATTAGTTATAATTAATGAATTGTAGTAGATTAATAGATCCCTTGTTCCTATAAGGTAGTTAATTACCTAATAGGCTACAGCGATATAATAAGACAATAGATTTATGAGAAACTCAGCCAATTTAGAGTGAGATTTTATAATATTAGGTTGTAATACTACTATAATATATCCAATTAAGCCAACCAGCTAAGAATATTAATATATATTTGCTTGATCTGTAGGCTAGTTAGATAGAAGTAGCTCCTTAATAGGTATTAGCATTGGTGGAAACCTTTTTCTGGTAATTAACTTAGAGGATTAAAATCTAAGGCTGAGTTTATTAATATATAAAGCTTGTAAGAGCCAAATTTACCCTATTTATTAATCTCTATAGATTTGTATCCTATAGAAGGTTAATAGGTCTCCTAGAGCTCTGATCTTATATTTCTTAAGCAGTTTCTATTTAAAATCATCTATTACTGTAATATAGGCTGGTTTTACTAGAATAATAATATCATTAATATAGAAGAAGATAATCAGCTAATTAGATATCTATAGGTAGGGAGTATCTTTTATTAGTATAAGGCCTAAGGCTAAGAGCGTCTTAGTTAGTTCCTAATACTATAGAGC